>OY723279.1:0-384518 GCA_963210315.1 Rhynchopus euleeides
AATTGGTGGTGGCTGGGCAGTACCCTACCAACAGTTTGATTCCTCTCTGACCCAATATCCCCACCTCTCGCGCATTTTTGAGACACCCGAAATAGACCCCCCCAGGGTGTTCGAACCATCAAAGTTGGACATGGGTAAAAAAACAGAAAGTGAGGTTTGAACCCACAGTGCTGGAAATACCCGCCGAATTCCTTTGAAAAAATATACTACCGATGTCTGTACGTGACGATATGTACAGACTTTTTGGGTGAAACGTAGCAGGGTTAGGAGCTTTATATCTTTCAGAAAAAAAAAGTTTATCGAAAAATTCCGGTCAACTGCATTTTATCAATTATGGCGGGCGAACCGTGAAAATCCGAAAGCGATGGTGGCACGTACAGACGCTGGTTATCACTTTTTGGTACTCATTTCGGCGCCTGGGGCGAGCATATTTAGGAGGAAAATGGGTGCAAAAATTGGTTGGGATTTGGTCAAGCAAAACCCCCAAAAAAATTCTGTCCCGGGATTTGAACCCGGGCCTCTTTTGTCACAGCCAGGAATTCTAACCTCTAGGCTAACCTGCCTACGGTCGGATATCCGATGCCCATGAAGGAGGTTGGAACATACAGGCGCCCCTCAGAAAGTCTAGTGGTTGAGCACACCACCTGTGTTGGGAGAGGTTGGGGGTTCGAACCCTGAAGAGATGCACCAAGATATAATAAGGTGGCTCCCATAGTATAGTGGTTGAGCACACCTCCTTGTAGTGGGCGGTCGGGGGTTCGAACCCCACTTGCTGTCACAACATGTACAGTGTATATAGGTTACGTACACTGAAGAAGCTGCCTCCGATAGTCCAGTGGTTGAGTACACCTCCTTGTAGTGAGCGGTCGGGGGTTCGAACCCTGAAGATGTTCGGTAGTATAGTATACTGGAAGGCTAAGAAGATATGAGAAGCTGGCTCCCATAGTCTAGTGGTTGAGTATACCTCCTTGTAGTGAGCGGTCGGGGGTTCGAACCCTGAAGATGTTCGGTAGTATAGTATACTGGAAGGCTAAGAAGATATGAGAAGCTGGCTCCCATAGTCTAGTGGTTGAGCACACCTCCTTGTAGTGAGCGGTCGGGGGTTCGAACCCTGAAGATGTTCGGTAGTATAGTATACTGGAAGGCTAAGAAGATATGAGAAGCTGGCTCCCATAGTCTAGTGGTTGAGCACACCTCCTTGTAGTGAGCGGTCGGGGGTTCGAACCCTGAAGATGTTCGGTAGTATAGTATACTGGAAGGCTAAGAAGATATGAGAAGCTGGCTCCCATAGTCTAGTGGTTGAGCACACCTCCTTGTAGTGAGCGGTCGGGGGTTCGAACCCTACTTGCTGTCACAACATGTACAGTGTATATAGGTTACGTACACTGAAGAAGCTGCCTGCAATAGTCTAGTGGTCTAGTGTACCACGGTAAAATAGCAGTGCAACTGGTGGACACGGGTTCAATTCCCGGACAGGTCACATTATTGTTGAAAATTATTGGTTGAAAATGTTTCGTGTGTTTTGTGTGTGTACACACTTTGAATAAAGGTATGACAAGAGTGGGGTTTGAACCCACGCCCCCGAAGAGACCAGGGCCTAAACCTGGCGCCTTAGACCACTCGGCCATCTTGCCAGTGCATAAGGAAGTGAGTTCAGGCAGTATTACATGAAAATATAGGGGAAAAGATTTCAAAAAAGGAAGTGCGTAATCCGGGAATCGAACCCGGGCCGACTCCGTGGCAGGGAGCCATTCTACCACTAGACCAATTACGCCTGTTTAATTGGTAGAATATCCATACACATAAGGAATCTTTCCTTGGGAATGTATGGGAGAAAAAGTTGTTTGGCTGTGCGGTTTTGAAGTATGAAAAGTGACAAGGGTGAGGTTTGAACTCACGCCCCCGAAGAGACTACGACCTGAACGTAGCGCCTTAGACCACTCGGCCACCTTGCCTACATTCTATTATTATCAAGTGTATGAAGGACTATAAGAGGGTGTAGGAGTAAGTAACAGTGCATACAGACAGTTAATTGTAACAAAGGTGTGACAGGGGTGGGGTTTGAACCCACGCCTCCGAAGAGAAAGGAACTTGAGTCCTCCGCCTTAGACCACTCGGCCACCCTGCCTCTCTCTACTACGGATATCCTGTCCGTGTGGTACTACTGTATGGAAGGGGGAAACTGTACTGGGAGCATCCTGTATGTAAGGTATTCTGGTATACTTTCAGATCCGCTGTAGTATAGTGGTTAGAACAGCCGGCTCTCACCCGGCAGACCGGGGTTCAATTCCCCGCAGCGGAACATATCTTTTTCCATATTTTCCCTGTATGTACAAAGAATTTGTTTGTGTGTGTGTCCCATTGCAAGTTTCTGTTGGTATCTCTATACAAAAAAGATGTTCTCCTACGCGGATTCGAACCGCGGTCGCCAGATTCAGAGTCTGGAGTGCTAACCACTACACCATAGGAGATCTGATAATCAGTTGGATTGCCTTATCTATATACCCACTAGGTAAAGAGATACAAGGAAGAGATATTCATACAAAAACGCGAACGGCAAGGTTCGAACTTGCGCATGCAGAGCACACTCGCTTAGCAGGCGAGCCCCGTAACCACTTGGGTACGTCCGCTACAACTCTGTGCCCTGAAGGGAAATAAGAGAGGAATGTGGGTGGTAAATATGTGGCTGCAAGGGGTATAAAAAGAAAGTACACCTATCCGGGCTCGAACCGGAGACCTTCGCGGTGTTAACGCGACGTCATAACCAACTAGACCATAGGTGCTGATATCTAATATAGGGATGGGCAGGCTGTGCCTTACAGGTATAGGCGAGATGGCCGAGTGGTCTAAGGCGCCAGGTTAAGGCCCTGGTCTCTTCGGGGGCGTGGGTTCAAACCCCACTCTCGTCAGTTTGTTATTATGTTTCTGGTGGTTGCCTGTTTATTATCTGTGTATGCAGTGTGTGTGTGTGGCACACACACAGTGCACTGTTAGGCAATGTTGTTATAGTGAAACATAGCTCTTGTAGCTCAGTCGGTAGAGCATTGGTCTAATAAGCCAACGGTCCCAGGTTCGAGCCCTGTCAGGAGCACTTTTTTTTGCACATTATTTCAGCCAAAACACATATACAAAAAGGTTGTCCTCTCGGCCGGAATCGAACCAGCGACCGCTCGATAACAGCTGTTTCTACAGTCGAGCGCTCTACCAATTGAGCTACGAGAGGGTTGTTAATGAGTAAGATAACTGCACAAAAGAAAGCTGGCTCTTTAGAGAAAACTCAGGCAGGCAATCTCTCTTACAAAAACATGCGACCGCCGGGAATCGAACCCGGGTCGAATCCTTGGGAGGGATCCATCATGCCACTAGACCACGGTCGCCATACAAGAGTAGGGTAACAGAACACATGTGTGATAGATATGTATGTACACAAAACAGGGCTCAGCAGGGAATCGAACCCTGGACCTCTCGCACCCAAAGCGAGAATCATGCCACTAGACCACTAAGCCTCCTAGTAGCTGACGTATCCAAGTGGTTACGGAGGTGGACTTGAAATCCACTGGGCCCTGCCCGCGCAGGTTCGAACCCTGCCGTCAGCGGTGTATACTCTTTTCAATGTAACCAGCACATGCGGTATGGGTGGTGGCGGAGGATTTGTTAGCCTATACAATAACAGAGGCCCTATGGTGTAGCGGTAGCACTACGGATTCCAAATCCGTCAACGGCGGTTCGATTCCGTCTAGGGTCATCTCTTTTTCATATAAATCTTCTCTCTGAAAGAATGTGCAGCCTGCAGTTTTGTTCATGTAAACGGCCAGGCAATACAATCAGAGGGTATATAGCTCAGTGGTAGAGCATTCGGCTGCAATCCGACAGGTCCCTGGTTCGAACCCGGGTATGCCCTTCACTTTTTCACAGCTTTTGTACACACACAAAACATACACAACACACACACACACACAAAAAGAAGTTAGGCCGCTGTGGGGATTGAACCCACGACCCCATCATTACGGATGATGTGCTCTACCACTGAGCTAAACAGCCTCTGTTAATGAACAGCGGTCATGGAGTATGCTATATCTTATTGTAGCAGTCGTATCCAAGTGGTTACGGAGGTGGACTAGAAATCCATTGGGCTCTGCCCGCGTAGGTTCAAATCCTGCCGACTGCGATTCTTTTGTCCATGTGTAGCTGCACTCATGGTATAACGGTTAGTATTCTCGCCTTCCAAGCGAGCGGCCCGGGTTCGACTCCCGGTGGGTGCAGGTTTCTTTTGTTGTTTTATGCCTTGAATACCAATGGATTAGGCAGAATAGTGTGAAATCTTTTCAAGTTATTATTGTAGCCTCCCTAGCTCAGTCGGTAGAGCGCAAGGCCCTTAACCTTGTGGTCGCGGGTTCGAGCCCCGCGGGAGGTGCTCTTTTTTTGTAAGTAAAATCCTAAACAACAAAAACATTTGCTTGTGTGTGTTTATTATTATATACAAAAGATGGACTAAAAAAACTGTTCCCCGGCCGGGAATTGAACCCGGGTCTTCCGCGTGACAGGCGGAAATACTGACCTCTATACTACCGAGGATCTGTATATGAGCATCAAAGTATTACAACGAGTGCAGGACAAGAACTGTTATGGCCTATCTCCCCAAGGCCCTGCAGGGCTAGCTGGCAGTAGTGGCCCGCCTAGCTCAGCGGTAGAGCGTTGGACCTTTAATCCAATGGTCGTGGGTTCGACCCCCACGGCGGGTGCCTGCTTTTTGCCTTGCATAAATGTTTTGTGTGTGCTAATGTATATATAAGGTAAAAAGAGAGGGCTCAGCAGGGAATCGAACCCTGGACCTCTCGCACCCGAAGCGAGAATCATGCCACTAGACCACTAAGCCCTTACACTGACAGCAGGTTCCATCGGCCCTCTCCTGGGATAGGTGCAGTCTCTCTGTAGTGGTTGGCTGCACAGAAGCACAGCGCAGGTTAGGGAGTCCAACGTATTACCAGAGCGAGGTTGGCGCAGTCGGGAGCGCGTAGGTCCCATAATCCTAAGGTCGTCAGTTCGATCCTGGCACCTCGCATCTTTTTTTAGCCTGTGTAAGTACGTAGGCGCTATAGCTCAGTGGTTAGAGCGCTCGCCCAGTAAGCGAGAGGTCGAGGGTTCGATCCCCTCTAGTGCCTTCTTTTCTTTGACTTTTCTCTTGTGTACAGTGTTTGTTTGTGTTTCCTCTGTACGTGTGTATAGACTGGTATTGCGACAGTTCATTCTTCTATTGTAGGGGGTTTAGCTCAAATGGTAGAGCGCTCGCTCAGCATGCGAGAGGTAGAGGGATCGATACCCTCAATCTCCACTTTTTTTATGCATACACTGGTACACACACAGAATGCATGCAATTTACGTAAATCACAGATATTATTCTTGTGTAGTACATAAAAAACGCGGACGGCAGGATTTGAACCTACGCGGGCAGGGCCCAATGCATTTCGAGTGCACCTCCTTAACCACTTGGATACGTCCGCTACAATGGATTATTCCGTACAGCAGTACCACTGAAAAGAGATAACAAGTTGCTCCCGGCGGGGTTTGAACCCGCGATCCCAGGCTCATAAGACCTGTGCCTTAACCACTAGGCCACGAGAGCTGGTTCCTATGTTTCTTCATGTCAGCTCGCGTGGCGCAATGGAAGCGCGTCGGTTCCCGGCGCCGGAGGTTGCGGGTTCGATCCCCGCCGCGAGTAGACTCTTTTTCGTACCCAAGAAATAGCCCAGTGGGCTGTAACATATATACACAATACAGAACCTTTTCCTGCTTATAAAGCAAGGGGAATTAGCTCAGTGGAAGAGCGCCCGTTCCGCATACGGGAGGCCGAGGGTTCGAACCCCTCATTCTCCATTCTTTTTCCTGTTTTCCCCTTATGAAGGCGATTTAGCTCAGTGGTAGAGCATTGGTCTTGTAAACCAAGGGTCGAGGGTTCGATCCCCTCAGTTGCCTCTCTTTATTTACACTGACACCCTTGTTGCCCACGTGTCATCCTTCTGTTAACTCAGTAATGTAGCCTCTTTAGCTCAGTTGGGAGAGCGTCAGACTGAAGATCTGAAGGTCCCTGGTTCAATCCCAGGTGGAGGCATACACTTTTTTGTTGCAGAGGAACTTACACACAGAACAAATATGTGTATACATCAGTGCACAACTCTTTATATAGCCATATGCTAGGAAGGTGCCCCGTTGGCGCAATGGATAGCGCGTTGGACTTCTAATCCAAAGGCTGTGGGTTCGAGTCCCACACGGGGTAACTCTTTGCTGCAAAAGTAACAGGGTATTGTTTTGGTTCTTGCAATATTTTTGTGTAGGTTACTGCACACAAAAAGTGGTAAAAAAAGTATGAGCGGCCACCGAGAATTGAACTCGGGTCTCCTGTGCCACGAACAGGTGTTCTAACCACTAAACCATGGCCGCTTGTGAGTGTAACAAAACTGGGGCTTAATAAAACTGGGCTCGGCGGGGAATCGAACCCCGGACCTCTCGCACCCTAAGCGAGAATCATGCCACTAGACCACCGAGCCTCTGAGAACAGGCAGCACCTGTGTTATCATACAGGCTGTGTGTGAGTGCATATATGTGTTGGAAGAAAGAGTCTCTCACACACACGTAAAAAGAGAAGGTACCCATGGTGGGGATCGAACCCACAATCTTTCGCTTAGGAAGCGAACGCCTTATCCATTGGGCTACACGGGCCTTGATAGTAGATGCAGAGAAAAAACATGGACATTGAGGGGTTCGAACCCTCGGCCTCCCGTATGCAGAACGGGCGCTCTACCACTGAGCTAAACGCCCATGGAAAGGGATGGCCCCAGTCCATGTCCCCTTTAGTACAGTGGTTAGTATACCTGGTCTTCACCCAGGCGACCCGGGTTCGAACCCCGGAGGGGGAATCCCTTTTCTTCCTTTGTTTTGTGGTGTGGTGTGTGTTTCGTCTGGCTGGCACTACTACAGTGTAACAACAGGTAAGTGGCTTTGTCCTATATTATCAGAGCAGCTATCGTCTAGTGGTTAGGACGCTCGCCTCACACGCGAGAGATCGTCGGTTCAATCCCGACTAGCTGTACTTTTATATACCTTATATATGTGCCTGTGTACTGTGTACAGGACTGCAGCTGTTATTCCCTTTTACCCTATACTTACAGATCCTCCTTGGCGCAGTCGGTAGCGCGTCAGGCTGTTAACCTGCAGGTCGTTGGTTCGAACCCAACAGGAGGAGTTTTTTCTTTTCTTATCTTTTTCTCTCCATGTACAAAATGCACGGACAATCTCTTCAGCTGTTTGTACTGTGATTCCTGTATTGTGTGCAACATATGTGTGTATCCATATATACTCCAGGCATGCACATAGTCAAAAGGTTCCCCCACGCGGGTTTGAACCGCGGCTACTGGATTCAAAGTCCAGGGTGCTAACCACTACACCATAGGGGAGCTGTGAAAGTAAACAACAGAAGCAGAGTGGCGCAGTGGTCAGCGCGGTGGGCTCATAACCCACAGGTCGTAGGATCGAAACCTACCTCTGCTAGTAGTTATCTTTTGTTTGCACCCACACACACAGTCAAGGCAGCAGGTATTCACCCCGTGCAAGTACCTCCATGATGTAACATCTTCAATAAATTATCAGAGACCGTGTGGCTCAATGGAAGAGCGCCTGACTACGGATCAGGCGGTTGCAGGTTCGAGTCCTGCCACGGTTGCTTTTTTTATGCATCAACTTATCTTATGCCCATGTACACACTGCACCAAAACATTTCCCACGCCATTGCCCTTCTTAAGTATAAGTGCTTTATAAACTAACAAGGGTAGTCTAGTGGTTACAATTCTTGGTTGTGACCAAAGAGGCCCGGGTTCGATTCCCGGAAAAATTCAAAACTTTTTCGAAAAAATATTTTTGCGCAAAAGTGTTAATTTTCACAAACTTTTTTCCACCCACTTCTGCTGACCCCTGGGTGGACTTTGAGTACCAAAAGTCGACAGCCAGCGTCTCTGTGTGCCACTGACGCGTTCGGTTTTTTACGGGGCCTCAGCCAAAATTGGTAAAATTGGTTGGTCCGGAATTTTTCGATAAACTTTTTTTTTCTCGAAAGATATAAAGCTCATAACCCTGCTACGTTTGGCTGAAAAAGTTTGTACATATCGTCACGTACAGACGTCGGTAGTATACTTTTTCAAAGGAATTTCTGGGAAATTTGTAGCACTGTGGGTTCAAACCTTGCTTTTTTTTTTTTTTTTTTTTTTTACAAAACTCCAATTTGGGTGGTTCGAACACCCTGGGTGGGTCAAAATCGGGTATCTCAAAAATGCGCGAATGGTTCAGATACTGGGTGTGAAACGGTGTATAGTGTTGAAATATGGGTCCCCAGCCAGCACCCATTAAGTCGTTTTTTTTGGCCAAAACCCTGTTTTTCGGCCATTTTGGCCTAAAAAAGGCCATTCCTGTAAAAAAAATCGGGTCCCCGGTTCGAAACTGATACCACCGTGTTTGACCCAGATTTCGGCTGTTTTGTTGGGTTAAGTGGCGGTCGAGGCAATCCGGACAGTTGTTGCGGAATGTGGCGGACCCAGATTTTGGCTGTTTTGTTGGGTTAAGTGGCGGTCGAGGCAATCCGGACAGTTGTTGCGGAATCTAGTGTAAGGGGTAATGGAATGGTGGAATGCACAAACGTCAAGGGAGGGGCGGGGGTGTTGAGGAAAGGGGGGGGAGGGGGATAGGTAGAGTGAGGGACGGATGGAAAGGGGGGGGGGTGGGAGTGACTGATAAGATCAAGGGGGGGGGAGGGGGTGTTGTTGTTGTTCTCGGGGTCGCGACCACCTAACTGAGGGGGTCACACTCCTGGTGTCTTGTCTGCACACATTTCTGCTGGGAGGGGGGGGGGGGGGGGGGGGTATAGTGGCCGGAGTCAGGAGCCGGCCCTCCTGGGGATGATGACCTGCCCTCACGGGCTTCATCTCCTCGTCTTCCCCTTCGCGCCCTTCCGCGCCCCGTCACACTCCCACATCTTCGTGACGGTGTCCCGAAGGCTTCGGGCCGCCGCCTTCGCCGTCGGCACGCTCCACGCGTTCTGCGTCCCACGCGCAGCGTGCCACTCCCTCACCGCCACCGCAGCCACCTGCCGCGTCAGCGGGTGCGAGCCGTGCAGGGGGTGAAAGAGGCTCTTCCACCCCGCCGCCGTCGCAGGGATGCGTGCACCTCCCATCGACCCACACGGAGACACACCATCCACAGCCACCCTATCACCCTCATCCCACTCGCAACCCTTGCGGGCCTGCTCCTCCAGCAGCCTCGTCGTCACCCGCGTCGGACCCACCGTCGCTGCCACCGTCTCGACCGGCGCGCCTTCCTCCTGAGTCTCAGGGGCACCGCTGCAGGCGAGGTCATCGCTGTCGACGTAGTCGTCGTCGTCGAACGCCAGCGGCTCGTTGATGCCAGGGGGGGCTGTTGAGGTCGCGTTTGAGCCTCCACCCTGCATCGATCCGCCATCCGCTGCCGCCCGCCGCTTCTCCCCCAACACCGCGTTCCTGCTGCGGCGTGTCGTCGCCCCGGCTGTCTCTACCCGCGTCACCTTACCCGCCGCCAGCATCGCTGCGGCCACACCCTCCTTCCCCACAGCCTTGCCGCACGACCCAGGGAGGGCTGTAGAAGAGGCTTGGGAGCCGCTGCCCTGGGCGCGCGCGCGGGGTGTTGTCCTGCCTGCCGGTGTCTGCGGGGAGGCAGCCGACAGCGGCACAGGGGTCCCAGGGAGGGCTGTTGAAGAGGCGTTGGAGCCACTGCCCTGGGAGGTCTGCGCGCGCGGGGTCGACTGTCCTGCGGGTGCCGGCTGGGAGGCGGACGGAAGCGCCGACACCCCAGGGAGGGCTGTTGAAGAGGCGTTGGAGCCACTGCCCTGGGAGGTCTGAGCGCGCGGGGTCGATTGTCCTGCGGGTGCCGGTTGGGAGGCGGACGGAAGCGCCGACACCCCAGGGAGGGCTGTTGAAGAGGCGTTGGAGCCGCTGCCCTGGGAGGTCTGCACTTGGGGGGCCGACGCCCCGAGGGGCGCCTGTTGGGGGGCCGGCGGGGGCGCCGACCCCTCGCCGGGGCTTGTTGTAGTCGGAGGAGGGGGCACCACATCCGGCGCGGCGCCCCTTGCCCCCCCATCACCTTCTCCCTCAGCCGTCTCCTGCTTCATCTCCGCCTCGGCCCTTTTTTTTTTTTACACTTGCCCGTCAGGTGGACCACCGGGTGGGGAGAGAACCGGTGTGAGGCACTTGGGTCCGTCCAGGTGGGCAGGGAACCTGGGGGCGGGGGGCCTCAAATCCCTCTCTCTCTCATGCACGCGTGCTGGGCTCAACGGCCTGTACTCTCCCATCCGCCACCCAACCACCCATGCACAACTTGACGAGGCCTTGAGACACACCTCTCCCTTCCGAGACCCAGACCACCCACTTCCATCCCTGGCGCTGTCTGTTGGCAAGTGAGCAAAGGTAACACGAAACACAAGGGCAAGACTTGGAGCGAGCGTCGCGAGTCAATCAGAGAGGCACTCCCTCCTCGCAGGGTGGTGTCGGCCTTGTGTGCTCTCGAAAACCCGCTGTCGCCGTCCGTCAACCTGTGTGGCTGCCTGTAGAGGCGTTAAGGGGCGTGGGGACTAGGGGACCGAAGAGGGGTCAGAGACAGGTCGGACCTGCTCGGAGAAACACAAGAAAGGGGTGGAGGGAGTTAAAGCGCGTGTCTCCGGCGGGTCTCGGAGGGCAGGTGCTCTCGCCGACCCGTCGAACCGCGTGTGGGGACCGTTGGGAGGGGTTTAGACATGCACAATGATCTATACTGTACAAATGACCTGGATTCTCGGTGCCGTAACGTGCCTGAGTGGCTGTTTTGTTGGGTTAAGTGGCGGTCGAGGCAATCCGGACAGTTGTTGCGGAATCTAGTGTAAGGGGTAATGGAATGGTGGAATGCACAAACGTCAAGGGAGGGGCGGGGGTGTTGAGGAAAGGGGGCGGAGGGGGATAGGTAGAGTGAGGGACGGATGGAAAGGGGGGGGGGGGGGTGGGAGTGACTGATAAGATCAAGGGGGAGGGGAGGGGGTGTTGTTGTTGTTCTCGGGGTCGCGACCACCTAACTGAGGGGGTCACACTCCTGGTGTCTTGTCTGCACACATTTCTGCTGGGAGGGGGGGGGGGGGGGGGTATAGTGGCCGGAGTCAGGAGCCGGCCCTCCTGGGGATGATGACCTGCCCTCACGGGCTTCATCTCCTCGTCTTCCCCTTCGCGCCCTTCCGCGCCCCGTCACACTCCCACATCTTCGTGACGGTGTCCCGAAGGCTTCGGGCCGCCGCCTTCGCCGTCGGCACGCTCCACGCGTTCTGCGTCCCACGCGCAGCGTGCCACTCCCTCACCGCCACCGCAGCCACCTGCCGCGTCAGCGGGTGCGAGCCGTGCAGGGGGTGAAAGAGGCTCTTCCACCCCGCCGCCGTCGCAGGGATGCGTGCACCTCCCATCGACCCACACGGAGACACACCATCCACAGCCACCCTATCACCCTCATCCCACTCGCAACCCTTGCGGGCCTGCTCCTCCAGCAGCCTCGTCGTCACCCGCGTCGGACCCACCGTCGCTGCCACCGTCTCGACCGGCGCGCCTTCCTCCTGGGTCTCAGGGGCACCGCTGCAGGCGAGGTCATCGCTGTCGACGTAGTCGTCGTCGTCGAACGCCAGCGGCTCGTTGATGCCAGGGGGGGCTGTTGAGGTCGCGTTTGAGCCTCCACCCTGCATCGATCCGCCATCCGCTGCCGCCCGCCGCTTCTCCCCCAACACCGCGTTCCTGCTGCGGCGTGTCGTCGCCCCGGCTGTCTCTACCCGCGTCACCTTACCCGCCGCCAGCATCGCTGCGGCCACACCCTCCTTCCCCACAGCCTTGCCGCACGACCCAGGGAGGGCTGTAGAAGAGGCTTGGGAGCCGCTGCCCTGGGCGCGCGCGCGGGGTGTTGTCCTGCCTGCCGGTGTCTGCGGGGAGGCAGCCGACAGCGGCACAGGGGTCCCAGGGAGGGCTGTTGAAGAGGCGTTGGAGCCACTGCCCTGGGAGGTCTGCGCGCGCGGGGTCGACTGTCCTGCGGGTGCCGGCTGGGAGGCGGACGGAAGCGCCGACACCCCAGGGAGGGCTGTTGAAGAGGCGTTGGAGCCACTGCCCTGGGAGGTCTGAGCGCGCGGGGTCGATTGTCCTGCGGGTGCCGGTTGGGAGGCGGACGGAAGCGCCGACACCCCAGGGAGGGCTGTTGAAGAGGCGTTGGAGCCGCTGCCCTGGGAGGTCTGCACTTGGGGGGCCGACGCCCCGAGGGGCGCCTGTTGGGGGGCCGGCGGGGGCGCCGACCCCTCGCCGGGGCTTGTTGTAGTCGGAGGAGATTTTTTTTTTTTTTGGGGGACATCCGGACCGAGAATCTTTGCAGCTGTTGTTTGTCTGGGCTAGTTGGTACAGAATACAAGGTACAAGAGACAAGCAAGACAAGAGACAAGCAAGACCTTTTTTACACTTGCCCGTCAGGTGGACCACCGGGTGGGGAGAGAACCGGTGTGAGGCACTTGGGTCCGTCCAGGTGGGCAGGGAACCTGGGGGCCGGGGGCCTCAAATCCCTCTCTCTCTCATGCACGCGTGCTGGGCTCAACGGCCTGTACTCTCCCATCCGCCACCCAACCACCCATGCACAACTTGACGAGGCCTTGAGACACACCTCTCCCTTCCGAGACCCAGACCACCCACTTCCATCCCTGGCGCTGTCTGTTGGCAAGTGAGCAAAGGTAACACGAAACACAAGGGCAAGACTTGGAGCGAGCGTCGCGAGTCAATCAGAGAGGCACTCCCTCCTCGCAGGGTGGTGTCGGCCTTGTGTGCTCCGTGTTTCTTTCACTTTCTTCTTTTCGTTTCTTGTCTTGCTTGTCTCTTGTACCTTGTATTCTGTACCAACTAGCCCAGACAAACAACAGCTGCAAAGATTCTCGGTCCGGATGTCCCCCAAAAAAAAAAAAAATCTCCCTGCCCACCTGGACGGACCCAAGTGCCTCACACCGGTTCTCTCCCCACCCGGTGGTCCACCTGACGGGCAAGTGTAAAAAAAAAATCACCAACGATTTCTTAAGCTACAGTTTCTGTACTTCATTGGTATACACACTCGTGCTCCCTGGTCGGTTGGGTTTGGTTGGGTCCCCCCCCTCCCTCCCTTGGGCATCCCCCATCCCACCCCTTCCCTCACCCTTTTCCCCTTTCCAATCTTCTTGACCTTGTGGGCGGGCGGAGCCGGGAGGGCAGGTTGGGCCTTAGAGTTACTTCCTCAACAACAACCCACTCCCCCTTGGGCCACTTGTCCCTTGGGCTCTGTTCCCCACCATCCATCCCCCTCCACTCCCCCAACCCCCAACCCCACGAGCACGAGCGATGGTAGGGCGAGAGCCGCCCAGGCGATGGCAGGCCCCGATGGTGGCGACGCTGGCGGTGGTGGCGCTCGCGGTGCTGACGACAGCACCGCTGGAGCAGAGGCAGCCCGGGTCGCCCCCGGTAGCAGGCGAGCGCGGGCTGGCCGCCCCTGATGAGGGGCGTGTCAGGCGAGAGGAGCAGGGGCCTCATGCGAGGCCTCTGCTGACACCCTGCCTGCAAGGCAGGGGAGCGCGTCGGCCTCACCCGCCGGCAAAGCGCCCCTCTCGTGGGATAGCAGTGGCGGCGGCGAGCCCACCACGTCCCCCCAACATGCTGCAAGCGGCGGTTCCGCTAACGGTGAAGCCGCCGGGCCGTGTCCCAGCCCACCGACAGCAGCGGAAGGGGTGGCAGCCCGGGTCGCCCCCGGTAGCAGGAGAGCGCGGGCTGGCCGCCCCTGACGAGGGGCGTGTCAGGCGAGAGGAGCAGGGGCCTCATGCGAGGCCTCTGCTAACACCCTGCCTGCACGGCAGGGGAGCGCGTCGGCCTCACCCGCCGGCAAGGCGCCCCTCTCGCGGGATAGCAGTGGCGGCGGCGCGCCCACCACGTCCCCCCAACATGCTGCAAGCGGCGGTTCCGCTAACGGTGAAGCCGCCGGGCCTCGCCCCAGCCCACCGACAGCAGCAGAAAGGGTCGCCCCCTGTCCCCGCGAGTTGGCTCGGCCAGGTCCCCCGAGGATCCAGGCCGACGGTATCGCTGCCCGCACTGCGGGTGTCTCTCCCCTCCCCCCTTGGGGGCCCCTCGGGTGGATCGGGTGGTGGGTGGAATGGGAGCTGGGCCCCCCCCCCTTTGGGTGGTGGCTGGGTGGTGGCAGGGAGGAGGTCAGGGGGGAGGGGTGGTGGTGGACAGACGTCTGTTGTTGATCCCAAGCCGACCCTCACTGATCTGAAGGACTTCATCTGCACCTGTGATGTCGACAACTCGGTGAACGTGACTGGTGCGAAAGCGACATTCGACAAGTGCGTGGCAAAGCCGTGTGGTGACGGTCAGGCCTGCAAGGACCCCAACAGGAAGTACTCGCGTAGGAACGACGCCATCTGCGCCTGCGACAAGGACCCGAGCCTGACCAGCACCGGTGCATCAACGACTTTATCGAAGAATGCGTGCGGGTCCAAACAGTCCAAGCGGGGTGGGGACGGACAGACGTGTGTTGACCCCAAGCCGACCCTCACGGATCTGAAGGACTCCTTCTGCGCCTGTAATGGGGACGGCGTGCGACGCTACAGCGGAGGCAACAACAACGACTCCATCACCGATCCGGGTGGAGTGCAGCAGTCCCCCGGGGCGCCCTCGGACACCCGGACCGGAAGTGGGTTCGACAACCGCAACAGCTACAACATCGGCAGCTTCGAGGGCAACACTCTGCTGGTGCTGGCCCTCTGGGTGGCGGATGGACTGTTGCGGGCGGCGGGGTGGGCAGCGACAGGGCCCCACACGCGCTGGCCATGGGTGGAGGCGGCCCCGCAGGCCGCTTGGGGAGCGCTGCTGAGGGCCAGGTGGGAGGCCCAGGGGCCAACGTGGGAGGGTATATGGGGTCCGGGGGCACTGCTGATGGGAGCTGGATGGCTGGCCGCTCAGGCGGTGGTGCGAGAGGTGGTCCGAGCGGGGAGCAAGCTAGGGCCCTGGCCCAGGTGCCGACACCTCGGGCTGCCTCCAGCAGTGAAAGAGGCGTGGGCCCTCTGGGGGGCTGCAGCCACCGCGCCGGGTGGCTGGGGCGGCGCCTTAGAGACAGGGGCGGTGGTATTGTGCGCTGTGTGGCTGTGCAGTCGACGAGCGGCGCGCGGATTCTGGGGTAGACAGCGGCCGGGCGCCGTGCAGCTCTCCTCCTGGGCGATATGGGCAGCCACAGGAGGTCTGGCAGGGGGCACGGATCTCGTGGGCACGGTGCAGACAGCCGTAGAGGGGTGCGCCGGATGGTTCGAGGAGGCGGCGCCCCAAGCGACGGTGGTGGCCACACAGGGGCTGGCGGGATTGTGCGTCGCTCTGTGGGTGCTGACGGCAGGCTTTGCATGGCGGGGGTGCCTCAGACGGAGACGGGTAGTGGCGCGCAGGTGGACATGGCCGGCCCGACGGTGCAGTCGATGGGTCAGCCGCCGCCGTCACCTGGACCCCCTGGTGCCTTCCACTGTGTGTCGGTCTCGTCTTCGCAACGAACGAGGGCGAGCTGCGCTGAGGCTGGAGCTGCAGGCGAACAGCCTACGAGCATGGTGCGGCGACAGGGGTTGGTGGGCCATGCTCCTGCTGCTGATCGGGGCCTCCAGCGGGGGCGCGCCGTGGGCGGTGATCGGGACGCTTGCCCTCGCGGCGGGCACGTCGGCGGGATGGGCGGCTCGCAGCGCGGGGGGTGTTTGGGAGGCTGAGGCGACAGAGCTGGTCGTCCGAGACATGTGGCGCGTCTTGCGGAAGGATGCACACGCCCACATGCTGCTGGCGGAGGGAGTGACGGGAAGCAAGGAGGGTGTGGTGCTGGGCCCACGGGCAATGCAGGGGGGCGACCACGACATGGTCGATGAGGATGCCTGGGGCGGTGTGGACGAGTTGTTGGAGGGGTACGGAGCCAAGAGATGCCCCAACGCGGCGACCAGGGACTGTCTCTTCGTGGCCCTCCACGGACCCACCCACCCAGGGCCCCTGGACATCGCCCGCATGCGGCAAGAGCTGGCAGCGAGGGCAGGGTCGGAGTCTGTGAAGCCCCAGCTGTCCAGGCTGCTGAAGTCGGCTGGCCAGGCAGAGCGTTACCGCGATGGGCTGGCGAAGACGGCGCGGGGAGACCACCTCGCTCTGCACCTCGCGGCCGGGGCATGGGACACGGTGATTGTGGTGGTGTCGGGCGGACCACACCCGCTGATTCGCGTCGACCCCCCGCGGTTGAAGAAGGGCCAAGAGACGCAGCGCACCAGAGTGATCGCTTTTGCGAGCGACCACTACGAGGCGGTCACTCTGGGGCACGCGCAGGCACAGAAGATGCGCGACGCGGCGGTGCATGCGCTACTCGGCCCCGACTCGTGGAGCACCGCCGCCCCCGAATGCCCGGCGGAGGTGCCGGATAGTACGCCGATCCCGCTAGGCGTCGCGCCGGAGCTGCTGTTCTGCCCGATGACGGCCTGCGCTGGGTCGGCGCTCCGCCGACACAAGCCCTTCTCCTCGAAGGCCTCCCTCCGCGAGCATGTGAGCGATCATGTGAAACGCGGGGAGGAGTTGCCGCCGGGGGCTCTACGCGTGGTGGGCATGAGGCAGTGCGTCATCTGTGCCAAGGTGATGTCGGCGCAGGCGCAAGACACGTGCCTGCAGTGCAGGAAGCGGGTGCAACCTCGGGACGTCCCCGCCAGGCGCGAGAGGGTGGGCCAGGAGCTAACGGACGAAGGGCGACTCCCCTCCCTGGAGGAGATCCACACGGCGCGGGTGGCGGTGTCGCTGTCGGTGCCTGAGGCAGTGTTGAGGCCGGCCGCGGAGGTGCTCGTGCAGGCCCTCTGGGATGTGGCGGCGGACAAAACGAGGGTGACGGCATGGCTGCGGCTCTTCCTGGTGCCGAAGGTCCTCCTCCGGTCGTACAGAGGGGGGAAGGCCAAGCAGAAGAAGGCTCGGGCGGCGCGTCTCGAGGCCATCACCCTCTGGCGGGCGGGCAAGGTGTCGGAGCTGTGGAGATGTGCGAGTGCGAGCGGCCAGGGGGCCCCTCGTGAAGTGCAGAGCCCCCCGACATGGGAGGAACGGGAACGCGCGGTGGTGCAGGCCGCGCGACAGGGTCGCCTCTCAACGGCGATGGCGAGGACGCGGAGTGCGGGCCTGGCACCGGCCTCCGACGCGACCCTCGCGACGTTGCGCGCGCTCCACCCCGCTGCCGAGCCGCCGACCATCGCCAAGGAGCGGAGGACAGAGCCCGCGGACGCCTCTCCCACCGATGTCTTCAAGGCGCTTCGGGGCCTCCCGAAGGGGACGGGGGCCGGACCGTCGGGCCTTCGAGCTGATCACTTGCGCGCGCTGACGCAGGTGGAAGGGGTAGATGTGCTGCAGGCCTTGACGGCCGTCGTCAACATCCTGCGTCGAGGGGAAGCACCACCGGAGATTGCGCGCCACCTGGCAGGAGCGTCGCTGGTTGCGCTGCCAAAGCCCACAGGCGGGGTGCGCCCCATTGCGGTGGGGGAGACTCTGCGGCGGCTGGTGGCGAAGACGCTGGTGGCTGAGGTGCGCGAGAAGGTGGGGAAGCTGCTGCTGAAGGGCAAGCAGGTGGGTGTCGCTGTCGATGGGGGCCTGGACGCCGCTACAGCGGTGGTGCGGGACTACGCCAGCCGCCACAAGGGCACTGATCGCATTCTCGTCAAGATTGACTACGAGAACGCGTTCAACACTGTGAATCGACAGGCGTTCCTGGACGCAGTGCGGAGTGACCTCCCCGAGCTCGCAGCCTGGGTGGAGTGGTGCTACGCCCACCCGACAGCCCTGGTGTACCGGGAGCACATCATCCTCTCGGAGCATGGGGTGCAGCAGGGCGACCCGTTGGGGCCCCTCCTTTTCTCCCTCGCGATCCGCAAGCTGACGGAGGACATTGCACGCATGCCGGGCCTCGAGGGGACCATATGGTACCTCGACGATGGGACGCTGATGGGGCCCCCGAAGGCTGTAGGTGCGGCATTCGCAGAGCTGGAGAAGCGCAGCGCAGCCCTCGGGTTGAAGGTGTCGCGGAGGAAGTGCGAGGTGATCTCGCTTGGAGGCCACACGGTGGCTGCGATCCGGGAGGTGGGCCTCGACGTCGCCGCATCAAAGAAAGAGGAGGAAGTGAGGATGAAGTTGCTGCAGCAGAACTTCGAGTTCCTCGGAGCTCCGGTGGGGGACGCGGCGTACTGCGAGGCGGTGATGGACAGGAAGCTGGAGGAGAAGTTCCTGCCGTGCCTCCGGGAGCTGCACAAGGTGCGCGACGCACAGGTGGCGATGACCCTTCTGCGACACTGCGAAGGGTTCTGCAAGGTGGTCTTCGCCATGCGCGCCATCGGGTACAAGGGGCGTGAGTACCTGAAGAAGTACGACCGTGAGGTTGACTTCGTGCTGGCGACGATCCTTGGCGACGAGGATGGTGAGCTGCCGACCGAGGCCAGAAAGCAAGCCGCCCTCCCCATCAGGTTGTCTGGCCTGGGGGTGCGCCGTGCGGCGGATCACTCGACTGCTGCTGCCTTGGGTGCTGCCAGCTCGCTCTTTCCTCTGTGCCTGCAGCTCGACCCCTCCCACCGCTGGGATGCGCAAACGTGGAAGGAGACAGCTGAGCGGCACAACGAGTGCGTGCTGGAGGCGGACAGGATCGCCACCCTGGCGCGACCAGAGACGCCGCTGAAGCAGCGTGACCTGTCGATGGCGATCATTGCCAAGCAGCAGGCGGATCTCCATGAGGGGGCTGATGTGACCAGCATGGGGCGCCTTCTGTCTGAGAGCCTCCCGGGTGCGGGATCGTGGGTCGTCGCGCCGCCTGAAACCCAGTTCGCCATGCAACGGGAAGAGTTCCAGGTGGCCTGCCGGTTGCGGCTCGGGGCCCCAGTGTTCTCCCCGGGGGCGATGTGTCAGCAGTGCGGGGAGGGACTGGACGAGAGTGGGGCACACATCTTCGCGTGCAAGGCCTCGGCAGACCGGCACCGTCGGCACGATGCTGTGAGGGGCGGCGTGTATGGCCTGGCGAGTGCGGCGGGCCTCGCTCCTCAGCTGGAGCCCAACCATGTGGTGCTGGGACGCGGCAAGCCGGCGGACGTCTACCTGCCTGTCGGTGTGAGCGAGGAGCGCAGCAGGGCCATCGACGTCACTGTGTGGTCAACGACGGCGCAGTCGTCCATGCAGGGGGCGGCGAAGGCCCGGGGGTACACAGCGTCCCGTGCTGAGGCCGCGAAGCACGCCAAGCACGATGCCAAGTGCCAGGCGGAGGGGATGGCCTTCACGGCCTTCGCGCTGGAGCAGTCCGGGGGTATGGGCACCGAGGCAGCCACTCTCTTCCGCCATCTTGTGAATTATGCAGTGGACCACAAGATGGGGAACCGCAGTGAGCTGACGCGGACTTGGGCGGCGCGGATCACCGTCCCCCTGATGCGAGCTATTGGGAAGTCGGCGATGAGGCGGGGCTCGCTGTGTCTGGACCTGAAGTCCGGGAACTTGCGGCAGCGGGTGAAGGCGGACCCCGTCCCGGCGATCGAGCCGGACTTCTACTTCGCGAGGGACACAGGGCTGGACGTGCTGCCCCCTGCTGACTGGGACTGCCGCCTGGATGAGATGGATGTGGAGGAGGCAGAGGAGACGGAGGGGCCCGTGCGAAGCGAACCGCCGCCGCGCAGGCAGCCGCCGCCCCCGCCGGCGGAGGACGACAGCGCCCGTGGAGATGGACGCCATGGTCGACGACCCGCTGGCGCAGCTGAAGGAGTGGCGAGCGCAGGTGGATGGCGGGCTGCCGGGCGTGACAGCCCGGCAGCAGCAAGCGCGCCTCGGCCTGAGGGTCCCCGAGGGATGGTCGTTCGTTGTGGGGGACTGCGCCTTCGACGGCATCGCTGCGTTGGGCAAGGAGACCCTGGGGTGTGACAGCGCCTGGCTCCGCCAGATGGGGGTCCAGCGCGCGCTGCAGGACGCTGATCTCCGCATGCGGGTTGAGGAGGGCCCCGACATGTGGGCCGCGTTCATGGCCAAGCCGGGCAGTCGCGACCCACGGACGTGGGCCGACTACGTCGTGTTGGCTGCGGTCGCGCGAGGGACGCGGTGCACCATCCTGCTCCTGGTTGACAACCAGGTGCCGATGGTGTTGCGCCCGATCGGGGAGGGCGGCACGCGCGACGCGTTCTGCTTGCGCAGGACTGGGGCGGAGTACGGGCACTACTCTCCGCTCGTGCTGCCCAGGGCCATCCGCCAGCACCTCATGGCCCTACCCCCGCAGGAGCCCGCTGAGGACCTGCTCGAGTGCAGGTGGGCAGGACTGATGGAGTGGGTGAAGGGTGATTCGCAGTTGGGCGTGCAGAGGTGCGAGAAGTGCAGCGGCTCGGTGGACCTGCGGAAGGCCCACAAGCAGTGTGGTGGGTGCTGGCGCCGGGTGTGCGACAAGTGCGCGAAGGGTCGTGGGGTGCGGCACTGCCCTGGGTACGTCCCGAGGGTCGAAGTGCTGGACGTCGACACCGGGGAGACCGCAGTGGTGCCACAGGGATTGCGTGAGGACCTGGAGCTGTCGCCGGGCCGGCGGGCACGCCGGGAGAGTCGCGCCAGCAGAGCAGCACAGCGCCCGCCCCGAGTCCCCCGGCCTGAGGGAAGTGAAGGTCCGCCTGGGCCGGCCCAGGGGGCCGAGGCGGAGATGAAGCAGGAGACGGCTGAGGGAGAAGGTGATGGGGGGGCAAGGGGCGCCGCGCCGGATGTGGTGCCCCCTCCTCCGACTACAACAAGCCCCGGCGAGGGGTCGGCGCCCCCGCCGGCCCCCCAACAGGCGCCCCTCGGGGCGTCGGCCCCCCAAGTGCAGACCTCCCAGGGCAGCGGCTCCAACGCCTCTTCAACAGCCCTCCCTGGGGTGTCGGCGCTTCCGTCCGCCTCCCAACCGGCACCCGCAGGACAATCGACCCCGCGCGCTCAGACCTCCCAGGGCAGTGGCTCCAACGCCTCTTCAACAGCCCTCCCTGGGGTGTCGGCGCTTCCGTCCGCCTCCCAGCCGGCACCCGCAGGACAGTCGACCCCGCGCGCGCAGACCTCCCAGGGCAGCGGCTCCAACGCCTCTTCAACAGCCCTCCCTGGGACCCCTGTGCCGCTGTCGGCTGCCTCCCCGCAGACACCGGCAGGCAGGACAACACCCCGCGCGCGCGCCCAGGGCAGCGGCTCCCAAGCCTCTTCTACAGCCCTCCCTGGGTCGTGCGGCAAGGCTGTGGGGAAGGAGGGTGTGGCCGCAGCGATGCTGGCGGCGGGTAAGGTGACGCGGGTAGAGACAGCCGGGGCGACGACACGCCGCAGCAGGAACGCGGTGTTGGGGGAGAAGCGGCGGGCGGCAGCGGATGGCGGATCGATGCAGGGTGGAGGCTCAAACGCGACCTCAACAGCCCCCCCTGGCATCAACGAGCCGCTGGCGTTCGACGACGACGACTACGTCGACAGCGATGACCTCGCCTGCATTTTTTTTTTTTTTTTTTTTTTTTTTTTTTTTTGCAGGGCTTGCCCGTCAGGTGGACCACCGGGTGGGGAGAGAACCGGTGTGAGGCACTTGGGTCCGTCCAGGTGGGCAGGGAACCTGGGGGCGGGGGGCCTCAAATCCCTCTCTCTCATGCGCTCTCTGGGCACAATGGCCTGTGTCTCATCCCATCCACCACCAAACCTCCCAGGCACAACGAGACAAGGTCTTGACACACATCCTCACTTCCCCAGACCCCGACCGCCCTCTTCCATCCCATGACCCAGTCCGAAGGCAAATAAGCGTGAAAGGTAATGCAGAAGGACAAGAATAGCAGTGACGGTGGATCCAGGGAGCCAAATTTCCTGGATTACTGGTGCCATGGTGCTCATGGGGGCCAAAACCAGGGCGATCTCCTGTAGGGATGGCACTTTGACGAGGCTCCCTGGGTCCGCCTATCGGGGGCGCCAAAACGGGCAACGACGGGGGTAAAAAGGGATGAGGCGGGAGGGCACCTGGAGGGGACCTGGAGGGGGGACCCGTGACCTGGCAGAGAAGGTAACGAAACGCGGGGCAGAGGGGCATGCAGTGACGGCGGTGGGTCCTGTGAGTTGGGATGCCTATTCCCTGGTGCTGTGGTGCTCACAGGGCCGGGGACAGGGGGTCTCGTTGAGGGACAACACTGCACTGACTCGTCGGGCCGACCGTGCCTGCCGCGAGGGGGAGTTGGGGGGGGAGGGGGGGGGGGACGGAGAAGGGGGTATTCACAGCACCTGTGTGTGCTCTACTGCACAAAGGCATCTGGTCTAGGGGGGGGGATCTACCTCCACTCAAAACTCTACTCTATACTCTATGTAGTCGAGCGGGGACCTGCTCCTTGCAGGTTCGACCACTCTGGCCCTCACTGGGTGGCGGCGCCTGTCGCGCGCGGCGCGGCGCGGCGTGATCCCTGGGACGCTGTCCCCGCTGTCGCGCGACGCATGCCCGCTGCGGTGTACATCCTCGAGTTGAGGTTATTGTACAGCCTCTGCTCCTCTCTGTCTTGGAGGCGGACCTTGCAACGCCACGCATGCAGGGCTCGCCTCGCGGACTTGAACTCCTCCTCCGGGGAGCCAGGCTCTGGGGTGAACAGGGCGTCCCATTCAGCCACCGTCTTGGGGACGTCGGCGTCGTCAGCTGGGGTGCCTTTGTCGGCAGCCGTCGCGCTGCGCTTCCTGTCCGGGGGAGAGGCTGACACGTCACGGTCGGCCTTCCGCTTGCCTGTGTGCTGCGACGCTGAGGGGGCTGGTGCGTTCTCGCTGGTGGAGCCGCCCTGCTGCGCGTCGGAGGTGGAGTCGGTGGAGGAGGTGGAGGAGGTGGAGGGCTGAGCGGTCGCGTTCGACGAGGGGGCTGGTGCTGTAGAAGCAGAGGGAGAGCCGCCCGAGGTCGTGTGTGCGTTACCGTCCGTCGCAGCCCCGTCGCCTCCTCGGTCCGGCGGACGGGTACATGTCTCTCCGTCCGACACACAGCCCGTGCACGCTAGGCGATTGCAGCCTATGCATTCCCAGTGGGGCGTTCGGGTGTCAAACGGCTGCTCACATCTGACACACAGCACCGACAGTTCGGCTGTCCCCCCGTCTACTCGGACCATGTGGAGGCCAGCCTCTGCGCCTCGGCAGCCGGTGGAGACGAGGGGTACGGCCGGTGCGAGGCGGAGCACGAAGGACCGCACCTGCTCCGAGATGTGGAGTGGGCTGTAGTGCGATGTCTTGAACTTGACACCCGCGACAGGCCCGTACGGCTTCCTCAGGGGGCGGTATATCCGCGGTGCAGTGTCATCAGCGAGCACGACGATCGGGGAGCCCGTCGCCCGCGCGGCCCCCTGCAGCGTCAGCTCGTCGGCCCACGACGCAACGTTCATGCTGCCGGACTCGCACATCTGCCGCGCCCACTCCTCGTAGGAGGGCTCCGCCCTGCTCCTCAGGTCAGCGTGGTCGCCGACCACCTTCACGACGTACTGCCGCAGGCCGTCTGCAGTCGCGCCGGCCTCGCCGAGGAGGGACGTGAGGGCGTCGAAGAAGCAGTTCCCGGGGGTGAACCGGAAGTCCTGCACGTCCGGCATCTCCAGCACGCTCTGCTGCTTCGCGGTGGTGACTCCCGGAAGCGCGTGCTCCCTCGCGGTCAGCCACCGGGTCAGGACATCGTCCGCCGGCTCGGGGGCCGGCCCCGGGGGCGGCGGCGGGGGACCGGCGTCCTCGCTGTCGGTGCTGTCCTCGTCGTCATCCATCACCTCCTCCTGCACCACCGTCGTCGGCTCCGTGCGCCCGCACTGGCAGGGGTCCGTGACGTGCTCGACACAGTCAGGGCAGCTGGCTCTGAGGCAGTGTACACACCTGCCGTGGGTGTCCTGCGTGGAGAAGTCCGCTTCGCAGAACTGGCAGAACTCCGTCACGTCCTGCTCCCCCTCCGCCCGCTCAGTTCGCAGCCGCGGGCCCGCGCGGACGGTAGGCCGGGGCCCAGTCGTGCTCCCGCCCACCAACTCCTGCACGTCCGCCGGCAGGGTGAGCGCCTGGAAGCGGTCGCCTACTCCCCCGAGGGCGACCGCGGTGGCGATCGGCTTGCACCCGGGGTCGCACACTGTCGGCGCGCGGTAGTCGCGGAAGACGATGATGTGCCTCCGCAGCACGCACGCCGCCCCGCGAATGAGCACGTCGTCGGCCCACGTCGCTTCGTCTCCCCCCTCGAAAGCGGACATGCGGCTGGCCCACGCCGCTGGGTCTGCCAGGAGCCCCGACAGTTCGGGGGAGGATCGTACCCGGGCGACGGCCTGTCTGCGGAGTGGCCCTGCCTCCATCGGGGTCCCTGACGAGGCGAAGCCGTCCGCGAGGGCCACCAGCGCATCCGTGGGCACCCCCCCCGCGCCACCTCCCCCCAGCTGCTGCACCTGGAACACCGCCGGCAGGAGGTTCCCCAAGCCCCCCATCAGCGAGGTGAAGGACACCCCTACACCGTTGTGGGCAGACCGCCATTCACGCACCAGGTCTTCCGGCGTCGGCGGCTCGCGGTCTACGGGTTTCTGGGCGGGACGCAGGGGCTCGTCTGAGGGAGGGGGCACCGCCTGGTGGCCTTGTCCCTCCGCGTCGTCCGGGTCGGTGTCTTCGAATGCAGCACCCTGGCCGACCTGGTCCGGCTCGAACCTGATGAAGTGGTCGGGGTCCAGGGGTGGGGCGGCCTCCACCTCGACTCTGTCGCGGGCCAGCGACCGGCAAGCCTTCGTAAGCTCCCCGCACTCGAGCAGGGTGGCGCCCAGGGTGTTGTTGAAGGCGGAGTTCACCCTGCACGCGTACTCCTGCGTCAGCTGCACTCGGCTCGCTCCTGTCCGCTCCGCTGCAAGGCGCCCGAGCTTCGAGAAGACGGAGTGTGCCGAGGGGGCGAGGCCGCCGAACAACTCCATGGCGTAGGGGGCGAACACGAGGCCTCGCGCCGCACACGCGTCCCGGTACTGCCGGTTCTTCGTCGCCTCGCCCTGGGCTGCCGCCGCTCCCGTGAAACGGGCTGCCGCCTGCACGTAAGAAGCGGCCACGGGGTTCTTGACGGTGATGTCAATGACTCGTGGCCAGATCCTCCTAGTCACGAGGTCGCCCGGGCGCTGCCCATCCTGCAGGAGATGCAGAGACTCCATCTCGGGGTTCGTGCCCGCCTCCTGTGCCAGGGCGAACAGGGCGTCCCGGGTGGCGTCGTGTCTGCGGGTTAAAGCCCCGCCCTGGTTGCAGTCGAAGGCGTGGGTCCCCATCTCGTCCAGTTCCCTGCCGCACTTCTCGCAGACGGTATCCGGCTCGAAGAGGGGAATGCCAAGGCGGGCGCGTGACACGGCGATCATCTGGCGACCCTCGATGCGGCTGTTCTCCGAGAGCTTCCCCCCGAGGAAAGCGCCGGCGTGGGGCAGCGACAGCGATCGCAGGCGGGCTCTGTCGTGGGCGTCGGACTCTTCGAACAGCTCGCGGTACTGGCGGCTGACGATCGCGCGGGAGAGTTCCCTCTGCTCGACATCCCCCACGGGGGCTTGCGTGGGGTCGCGCCGTTCGTCCTCGTCCACAGCGTTGTTGTGAGCGAGGCAGGTGGTCTCCCATCCCTCCTCATCCCACGTGAAGTTGGGGTCGAGCTCCCGGCACAAGGAGTGGCCGTTCGCCGTGGACGCCAGGGCGGCTGCATGCCAGTGTTCGGCGGCGCGTCGGATCCCCAGGCCCCCGAGCCTCACCGGCATGGTGGCTTGCCGCATGACTGATTCCGGCAGCACGTCGTCCTCGAGGGCGAGGATCCGGGCGAGGCACTTCTCCACGGAGGCGTCGCTCTTCCGGAGGTACTCGGTAACCCCCTTGTGTCCCATAGCCCTCATGTAAAACACGAGGCGGGCAAACCCCTCGCAGTGGCGGAGAAGGGCGAGGCCGACCTGCTTGTCCTGGAGCTTGGCCAAGGCGTCGAGGTACGGCTGAAACTCCAAGAGCTTCTTGTCCATATAGCTCTCGCAGAAAGCCGCCGACCCGATCGGTGCGCCGAGGAGGGTGAAGTTGCGGCCCGCCCTGTACACGATGCCCACCTTGTCCTCGTCCTCGGGGAGCCGTAGGGAAAAGCCCTCCTCTTCGAGGGCCTCGAGGGACTGCTCGCAGAGGTCGATCAGCTCGCACTTGCTGAGCTTAACCTCCAGCCCTCTCTCCGTGCTGGCCTGGATGACGTAGTCGAGGGCGGCTCTGACGGCGCACGCTGGGCCCATGATCACCCCGTCGTCGAGGTAGAACAGCGAACCGTCGAGGTCCGTGCGTTTCTTCAGCTCCTCCGCAATCTCCTTTATCCCCAAGGAGAAGAGGAGGGGCCCGAGGGGGTCGCCTTGCTGCACCCCACACGATGAAGACACCACCCCTTCGCCGTAGGTGAGGGTGGAGGGGGAGTCGTAACACCACGCGACGAAGGGCAGCAGGCCGGGGATGTGCCTCTCCACGACCTTGAGGAAGGTCCCGCGGTCGATCGAGTTAAACGCGTTGGCGTAATCGATCTTGAGGATCACGGCGTCCTCCTTTTCCCTCGAGCGTTCCGCGTACTGCGCCACTACCGACGCCGCGGCCTCCAGCCCCCTCTGCACCGCTACCCCAACTTGGCGACCCCGCATGAGGATGCGCCGCGCGTCCCCCTTATGACGCGTCGAGAGGAGTTTTGCGGCGAGGCGTCGGAGCGTCTCTCCGCAGGCAATGGGCCGAACGTCCTCGTCACCCTTCACCAGGGCCGAAAGCTTCGCGCCCCCGAGCACAGGCATCACCTCCTGGGGCACGGCACCCTTGACCATCCGGTTAATTACCTGGGTGAGCATGGCAGTCGGCTTGGCTCCCAGCGCATCCTTGCACTCCAGGGCTTGGCGGACGTGGTCTGGACGCAAACCCATCTGCCCGCCCGACGACCCGTTGGGGAAGGACTTCACCGCTCGGAAGACATCAGCCGGCGTGAACGCCTTGCACTTCTCCGCGGGTACGGTGCGCTCCAGGTGGACCGCTCCACCCTCCGGGTGTTTGCCCTGCAGCTTCTTCAGGGTCTCCGTCGTGCTGGGGGCGACTTTGGCCGGGACGAGGTGCTTGTGGGCTGCTGAGACCCGGTTCTGCCGCGCCAGTTGACCGACCCGCCTCTCCCATCTCTCCTCATCGGACAAGCGCGGCGGTGCGCTCCCGCGGGACCCCGTGCCCCCCTGGCGCTTGCTGGCCTCGCGGGCCTCCTCCCAGAGCGTGGCGTACTCGCCCCTCTTCCACCGGTCGAAAACCTTCTGGCGCTCGCGGAGGGTGACTTTGCTCTTCGCTCCCCCCATCCTCGCCGAGCGGAGGAGGACGAGCGGGGCCATGAGGAGGATGGTCCACGCTGCGACGGAGTTGCGTGCGGCGGTCTCCCGTGCGGCCTCGCTGAGGGCCGCGGTCCATGCCTTGACGAGCGGCTTTGGCACCTTTTCCCAGACCCGGATGTTGTGCCGGCGGAGTTCCTCGACGGAGGGGAGTTCCCCAGCCGGGATGTCCGCCCCCACGGCCTGCGCCTCCGGCTCGGGCTCGAGGTCTTTGCGGCAGGCGGTGCAGGACTGGTGGTCCCCAAGCGTGATCACCTTATCGCACTTGAGGCACTGGGCGAATTTGAGGGCCCGGAGCGTCCCCCTGCTCAATACGTCCCCCTTCTCGAGGTGACGGTTGAGGTGATCCTTCATCGACGTCGGCAGGATGGGGATGCCTGCCTGCATGAGGGACGTCCTGCAGGAGTCGTGCGGGCAGTACAGCCTGGCAGTGGAGCGCTCGACCAGCTTTGACCCCACATCGAGCTCCTCCTGTCCCTCAGCAGTCTGCAGCTCCGCCATCCTCGCGTTGGACCGCGTGAGGAAGGCCGGCTCGGCCCTGTTGACCAGCCCCTGCAGCTCGGCCCGCGGGATGCTGACACCCTCGAAATGCTGCCCCGTCAGGGCTATCACGCGGGTCTTCTGCAGAAGCTCCTTGTCGGGCACCTTCGCTGGGCGGATGGAGACGATGGGGTGCTCGCCGCCCTGGACCACGACGATGTGAATGCTCCACACCCTGGCCGCGAGTTGCAGCGCGAGGTGGTCCATCCAGCTGCTGGGCCTGGCGAGGTTGGCTGCATAGGCGAGGTGTTGGGCCTTGTCTCCGCCGAAAAGGTCTGTGAGTGCCTGCAGCTTCTTCGCAGCCTCCGAGAGGTCCTGGCGCCTGAGTGCGATGTCTGCTGCGGGGACCCCGATGGCGAAGAAACCGCAGTCGCCCTGCGCCGCGTTGGGCACGCGGGTCGCCCCGAAATCCCTGAGGAGGTCATCAACCGCATCCCTCTCGCCCTGCGCTTCTCCCATAGCGTCATCGTCGTCAGCGCCACCGCGCATCGCGTCGCATGGGATGTGGGCGCCTTCCGTTGATCCGCCAGGGGTAACCCGCAGAGCCGGGCTCGGCTCAGTCCAAACAGGGGCGTAGTCGGGCAAAGGCAGGGCCTCCAGCTTCCTCCGCACCCTGGTCCGGGCCGCCGCGAGGTCCGGGAGGGACGCCCTGGGGTCGTCGGCGACATGTCTCGTCAGCACCCTCTCCAAGGTGTCTCTGGCCAGATCCTCGCGGAAGACGAGCCAGTCGAACAGGATCTCATCTTGTCTGTCCCAAGCCAGCCGCCCCCCTCCGGTCCAACGCGTGCCCGGGAGGGACGAAGGGGAGTGGAGGGCCCTCGCGTGGAGGCGGATGCCCCTGACGGCCCGGCGCCTCAGGCACATCGGCCTCGCGGGACGCCGGGCGACCCAGTGCCGAGGGCGGCGTGACATCCCGTGGCGGCGCGGGGCCCGACCACACAGGCGCGCCACTACGGACCAGCAGACCCTACTCGCTTCGCTCAGACCCCGCCTGCACGCCGACACCGCCGCCCTCGCTAGGCCCACCCAGCTCTGGGGAGACGCGCATGACCGGAGCCCCCCCATGAGCGGCCTCCACATCGCCTGTCGGAGGAGGGACCAGATCACCCCTCGAAGGGAGGGGGGGGACGTCCCGCGCAGGCCTGCCCGCTGGCGACTGGGGGCGCGACGCTTCATCGCCGCGCGGCGGACTGCCCGAGCCCGCGGCCGTCTCCACTGCCTGGGGAGGCGCATCTGCACCCACCTGCGCCTCTCGCCGTCGTCCCAGCCCTCTGCCAGGGCGCCGGGGGGTAAACCCCAGCCACGAGCAGTTGGGACGCCCGAGCTGCACTCCGCTCCAACAGGAGGGTCCCCAGACCAGCCCCGACATGCTGGCATCCACGTACCCTGACTAGTGGATCGGTCCCCTGCCGGGGCACCGCTGGCGTTGTTTCCCTGCTGGGAGTACAGCTCTCCCTGCTGCTCAGCGGCTGGGGTGGTGGGACGGCGGGGCGGTGCGTCGGTGGGGGCGCCGGGGGCGAGATCCCCGCCTGCCCCACTATCCCCGAATTTCCCCGTGATGGCAAGGTGCGGTGACACTTGGGCTGGGGGAACGTGTGAGGTGGGGGGGCAGGAGGTGAGTGGATGGGGCACGAGGGAGTTACACAGTGCGAGGTGGGGACTGGGCCCACTATACTCGAAAACCCCAGCTTGCCCCTCCACCCCTGGTGCACTGGGGGGCGGAGACGGAGGGGGAGAACGTGAGAGACGGGATGTGGGGGGATGTTGCGATGCGATAGGGGGGAGGGCAGCGGGGGGAGCGAGGGACTGAGCGGGTGGGGGGACAAAAAAGCACGGGAGTCGGGGGTGTGGTATATTGGCCCTTCCCTCCCCTGCCCCATACTGTCCTAACACACCCTCCCACCCGAACGAGTCCCCCCTGGGGGGGGGGGGGGAGGCCTCCCACCACCCGCCCTGACCCCCACGCCCAGCCGACCCCCCACATGACGTGAGGGAGGGGGTTGGGGCGGGAAGCTGTCACCCGCCCTGCTGCTGCCTCTGCTGCTCCCTCTGCAACGGTGACCGCCGCTGCCTGCACGAGGGGGGGCCGCGACCCTTCCGCAGCCGTCGGGGAGTGCCGTTGGGGGGTGCATAAAGCCGGTGGGTCAGACCGGTGTGCTGTTGTTGGGGGGCCCGTGTGGAACCCACCCTCCCCCGGCCCTGCCTGTCCCGGCGCTGCCGATGCCGTCGCTGCTGCTCTCGTCGCTACCGGGGGCGACCCGGGCTGCCCTCGTGCGGGGGGTTGCGACCCCCGCGCTTCTGCCGCTACCGGGGGCGGCCCGGGCTGCACTCGTGTGGGGGGCTGCGGCCCCCCCGTCTCCCTCGCTACCGGGGGCGACCCGGGCTGCTCACCCGCTGGGGGCGGGAGCGCCGCCACCAGCAGCGCCATGAGGGCCCACTGCCCTCGCCTCCTCGCGTGCCCACGGCCAGGCACGTCTCGCGCCTCCATCGCGACTCGCGCTCGCGTGTGTCGGGGGTGGGAAGGGGGGGACTGGGAAGGGAGGGGGGAACAGAGCCCGAGGGACAAGCGTCCCAAGGGGGAGTGGTTTTTTTGTTTGGGAAGAAGTTATTGGCCCAACCAGCCCTCCCGACTCTGCCCGCCCGCAAGATCAAGAAGAAGTTTGGAAAGGGGAAAAGGGATGGGGGAGAGGAGGGAGAGGGATGGGTTTTTGAAAGGGGAGGGGAGAACCCAACCGACCCAACCGACCAGGGGGGGGGGAGCGCGAGTGTGTATACCAATGAAGTACAGAAACTGTAGCTTAAGAAATCGTTGGCCTGCAGCGGTGCCACCAACGGTGCCTGCAGCGGTGCCACCAACGATTTCTTAAGCTACAGTTTCTGTACTTCATTGGTATACACACTCGCGCTCCCCCCCCCCCCCCCCCTGGTCGGTTGGGTCGGTTGGGTTCTCCCCTCCCCTTTCAAAAACCCATCCCTCTCCCTCCTCTCCCCCATCCCTTTTCCCCTTTCCAAACTTCTTCTTGATCTTGCGGGGGGGCAGAGTCGGGAGGGCTGGTTGGGCCAATAACTTCTTCCCAAACAAAAAAACCACTCCCCCTTGGGACGCTTGTCCCTCGGGCTCTGTTCCCCCCTCCCTTCCCAGTCCCCCCCTTCCCACCCCCGACACACGCGAGCGCGAGTCGCGATGGAGGCGCGAGACGTGCCTGGCCGTGGGCACGCGAGGAGGCGAGGGCAGTGGGCCCTCATGGCGCTGCTGGTGGCGGCGCTCCCGCCCCCAGCGGGTGAGCAGCCCGGGTCGCCCCCGGTAGCGAGGGAGACGGGGGGGTCGCAGCCCCCCACACGAGTGCAGCCCGGGCCGCCCCCGGTAGCGGCAGAAGCGCGGGGGTCGCAACCCCCCGCACGAGTGCAGCCCGGGCCGCCCCCGGTAGCGGCGAGAGCAGCAGCGACGGCAGCGGCGGCGTCGGCAGCGCCGGGGCAGGCAGGGCCGGGGGAGGGTGGGTTCCACACGGGCCCCCCAACAACAGCACACCGGTCTGACCCACCGGCTTTATGCACCCCCCAACGGCACTCCCCGACGGCTGCGGAAGGGTCGCGGCCCCCCCTCGTGCAGGCAGCGGCGGTCACCGTTGCAGAGGGAGCAGCAGAGGCAGCAGCAGGGCGGGTGACAGCTTCCCGCCCCAACCCCCTCCCTCACGTCATGTGGGGGGTCGGCTGGGCGTGGGGGTCAGGGCGGGTGGTGGGAGGCCTCCCCCCCCCCAGGGGGGACTCGTTCGGGTGGGAGGGTGTGTTAGGACAGTATGGGGCAGGGGAGGGAAGGGCCAATATACCACACCCCCGACTCCCGTGCTTTTTTGTCCCCCCACCCGCTCAGTCCCACGCTCCCCCCGCTGCCCTCCCCCTTATCGCATCGCAACATCCCCCCACATTCCGTCTCTCACGTTCTCCCCCTCCGTCTCCGCCCCCCAGTGCACCAGGGGTGGAGGGGCAAGCTGGGGTTTTCGAGTATAGCGGGCCCAGTCCCCACCTCGCACCATGTAACTCCCTCGTGCCCCATCCACTCATCTCCTGCCCCCCCTCCTCACACGTTCCCCCAGCCCAAGTGTCACCGCACCTTGCCATCACGGGGAAAATCGGGGATAGTGGGGCAGGCGGGGATCTCGCCCCCGGCGCCCCCACCGACGCACCGCCCCGCCGCCCCACCACCCCAGCCGCTGAGCAGCAGGGAGAGCTGTACTCCCAGCAGGGAAACAACGCCAGCGGTGCCCCGGCAGGGGACCGATCCACTAGTCAGGGTACGTGGATGCCAGCATGTCGGGGCTGGTCTGGGGACCCTCCTGTTGGAGCGGAGTGCAGCTCGGGCGTCCCAACTGCTCGTGGCTGGGGTTTACCCCCTGGCGCCCTGGCAGAGGGCTGGGACGACGGCGAGAGGCGCAGGTGGGTGCGGATGCGCCTCCCCAGGCAGTGGAGACGGCCGCGGGCTCGGGCAGTCCGCCGCGCGGCGATGAAGCGTCGCGCCCCCAGTCGCCAGCGGGCAGGCCTGCGCGGGACGTCCCCCCCCTCCCTTCGAGGGGTGATCTGGTCCCTCCTCCGACAGGCGATGTGGAGGCCGCTCATGTGGGGGCTCCGGTCATACGCGTCTCCCCAGAGCTGGGTGGGCCTAGCGAGGGCGGCGGTGTCGGCGTGCAGGCGGGGTCTGAGCGAAGCGAGTAGGGACTGCTGGTCCGTAGTGGCGCGCCTGTGTGGTCGGGCCCCGCGCCGTCACGGGATGTCACGCCGCCCTCGGCACTGGGTCGCCCGGCGTCCCGCGAGGCCGATGTGCCTGAGGCGCCGGGCCGTCAGGGGCATCCGCCTCCACGCGAGGGCCCTCCACTCCCCTTCGTCCCTCCCAGGCACGCGTTGGACCGGAGGGGGGCGGCTGGCTTGGGACAGACAAGATGAGATCCTGTTCGACTGGCTCGTCTTCCGCGAGGATCTGGCCAGAGACACCTTGGAGAGGGTGCTGACGAGACATGTCGCCGACGACCCCAGGGCGTCCCTCCCGGACCTCGCGGCGGCCCGGACCAGGGTGCGGAGGAAGCTGGAGGCCCTGCCTTTGCCCGACTACGCCCCTGTTTGGACTGAGCCGAGCCCGGCTCTGCGGGATACCCCTGGCGGACCAACGGAAGGCGCCCACATCCCATGCGACGCGATGCGCGGTGGCGCTGACGACGATGACGCTATGGGAGAAGCGCAAGGCGAGAGGGATGCGGTTGATGACCTCCTCAGGGATTTCGGGGCGACCCGCGTGCCCAACGCGGCGCAGGGCGACTGCGGTTTCTTCGCCATCGGGGTCCCCGCAGCAGACATCGCACTCAGGCGCCAGGACCTCTCGGAGGCTGCGAAGAAGTTGCAGGCACTCACAGACCTTTTCGGCGGAGACAAGGCCCAACACCTCGCCTATGCAGCCAACCTCGCCAGGCCCAGCAGCTGGATGGATCACCTCGCGCTGCAACTCGCGGCCAGGGTGTGGAGCATTCACATCGTCGTGGTCCAGGGCGGCGAGCACCCCATCGTCTCCATCCGCCCAGCGAAGGTGCCCGACAAGGAGCTTCTGCAGAAGACCAGGGTGATAGCCCTGACGGGGCAGCATTTCGAGGGTGTCAGCATCCCGCGGGCCGAGCTGCACGGGCTGGTCAACAGAGCCGAGCCGGCCTTCCTCACGCGGTCCAACGCGAGGATGGCGGAGCTGCAGACTGCTGAGGGGCAGGAGGAGCTCGACGTGGGGTCAAAGCTGGTCGAGCGCTCCACTGCCAGGCTGTACTGCCCGCACGACTCCTGCAGGACGTCCCTCATGCAGGCGGGCATCCCCATCCTGCCGACGTCGATGAAGGATCACCTCAACCGACACCTCGAGAAGGGGGACGTCTTGAGCAGGGGGACGCTCCGGGCCCTCAAATTCGCCCAGTGCCTCAAGTGCGATAAGGTGATCACGCTTGGAGACCACCAGTCCTGCACCGCCTGCCGCAAAGACCTCGAGCCCGAGCCGGAGGCGCAGGCCGTGGGGGCGGACATCCCGGCTGGGGAACTCCCCTCCGTCGAGGAACTCCGCCGGCACAACATCCGGGTCTGGGAAAAGGTGCCAAAGCCGCTCGTCAAGGCATGGACCGCGGCCCTCAGCGAGGCCGCACGGGAGACCGCCGCACGCAACTCCGTCGCAGCGTGGACCATCCTCCTCATGGCCCCGCTCGTCCTCCTCCGCTCGGCGAGGATGGGGGGAGCGAAGAGCAAGGTCACCCTCCGCGAGCGCCAGAAGGTTTTCGACCGGTGGAAGAGGGGCGAGTACGCCACGCTCTGGGAGGAGGCCCGCGAGGCCAGCAAGCGCCAGGGGGGCACGGGGTCCCGCGGGAGCGCACCGCCGCGCTTGTCCGATGAGGAGAGATGGGAGCGGCGGGTCGGTCAACTGGCGCGGCAGAACCGGGTCTCAGCAGCCCACAAGCACCTCGTCCCGGCCAAAGTCGCCCCCAGCACGACGGAGACCCTGAAGAAGCTGCAGGGCAAACACCCGGAGGGTGGAGCGGTCCACCTGGAGCGGACCGTGCCCGCGGAGAAGTGCAAGGCGTTCACGCCGGCTGACGTCTTCCGAGCGGTGAAGTCCTTCCCCAACGGGTCGTCGGGCGGGCAGATGGGTTTGCGTCCAGACCACGTCCGCCAAGCCCTGGAGTGCAAGGATGCGCTGGGAGCCAAGCCGACGGCCATGCTCACCCAGGTCATTAACCGGATGGTCAAGGGTGCCGTGCCCCAGGAGGTGATGCCTGTGCTCGGGGGCGCGAAGCTTTCGGCCCTGGTGAAGGGTGACGAGGACGTTCGGCCCATTGCCTGCGGAGAGACGCTCCGACGCCTCGCCGCAAAACTCCTCTCGACGCGTCATAAGGGGGACGCGCGGCGCATCCTCATGCGGGGTCGCCAAGTTGGGGTAGCTGTGCAGAGGGGGCTGGAGGCCGCGGCGTCAGTAGTGGCGCAGTACGCGGAGCGCTCGAGGGAAAAGGAGGACGCCGTGATCCTCAAGATCGACTACGCCAACGCGTTCAACTCGATCGACCGCGGGACCTTCCTCAAGGTCGTCGAGAGGCACATCCCCGGCCTGATGCCCTTCGTCGCGTGGTGTTACGACTCCCCCTCCACCCTCACCTACGGCGAAGGGGTGGTGTCTTCATCGTGTGGGGTGCAGCAAGGCGACCCCCTCGGGCCCCTCCTCTTCTCATTGGGGATAAAGGAGATTGCGGAGGAGCTGAAGAAGCGCACGGACCTCGACGGGTCGCTGTTCTACCTCGACGACGGGGTGATCATGGGCCCAGCGTGCGCCGTCAGAGCCGCCCTCGACTACGTCATCCAGGCCAGCACGGAGAGGGGGCTGGAGGTTAAACTCAGCAAGTGCGAGCTGATCGACCTCTGCGAGCAGTCCCTCGAGGCCCTCGAAGAGGAGGGCTTTTCCCTACGGCTCCCCGAGGACGAGGACAAGGTGGGCATCGTGTACAGGGCGGGCCGCAACTTCACCCTCCTCGGCGCACCGATCGGGTCGGCAGCCTTCTGCGAGAGCTACATGGACAAGAAGCTCTTGGAGTTCCAGCCGTACCTCGACGCCTTGGCCAAGCTCCAGGACAAGCAGGTCGGCCTCGCCCTTCTCCGCCACTGCGAGGGGTTCGCCCGCCTCGTGTTTTACATGAGGGCTATGGGACACAAGGGGGTTACGGAGTACCTCCGGAAGAGCGACGCCTCCGTGGAGAAGTGCCTCGCCCGGATCCTCGCCCTCGAGGACGACGTGCTGCCGGAATCAGTCATGCGGCAGGCCACCATGCCGGTGAGGCTCGGGGGCCTGGGGATTCGACGCGCCGCCGAACACTGGCATGCAGCCGCCCTGGCGTCCACGGCGAACGGCCACTCCTTGTGCCGGGAGCTCGACCCCAACTTCACGTGGGATGAGGAGGGATGGGAGACCACCTGCCTCGCTCACAACAACGCTGTGGACGAGGACGAACGGCGCGACCCCACGCAAGCCCCCGTGGGGGATGTCGAGCAGAGGGAACTCTCCCGCGCGATCGTCAGCCGCCAGTACCGCGAGCTGTTCGAAGAGTCCGACGCCCACGACAGAGCCCGCCTGCGATCGCTGTCGCTGCCCCACGCCGGCGCTTTCCTCGGGGGGAAGCTCTCGGAGAACAGCCGCATCGAGGGTCGCCAGATGATCGCCGTGTCACGCGCCCGCCTTGGCATTCCCCTCTTCGAGCCGGATACCGTCTGCGAGAAGTGCGGCAGGGAACTGGACGAGATGGGAACCCACGCCTTCGACTGCAACCAGGGCGGGGCTTTAACCCGCAGACACGACGCCACCCGGGACGCCCTGTTCGCCCTGGCACAGGAGGCGGGCACGAACCCCGAGATGGAGTCTCTGCATCTCCTGCAGGATGGGCAGCGCCCGGGCGACCTCGTGACTAGGAGGATCTGGCCACGAGTCATTGACATCACCGTCAAGAACCCCGTGGCCGCTTCTTACGTGCAGGCGGCAGCCCGTTTCACGGGAGCGGCGGCAGCCCAGGGCGAGGCGACGAAGAACCGGCAGTACCGGGACGCGTGTGCGGCGCGAGGCCTCGTGTTCGCCCCCTACGCCATGGAGTTGTTCGGCGGCCTCGCCCCCTCGGCACACTCCGTCTTCTCGAAGCTCGGGCGCCTTGCGGCGGAGCGGACAGGAGCGAGCCGAGTGCAGCTGACGCAGGAGTACGCGTGCAGGGTGAACTCCGCCTTCAACAACACCCTGGGCGCCACCCTGCTCGAGTGCGGGGAGCTTACGAAGGCTTGCCGGTCGCTGGCCCGCGACAGAGTCGAGGTGGAGGCCGCCCCACCCCTGGACCCCGACCACTTCATCAGGTTCGAGCCGGACCAGGTCGGCCAGGGTGCTGCATTCGAAGACACCGACCCGGACGACGCGGAGGGACAAGGCCACCAGGCGGTGCCCCCTCCCTCAGACGAGCCCCTGCGTCCCGCCCAGAAACCCGTAGACCGCGAGCCGCCGACGCCGGAAGACCTGGTGCGTGAATGGCGGTCTGCCCACAACGGTGTAGGGGTGTCCTTCACCTCGCTGATGGGGGGCTTGGGGAACCTCCTGCCGGCGGTGTTCCAGGTGCAGCAGCTGGGGGGAGGTGGCGCGGGGGGGGTGCCCACGGATGCGCTGGTGGCCCTCGCGGACGGCTTCGCCTCGTCAGGGACCCCGATGGAGGCAGGGCCACTCCGCAGACAGGCCGTCGCCCGGGTACGATCCTCCCCCGAACTGTCGGGGCTCCTGGCAGACCCAGCGGCGTGGGCCAGCCGCATGTCCGCTTTCGAGAGGGAAGACGAAGCGACGTGGGCCGACGACGTGCTCATTCGCGGGGCGGCGTGCGTGCTGCGGAGGCACATCATCGTCTTCCGCGACTACCGCGCGCCGACAGTGTGCGACCCCGGGTGCAAGCCGATCGCCACCGCGGTCGCCCTCGGGGGAGTAGGCGACCGCTTCCAGGCGCTCACCCTGCCGGCGGACGTGCAGGAGTTGGTGGGCGGGAGCACGACTGGGCCCCGGCCTACCGTACGCGCGGGCCCGCGGCTGCGAACTGAGCGGGCGGAGGGGGAGCAGGACGTGACGGAGTTCTGCCAGTTCTGCGAAGCGGACTTCTCCACGCAGGACACCCACGGCAGGTGTGTACACTGCCTCAGAGCCAGCTGCCCTGACTGTGTCGAGCACGTCACGGACCCCTGCCAGTGCGGGCGCACGGAGCCGACGACGGTGGTGCAGGAGGAGGTGATGGATGACGACGAGGACAGCACCGACAGCGAGGACGCCGGTCCCCCGCCGCCGCCCCCGGGGCCGGCCCCCGAGCCGGCGGACGATGTCCTGACCCGGTGGCTGACCGCGAGGGAGCACGCGCTTCCGGGAGTCACCACCGCGAAGCAGCAGAGCGTGCTGGAGATGCCGGACGTGCAGGACTTCCGGTTCACCCCCGGGAACTGCTTCTTCGACGCCCTCACGTTCCTCCTCGGCGAGGCCGGCGCGACTGCAGACGGCCTGCGGCAGTACGTCGTGAAGGCGGTCGGCGACCACGCTGACCTGAGGAGCAGGGCGGAGCCCTCCTACGAGGAGTGGGCGCGGCAGATGCGCGAGTCCGGCAGCATGAACGTTGCGTCGTGGGCCGACGAGCTGACGCTGCAGGGGGCCGCGCGGGCGACGGGCTCCCCGATCGTCGTGCTCGCTGATGACACTGCACCGCGGATATACCGCCCCCTGAGGAAGCCGTACGGGCCTGTCGCGGGTGTCAAGTTCAAGACATCGCACTACAGCCCACTCCACATCTCGGAGCAGGTGCGGTCCTTCGTGCTCCGCCTCGCACCGGCCGTACCCCTCGTCTCCACCGGCTGCCGAGGCGCAGAGGCTGGCCTCCACATGGTCCGAGTAGACGGGGGGACAGCCGAACTGTCGGTGCTGTGTGTCAGATGTGAGCAGCCGTTTGACACCCGAACGCCCCACTGGGAATGCATAGGCTGCAATCGCCTAGCGTGCACGGGCTGTGTGTCGGACGGAGAGACATGTACCCGTCCGCCGGACCGAGGAGGCGACGGGGCTGCGACGGACGGTAACGCACACACGACCTCGGGCGGCTCTCCCTCTGCTTCTACAGCACCAGCCCCCTCGTCGAACGCGACCGCTCAGCCCTCCACCTCCTCCACCGACTCCACCGACTCCACCTCCGACGCGCAGCAGGGCGGCTCCACCAGCGAGAACGCACCAGCCCCCTCAGCGTCGCAGCACACAGGCAAGCGGAAGGCCGACCGTGACGTGTCAGCCTCTCCCCCGGACAGGAAGCGCAGCGCGACGGCGGCCGACAAAGGCACCCCAGCTGACGACGCCGACGTCCCCAAGACGGTGGCTGAATGGGACGCCCTGTTCACCCCAGAGCCTGGCTCCCCGGAGGAGGAGTTCAAGTCCGCGAGGCGAGCCCTGCATGCGTGGCGTTGCAAGGTCCGCCTCCAAGACAGAGAGGAGCAGAGGCTGTACAATAACCTCAACTCGAGGATGTACACCGCAGCGGGCATGCGTCGCGCGACAGCGGGGACAGCGTCCCAGGGATCACGCCGCGCCGCGCCGCGCACGACAGGCGCCGCCACCCAGTGAGGGCCAGAGTGGTCGAACCTGCAGGGAGCAGGTCCCCGCTTTTTTTTTTTTTTTTTTTTTTTTTTTTTTTTGACTTGCCCGTCCCCGCTCGACTACGTAGAGTATAGAGTAGAGTTTTGAGTAGAGGTAGATCCCCCCCCCTAGACCAGATGCCTTTGTGCAGTAGAGCACACACAGGTGCTGTGAATACCCCCTTCTCCGCCCCCCCCCCCCCTCCCCCCCCAACTCCCCCTCGCGGCAGGCACGGTCGGCCCGACGAGTCAGTTCAGTGTTGTCCCTCAACGAGACCCCCTGTCCCCGGCCCTGTGAGCACCACAGCACCAGGGAATAGGCATCCCAACTCACAGGACCCACCGCCGTCACTGCATGCCCCTCTGCCCCGCGTTTCGTTACCTTCTCTGCCAGGTCACGGGTCCCCCCTCCAGGTGCCCTCCCGCCTCATCCCTTTTTACCCCCGTCGTTGCCCGTTTTGGCGCCCCCGATAGGCGGACCCAGGGAGCCTCGTCAAAGTGCCATCCCTACAGGAGATCGCCCTGGTTTTGGCCCCCATGAGCACCATGGCACCAGTAATCCAGGAAATTTGGCTCCCTGGATCCACCGTCACTGCTATTCTTGTCCTTCTGCATTACCTTTCACGCTTATTTGCCTTCGGACTGGGTCATGGGATGGAAGAGGGCGGTCGGGGTCTGGGGAAGTGAGGATGTGTGTCAAGACCTTGTCTCGTTGTGCCTGGGAGGTTTGGTGGTGGATGGGATGAGACACAGGCCATTGTGCCCAGAGAGCGCATGAGAGAGAGGGATTTGAGGCCCCCCGCCCCCAGGTTCCCTGCCCACCTGGACGGACCCAAGTGCCTCACACCGGTTCTCTCCCCACCCGGTGGTCCACCTGACGGGCAAAAAGCGCCCTATCACTTCACAGCTACAACCGCTCTGATGAATTTCCTTTGTTTGTTGCGTTGACGCTTCTACACACAAAACCCTGAACTGATCACACCCTGAGCCTGATGAAGGGTGGGGTTAGTGTATAGAGCACGTTTGGTTGCAGCTGTGGTGGGGCGCTTTCCGCTCACACGAGTGTGCTTAAAAAGCGCCCTATCACTTCACAGCTACAACCGCTCTGATGAATTTCCTTTGTTTGTTGCGTTGACGCTTCTACACCAGGACCCTCATCCGGAGGGACGTGTCCGTCTCGTTCTCAACGAGGCGGGCGCGCTGGTAAAAGTGTGGGTGGCATCGACACTGGTGGCAACTCCACGGGGTGTGTGGCCTGCGTCCCTCGCGTGTACGCGTCTGCGCGTTGGTCGTGGGTCGCAACCCAGTGTGGAATCAGTCGTATCTGCTGGCGGCGCGCTGTTGTGTATATCTCCTGCAGCAGAAGGTTGCCTCGGTAGTTGGCGCAGTGGCCCTTCCGGAGCGCGAACACCAGGCCGAGGTTGTCTATGTGGCAGGTCACGCTTGCCTCCCTCACACGCTGCATCATGCGCACCCCCTGCCACACTGCATACGCTTCCTTCAGGAAGATGTTCGTGTCCGCGTCGCTCCCTTCGAACGCACCTTGGGACACTGACTCCCCTCCCGGTAACACGAGCACCGCCGCCCACGCCGTGGATGACGCGTCTGTCCAGAGCTCAATGGTCGGTGGCGGGTTCTGCGGCGTATACCACTCGTTGTCCTCGATGAGGCGTGCCCGCGCCACTGTCTCCGCCTGCACTGACGGAGGTACTGCGACCCTGGAGTCCCATCGGGCGTTGTTCGAGTGAGTCTGCTTCGCGATGCGCCGCACGAAGGACAACACGGCTGGCATGTAACACATCGGCGTCCGCATCACATACGACTGCCAGACGAAAGACCCGAATACTCTGAACGCCCTGCGTGGTGTCGTGTGGCCGTTGACGACTTCCTTGTACTCTTCCCGTCCGAGGACTTTTTGCACCCAGGCTGTGTCCATGTGGAAACGGTGTCGCGTCAGGTCGAAGTGGATCCCGAACACTGTGAAGTCCTGCAGCGGCACGCCGTGTTGTGTGTCGTCGAAGTTCAGGGCGGCCCCCACCTTCTCGCAGCGGCTGATGAAGTCGGCGTACCTCGCCTGTGCCTCTGGTAGGGAGTCTCCGACAGCGATGAAGTTGTCAATCCAGACTATTCCGTGTTCTGGCGGGAGCAGCACGCGTGCGCTGCGGTTCGCGATTGCTGGGGAATGTGACCACCCCATGCACATGACAGTCAGGAAGGTCTTCACGAATGTCTTTCTCTCCCCGCCTAGGCGCACTTCGAAGTAGCGTTGGATCTCCTTGTGTACGGGGAACTGGTAGAACCAGCTGCGTGCATCTGCCATCACCACCCAGCTCGCCGCGGCCACTCGCTGTGTCACCTCCGTGATGTCCTGCAAACGCATGTCCGGTGGGCGTGTCATCAGTGCGTTTAGCCGCCTTGCGTCGACGATGAAACGTTGGCCCCCAGACTTCTTGGACACGGTGAACGCTGGCAGCGTGAGGTACGGGTGTGCATCCGCCTCCGTCAGGACGCCATACTCAACCAAGGTGTCCAGGTGGTGCAACATGTGGCGTGATACCTTCCTCCCCGTTTTTCGCAGTTCTTGGCGGGCCTCGGGAAGCAGTGCGTCAGCGAAAGCGGCTGGCTTGGCGATGAGGTCCAGGACCCCCGTCAGTTCACCCTCGCTGTCCAACCGTCGCAGTTCCTTGAGATTGAGGCGTGAGGTGCAGATCTCCGCGATGTAGTCCTCTTCCTCCGGCAGCTCCGTCTTCGCGTTGGCTGGCCGTATCACCTTCCCCCCCGTGCACACACCCAAGTCCTCCCCGTAGAGGTCCTCGACACCCGGACCGTACGACTCTGCGCTATCCACCTCGCTCCACGCTTCCTCATCACTGGGTGGTGGGTCGGACGTGGCTTCGTCGGATGTGGCATCTTCGTAGTAGCGGCGCGCTGCGAACAGCCTCGTGGTCCCCGGGAAGTGGGTTGCTGTCAGGGGTTTTGGCTGTGTGCGCGTCGTCCCCCCTTGCTGTCGTTGTTTCTTCACCACTCGATCTTCGCCGACACCTGTGCTGTCTCGCGCGCGTGTGCGTTTTCCGCCGCTGATACGTAACGCATCACACCGTCGACCGTCGCGTGTCTCGAGAGGAGGCGCACCTCCTCCAGTGGAACGTTCTTCCGCGCAAGCTGTGTGAGTGCCCCCCTCCGCAGAGAGTGTGCCGTGAGCCCCCTCCGTGCCCGCTTGACGGCTTTTACCACGGTCCGGTAGGTGACGTCCGCCGGGAACAGTCTCGTCTCTCCTGCACTGCGCGCCCTGCGGAGGCGGTGTCGGAGGATACGGTGTAGGTCCTTCGGCAGGGAGATTCCTGTGATGTGACCCATGTGGAAAGGGTCCGCCTTCGACTGGGTCCAGCGCACGTATATCGGCTCGCTGCGCTTTTCCGCTGTGACGTCCTTCACATCCAAACGCAGTGCGTCCGAAGCCCTTGCCGCACCCCCCCACATGATGCCGAGCAGCAGTTTCACGATGGGACGTGGCTCCTTCGCTAGCGCCTCCCGGATGTTGTGGGCTGTTGCTGGTTCTGCTTGCTTCTGTGGTCGTAGTGCTCCTCCCCGTTTCAGCGCCCGCCTGTAGTCCGCCACAATTTGTCTTCCGTCGAGGGGGAACGCTGCGAAGCGTCTGAGTGCTGCTGCAAGGTTGTTGAGGTACTGGAGGGCGGACTGCACTGATAGCCCGTCCTTCCGTTGCTTCGTGACCCACAGCACCGCCCCTTCGTCGTGTGGCAGTGTCCGCCTCTCCGCTTTCATCCACCCTTCCCGGAACTGCGAGTATCTGTCGTATGTGCGGCGGAGGGCCCCCCAGTATGTGGGTGCGAGGGCTTGGGACAGGGTGTGCTGTAGTTCCTGGCGAATGGTGGTTGCTTCCTCCGGGGTCACGCTCGTCTCGGTCTTGCGGGGGCGTCCTCTTGTTGACGGGGGGGCAGATGGTACTGCCTTCACATACACCACCGCGGCGGGGGGGAGGGTCGTGGCCCGCGGGCGTCCCCTGCTGGTGTCGGGAAGTCACTGTCGCTTGCCTTTCCCCCCCCGTCCTTTGTGGTGGCCCTTTCCCGAGTAGGGCGCGGGGCGGTCCTGCGTGTTACGCTCCTGCAGGAACCGCTCTTGAAACGCGGCCCGCCTCTCCTGCGTGTCGTCCTGCGTGGCCCGCCCCTCCCGGAGTAGGCGCCCGTGTGCCACCGCATCGTACTTCGCTGGGTCCATAATCTTCGCCTTTGCCAGGTAGAGGCGGGCGCCCGCTCGCCCCTTCAGGAGAAAGTGTGAGTTCATAGCGACGATTGTCTTGTGAAGGGCCTCGGTAAAACGGTCCGGATCGTCGTCGTCGCGGATCAGCCCCATTGTCTAAAACAGAGAGTCGAAGGCCTGGATGAGCTGGTGTTGCCAGTCCGGTGAACTCGGGGCATCGCTGAGCTCCGCCTGTCGGAAAACCCGGGATACCTCAGCTTTCACCAACCTGCGTCCGGGGGCAGTGGCGATCGACGATCCCCAGGTCGACACGATGTGGGCGGAGAAGTCAGCGGGCAGCTCGGCCTCCGTCCGCTGCAGCGCCTTCTGCAGAGTGGCCATCTGCTTCGCCTGCGTCTCCACGGTCTTCTTCAGCTCCTTCTGCTCCTTCTCCAGCCGGCCTGTCAACTTCAGCAGGTACTCCAGCGAGTTCGCCACGCGGAGATCGGTGTTCGAGTCGGCGGGGTGGTGTGCGTCCCTGTGCTGGAGGCCCGTGCCACTCTGGCTGTCCGCCTCGCTGTACTCCCCGTCCTCGCCTAGCTCGCCCGCCCCTGCTGCCAGGTCCGCCGCGGTCTCCTCGTCGACCGCCTGCCGGACCCATGCGCACTCGGGGCACACCCAGCCCCTGTCCCCTGCGCCCTCGAGCCATTCGGGGACGATGTGCGCCGGGATGTGCTCTCTCATGCACGTCCTGACCGTGGTCCCACCGCAGTCGTGGCAGCTGAATGCGGTCCTGGCTGTGTGCGTTGTATTGCAGGTTTCGAATATGCACTCGGGGCGACGCTCTGCTGGCTCGTTGTCGGGGTGGGCGGGGTCGGGAACCTTCAGGGTGTCCCAATCCAGAATGGCCATCTTCTCTGTTACGCAGCTCGGCGTAGTTACTGTCCCTCTCTGTAAGATACACGCAGCACGGCGTAGTTACTGTCCCTCTCTGTAAGATACACGCAGCACGGCGTAGTTACTGTCCCTCTCTGTAAGATACACGCAGCTCGGCGTAGTTACTGTCCCTCTCTGTAAGCTACACGCAGCTCGGCGTAGTTACTGTCCCTCTCTGACCTCAAGATACACGCAGCTCGGCGTAATTACTATCCCTCTCTGTAAGATACACGCAGCTCGGCGTAGTTACTGTCCCTCTCTGTAAAATACACGCAGCTCGGCGTAGTTACTGTCCCTCTCTGACCTCAAGATACACGCAGCTCGGCGTAATTACTGTCCCTCTCTGTACGATACACGCAGCTCGGCGTAGTTACTGTCCCTCTCTGACCTCAAAATACACGCAGCTCGGCGTACTCCCTCAGCCCGTAGTTACTGTCCCTCTCTCTTCAGAACGACCACGCAGCTCGGCGTACTCTGTCCGCTTCTGTCACTCTTGCCCCCCTCTTGATTCTCTCGCCTGCTTACAATGAAGTACAGAAAGCGTTGACGCTTCTACACACAAAACCCTGAACTGATCACACCCTGAGCCTGATGAAGGGTGGGGTTAGTGTATAGAGCACGTTTGGTTGCAGCTGTGGTGGGGCGCTTTCCGCTCACACGAGTGTGCTTAAAAAAAAAAAAAAAAAAAAAAAAAAAAAATGGGTGGTTGGGTGGCGGATGGGAGAGTACAGGCCGTTGAGCCCAGCACGCGTGCATGAGAGAGAGAGGGATTTGAGGCCCCCCGCCCCCAGGTTCCCTGCCCACCTGGACGGACCCAAGTGCCTCACACCGGTTCTCTCCCCACCCGGTGGTCCACCTGACGGGCAAGTGTAAAAAAAAAAAAAAAAAAAAAAATGCAGCGGTGCCCCTGAGACCCAGGAGGAAGGCGCGCCGGTCGAGACGGTGGCAGCGACGGTGGGTCCGACGCGGGTGACGACGAGGCTGCTGGAGGAGCAGGCCCGCAAGGGTTGCGAGTGGGATGAGGGTGATAGGGTGGCTGTGGATGGTGTGTCTCCGTGTGGGTCGATGGGAGGTGCACGCATCCCTGCGACGGCGGCGGGGTGGAAGAGCCTCTTTCACCCCCTGCACGGCTCGCACCCGCTGACGCGGCAGGTGGCTGCGGTGGCGGTGAGGGAGTGGCACGCTGCGCGTGGGACGCAGAACGCGTGGAGCGTGCCGACGGCGAAGGCGGCGGCCCGAAGCCTTCGGGACACCGTCACGAAGATGTGGGAGTGTGACTTTTTGGGGGACATCCGGACCGAGAATCTTTGCAGCTGTTGTTTGTCTGGGCTAGTTGGTACAGAATACAAGGTACAAGAGACAAGCAAGACAAGAAACGAAAAGAAGAAAGCGAAAGAAACACACATGAAAAGATCACACACATCAAACGACACGCCAAAAATGGCTCAGCCTCTGGACATCCACTTGGCCAGCGAGGACCACACTGGTGACAGATTGCTCGTACATAACTCCAAAAACGGGGGGCTTGGTTGCTTCAATAGCATATGGTTGATAGCCGCCAACCGCTTTTGTGTTATGTGCAAGGAACCTGAAGTGGAAGTTGCACATTACACATTGCAATGAATGCTGAAACACAGAGTGTCACAGGAAACGATCGAGTAAAGAAAAACTCAAAGAAAAAGCCCAAAAGGGAAACACAAGCTAGCTGGGACAACGCTAGGGTTCAGAAAACTGCTCTTTGTAGTGATGGAGGGGCTTGTTGGTTTGTTTGTAGCCGCAACGCATCGACACAAAGAGAGGTCTCTGTTGTGCACCGAAAAAGTAGAGAAAGGGCCAATGGTGAAAGCAAAGGGCAGTGCTGTCTATGACTCCACCGCCTGCAACACTAGTCAACCCCTTGTGCGAAGGGGGAGGGGCCAGGCACAGGTCAGCAGCGACCACCCAGAGGGGCTACCCGTTGAGGGCTTAGAGCCGCAACGTGGGGGCAGGATCAGCTCCAGCAGGATCTTCTCAGGCATCGCGCAGCTCCAGCACGCCCGATCGCGGCACTAGGGAAAGCATTGGCGAGGCTTTCACGCCCCAAAAGGGGGGCAACCCTGCATCCTGATCTTCCTACAGGCTGGCCTGCAGACGTCCATGTGCTCAAGCCACTCATGCAATTAGAGCAACTCAGAGGGAACAGCCCAGGGCCTTATGCTCGCGCACACTGCCCTGACCCATGCACAGGTCCGATTTCTCCCGAGACTCACTCAAGAGGCCCCCCAAGGTCAATTCCAAGGATCTTAATACCAGAGCTTGCTTTGGTTTCCCCTCCAAGGAGGGTAATCACAGGGGGCGCCACGTGAAGGCAGCAAGTTGGATTTTATCCCCCCCAAAAAAAAAAAAAAAAAAAAAAAGGGAGTGTGACGGGGCGCGGAAGGGCGCGAAGGGGAAGACGAGGGGATGAAGCCCGTGAGGGCAGGTCATCATCCCCAGGAGGGCCGGCTCCTGACTCCGGCCACTATACCCCCCCCCCCCCCTCCCAGCAGAAATGTGTGCAGACAAGACACCAGGAGTGTGACCCCCTCAGTTAGGTGGTCGCGACCCCGAGAACAACAACAACACCCCCTCCCCTCCCCCTTGATCTTATCAGTCACTCCCACCCCCCCCCCCTTTCCATCCGTCCCTCACTCTACCTATCCCCCCCCCCCTTTCCTCAACACCCCCGCCCCTCCCTTGACGTTTGTGCATTCCACCATTCCATTACCCCTTACACTAGATTCCGCAACAACTGTCCGGATTGCCTCGACCGCCACTTAACCCAACAAAACAGCCACTCAGGCACGTTACGGCACCGAGAATCCAGGTCATTTGTACAGTATAGATCATTGTGCATGTCTAAACCCCTCCCAACGGTCCCCACACGCGGTTCGACGGGTCGGCGAGAGCACCTGCCCTCCGAGACCCGCCGGAGACACGCGCTTTAACTCCCTCCACCCCTTTCTTGTGTTTCTCCGAGCAGGTCCGACCTGTCTCCGACCCCTCTTCGGTCCCCTAGTCCCCACGCCCCTTAACGCCTCTACAGGCAGCCACACAGGTTGACGGACGGCGACAGCGGGTTTTCGAGAGCACACAAGGCCGACACCACCCTGCGAGGAGGGAGTGCCTCTCTGATTGACTCGCGACGCTCGCTCCAAGTCTTGCCCTTGTGTTTCGTGTTACCTTTGCTCACTTGCCAACAGACAGCGCCAGGGATGGAAGTGGGTGGTCTGGGTCTCGGAAGGGAGAGGTGTGTCTCAAGGCCTCGTCAAGTTGTGCATGGGTGGTTGGGTGGCGGATGGGAGAGTACAGGCCGTTGAGCCCAGCACGCGTGCATGAGAGAGAGAGGGATTTGAGGCCCCCCGCCCCCAGGTTCCCTGCCCACCTGGACGGACCCAAGTGCCTCACACCGGTTCTCTCCCCACCCGGTGGTCCACCTGACGGGCAAGTGTAAAAAAAAAAAAAAAAAAATAAAAATAAAAAAATAAAAAAAACCAAAATAGGATTTCGAAAATCGGCCAAAATACCCCCAAAATAGAGCCACACCTCCGAGCTCGATTCTTCTGCTGCTCGAAACTTCCTGATGACAACAACAGGATCTCGAAACTTCCTGATGGCACCAACAGGATCTCGAAACTTCCTGATGACAGCAGCAGGAGCTCGAAACTTCCTGATGGCAACAGCAGGATCTCAAAGCTTCCTGATGACAGCAGCAGGATCTCGAAACTTCCTGATGGCAACAGCAGGATCTCAAAACTTCCTGATGACAGCAGCAGGAGCTCGAAACTTCCTGATGGCACCAACAGGATCTCGAAACTTCCTAATGACAGCAGCAGGATCTCGAAACTTCCTGATGGCAACAGCAGGATCTCGAAACTTCCTGATGACAGCAGCAGGAGCTCGAAACTTCCTGATGGCACCAACAGGATCTCAAAACTTCCTGATGACAGCAGCAGGATCTCGAAACTTCCTGATGGCAACAGCAGGATCTCAAAACTTCCTGATGACAGCAGCAGGAGCTCGAAACTTCCTGATGGCACCAACAGGATCTCGAAACTTCCTAATGACAGCAGCAGGATCTCGAAACTTCCTGATGGCAACAGCAGGATCTCGAAACTTCCTGATGACAGCAGCAGGAGCTCGAAACTTCCTGATGACAGCAGCAGGAGCTCGAAACTTCCTGATGGCACCAACAGGATCTCGAAACTTCCTGATGACAGCAGCAGGATCTCGAAACTTCCTGATGGCAACAGCAGGATCTCGAAACTTCCTGATGGCACCAACAGGATCTCGAAACTTCCTGATGACAGCAGCAGGAGCTCGAAACTTCCTGATGACAGCAGCAGGAGCTCGAAACTTCCTGATGGCACCAACAGGATCTCGAAACTTCCTGATGACAGCAGCAGGAGCTCGAAACTTCCTGATGGCAACAGCAGGATCTCAAAGCTTCCTGATGACAGCAGCAGGAGCTCGAAACTTCCTGATGGCACCAACAGGATCTCAAAACTTCCTGATGACAGCAGCAGGATCTCGAAACTTCCTGATGACAGCAGCAGGAGCTCGAAACTTCCTGATGGCACCAACAGGATCTCGAAACTTCCTGATGGCACCAACAGGATCTCGAAACTTCCTGATGACAGCAGCAGGATCTCGAAACTTCCTGATGGCAACAGCAGGATCTCGAAACTTCCTGATGGCACCAACAGGATCTCAAAACTTCCTGATGACAGCAGCAGGATCTCGAAACTTCCTGATGGCACCAACAGGATCTCGAAACTTCCTGATGACAGCAGCAGGAGCTCGAAACTTCCTGATGGCAACAGCAGGATCTCAAAGCTTCCTGATGACAGCAGCAGGAGCTCGAAACTTCCTGATGGCACCAACAGGATCTCAAAACTTCCTGATGACAGCAGCAGGATCTCGAAACTTCCTGATGACAGCAGCAGGAGCTCGAAACTTCCTGATGGCACCAACAGGATCTCGAAACTTCCTGATGGCACCAACAGGATCTCGAAACTTCCTGATGACAGCAGCAGGATCTCGAAACTTCCTGATGGCAACAGCAGGATCTCGAAACTTCCTGATGGCACCAACAGGATCTCAAAACTTCCTGATGACAGCAGCAGGATCTCGAAACTTCCTGATGGCACCAACAGGATCTCGAAACTTCCTGATGACAGCAGCAGGAGCTCGAAACTTCCTGATGACAGCAGCAGGAGCTCGAAACTTCCTGATGGCAACAGCAGGATCTCAAAACTTCCTGATGACAGCAGCAGGAGCTCGAAACTTCCTGATGGCACCAACAGGATCTCGAAACTTCCTGATGACAGCAGCAGGATCTCGAAACTTCCTGATGACAGCAGCAGGAGCTCGAAACTTCCTGATGGCACCAACAGGATCTCGAAACTTCCTGATGGCACCAACAGGATCTCGAAACTTCCTGATGACAGCAGCAGGATCTCGAAACTTCCTGATGGCAACAGCAGGATCTCGAAACTTCCTGATGGCACCAACAGGATCTCAAAACTTCCTGATGACAGCAGCAGGATCTCGAAACTTCCTGATGGCACCAACAGGATCTCGAAACTTCCTGATGACAGCAGCAGGAGCTCGAAACTTCCTGATGGCAACAGCAGGATCTCAAAGCTTCCTGATGACAGCAGCAGGAGCTCGAAACTTCCTGATGGCACCAACAGGATCTCAAAACTTCCTGATGACAGCAGCAGGATCTCGAAACTTCCTGATGGCACCAACAGGATCTCGAAACTTCCTGATGACAGCAGCAGGAGCTCGAAACTTCCTGATGACAGCAGCAGGAGCTCGAAACTTCCTGATGGCAACAGCAGGATCTCAAAACTTCCTGATGACAGCAGCAGGAGCTCGAAACTTCCTGATGGCACCAACAGGATCTCGAAACTTCCTGATGACAGCAGCAGGATCTCGAAACTTCCTGATGGCAACAGCAGGATCTCAAAACTTCCTGATGACAGCAGCAGGAGCTCGAAACTTCCTGATGGCACCAACAGGATCTCAAAACTTCCTGATGACAGCAGCAGGATCTCGAAACTTCCTGATGACAGCAGCAGGAGCTCGAAACTTCCTGATGGCACCAACAGGATCTCGAAACTTCCTGATGGCAACAGCAGGATCTCAAAACTTCCTGATGACAGCAGCAGGAGCTTGAAACTTCCTGATGGCACCAACAGGATCTCAAAACTTCCTGATGACAGCAGCAGGATCTCGAAACTTCCTGATGGCAACAGCAGGATCTCGAAACTTCCTGATGGCACCAACAGGATCTCAAAACTTCCTGATGACAGCAGCAGGATCTCGAAACTTCCTGATGGCACCAACAGGATCTCGAAACTTCCTGATGACAGCAGCAGGAGCTCGAAACTTCCTGATGACAGCAGCAGGAGCTCGAAACTTCCTGATGGCAACAGCAGGATCTCAAAACTTCCTGATGACAGCAGCAGGAGCTCGAAACTTCCTGATGGCACCAACAGGATCTCGAAACTTCCTGATGACAGCAGCAGGATCTCGAAACTTCCTGATGGCAACAGCAGGATCTCAAAACTTCCTGATGACAGCAGCAGGAGCTCGAAACTTCCTGATGGCACCAACAGGATCTCAAAACTTCCTGATGACAGCAGCAGGATCTCGAAACTTCCTGATGACAGCAGCAGGAGCTCGAAACTTCCTGATGGCACCAACAGGATCTCGAAACTTCCTGATGACAGCAGCAGGAGCTCGAAACTTCCTGATGGCACCAACAGGATCTCGAAACTTCCTGATGACAGCAGCAGGATCTCGAAACTTCCTGATGGCAACAGCAGGATCTCGAAACTTCCTGATGGCACCAACAGGATCTCAAAACTTCCTGATGACAGCAGCAGGATCTCGAAACTTCCTGATGACAGCAGCAGGATCTCGAAACTTCCTGATGGCAACAGCAGGATCTCGAAACTTCCTGATGACAGCAGCAGGAGCTCGAAACTTCTTGATGACAACAACAGGATCTCGAAACTTCCTGATGACAACAGCAGGATCTCGAAACTTCCTGATGACAGCAGCAGGAGCTCGAAACTTCCTGATGACAACGGCAGGATCTCGAAACTTCCTGATGACAGCAGCAGGAGCTCGAAACTTCCTGAGGGCACCAACAGGATCTCGAAACTTCCTGATGACCGGAGGCCCGCACCGGGCGGTGGTGGTGGGATGTATAGGTGAACGATGATGAGTGCCTTGACTCCCTTCGTGGGTGGGAAACTCGAGGACTTCACTCCAGCATGAGGGGGAGGAGACCACAGCAAGCCATACCTTCTGCACAGTGCCCGACTGGTCCTTCACAAAGGTCACACTGCCAGACGTGTCAGCAGGGTCCACATTCTTGTTGTCCTTGAAGAAGGAGGCAGGGGTGCGGAAGAAGAGGTCGTTGCGCGAACCGTAGTACGCTGTGCCGGCAGTTGCCCCGTTGGCCCCGCCCGCCAGCACCTTGTCGAATCCGGGGGTGCCCCGCGCGTAGTGCTGGATATTGTAGGCGTTCCAGTTCGTCAGCGGGGAGGTGTATACGATCTCCCCAGCGGCATCGCGTACGACCGCACCGCCGTCCATGTCAGACTGTGCCCACGGCTTGTGGGCGAAGCACGCGAACTTCCCCTTCACAGTCTTGCACTCCGCAAGACGCTTCTTGTCCGTCGCAGAAGCATACTCGCTGCCGTACGTGTAATCGATGCACGCCTCCTGCGGGCTCACCTTCGGGTGTGTCGTCTGTGCCGCAAACAGGTAGTCGTTGAAGCCGCGCTTCTTCGTGTTCCGCCCCATTGCGTCCTTCTTCAACATCGAGTAGTACCGCGTGTACCGTGCTGTGTTCAGCACACCGCTCCCGTCGTACACAGCACACATCGGTCCCATCGACTGGTCCTGCAGGGTGGCCTTCGGGCCGTCGAATCCAGGCACCTGCTCCATCAGCGCGTCGATGTACTCGTTGCATGGTGCGCGAGTGCGGCCACGGGTCCGTCGTCTTGTAATGTTTAGTCTCCGTCGGGTTCACCTCGAACAGCGCGCTGACAGTCTTCGCAAGCTGCGCACGTGTCACAGGGCGGCCAAGCGAGAACTGCAGGTGCAGGTCGTTCGCACACGGAAGCGCTTCGTCGGCACCTTCTCCTTGATGGGAATGCAGTTGATGCGGTAGAACCACTGCCCGATGCGCGGCTCGAACACGTCACCCGCCTTCGACTCCCGCATCCCACGGAACGACGACGGGAGGAACGGCAGGTTCTCCTCGTTCGACTTCTGCCCGTTGTTGAATAGGAAGTTGACCTTGTCGGTCAGGTCCTCCCACGTGTCTGCGTCGATGTGATGCCGGTCCGACGCGAAAGGCTCCGCCACGCTGTCCCCCGCCTCTGACCATGTCCCCTCCAGGTAGCACAGGTTGGGCTTGAAGTACTTGTCGTAGTCCGCACGGATCGATGTGTCCTGGTTGTGGAAGGCACGGAAGTACTCACGCATCTCTTTGATCTGATTGTCCACGCTCCCCGTCACACTCGGAGGCACAGGTGGGAAGTCCAGCTCGCGAGACTTCGGCAGCCACGAGCTGATGTACTGCTTTGCCGTGAGCGTGTGGTCAGGCTGCAGCATCGAGTAGTCGTTGTGGCGTGTTGTGAACTGCACCCCGTTCAGCACAGCCCCAAACTCGCCCATCCCGATGGTGTACTTGAAGTTCGCGTGGTTGTGGATGTTGGCAGGACCCGAACCAACGAACGACTCCTGGTAGTACGCGTCCGTCCCCTGCTCCTGCGACCGCGTCACCGTCAGACCGCTGTTGCCCTGTGCACGCACACGCTGCTGCGTGCGCACCTCATTCTGGATCAGCTGCCTGCTGATGGCACCCACAGCACCCTTCAGACGCTCCACAGACTTCGAGTCGACCTGCTGCGCCCGACACCCCGTACTTCGACGGGTCGTACAGCGGGCAGTCCGCCAGCACCTCGGATGTCGGGTCCAGCACAATCACCACCACCTTCACGCTGCGCCCCCAGTCGGCCCTCTTCCCAGGGTGTGCACCCTGCTGCGCAGGCGCCCAGCAGTACTCCTTCCGGTCGTCCCCACGCGCCCCGGTGGTGTCCGACGCGAAGTAGTACTCGCCTGCCTGGGTGAGGGTGTATGTGAAGTTCGAGCCTCCCGCCTCCATCGCCTCCAGGTCCAGCAGCCCAGACAGCAGCGCCGCCTTGCTGAAGTTGCACGAGTCGTAGGCCTGCTTGTTCGGCATCCGGTACACGTTGAACGCCTTCGCGTCACGGAAGAACACCATCGAGTCCCCCTTGGAGGCGTAGATGGGTGCCACAGTCATCCTGTCCGACCACACGCACGTCGGGTTCGTCATCGACGGCATCGTCGCCATGCTGGACACGCCCTTCGACCCGAGTGGCCCGCGCGAAGCTGCCGCACCTGCCACACACACGTCTTCCTTGATCCAGTCCTTGCGCGGGTAGCGGTACACCGGGATGTACACAGAGGTGATGCTGGGCTGCACTGCGCAGGACCCGTCCCGCCCAGGCTTCCCCGTCCCACTCGCAACGCAATCGATGCCTTCACTGGCGACCATGGCCCGCAGCTCCTTCAGCTCCGCAGCTGTCCCGCCCGTGGCCGGCGGAGACGGCGGTGTGGGTGTTGTGGGTGTGCCCGTGGGGGTGCGCTTGTGGGCGGTGCCTGTGTGGGCGGTGCTGCAGTGCGCGGCGCAGGTGTGGCAGGTGCCTTTGTGGGCGGTGCGCTTGTGCGGGGTGCGTTTGTGCGCGGCGCAGGTGTTGGCGGTGCAGGGGTGGCTGGCGCAGGTGTCGACGGTGTCGCAGTTGCAGGAGCGCGGGGTGCCCGAACGTTCGTCATGTTCGACCCGCACCCTGTGCACTGCCCAGCTCCAGCACCCGCCCCTGCAGCTGCTTGTTCTGCAGCTGCAGCCCTGCAAGGGCCCGCTTCAGCTCCTGCGTCAGTGTCTCCAGAGCCGCAACACGTGCCTCGCTGACACCCGTGCTGCCGCTGCCGCTGCCGCTGCCACTGCCGCCACTGTTGGTGGTGCTCTTGGTGCTGCTGCTGCTGCTGTCCATCTCAAACATCCTCGTCCAGCTCACACCATTGCTCCACCGGATGGACCGCGTCCCCTCGCTGTACTGCCCGGCAAGCCCCAGCGTGCTGAAGATCCCAGCTGTCGGCGTCACGGCCACTCCCTGAACATGCACCTTCCCATACTGCGTCGTCATCGCAGTTCGACTCCGCCACCTTCATCCAGTCGTCCGACGCCTCGTCATGCCACTTCCCTGCGAACCCGACGTCGCCGCGTCGGCGCACTCCAGCAGCGCTAGCACGCCGCACAGGCGCAGCATCCCATCCTTCCCTTCGTGTACTGTGCCGTGGTGTGAACTTGGAGAGTCCTGTGTGCGGTGTGAATGTGATGCTTGAACCCACAAAACAACCTCACATCCGCGACACAACGCTGTGCTGCACCCCCTTGTAACAAAGTCTGCAACGATCAAACGCCAGGGGAGGACGGGGGTCACGGGATGCACACCAACACCACAACAAGGCACCGCTGCCCCAATCCTGAGTCACGCATCTGCAACAACCGAGGGCATGCACATGGTGACCCTCTGCCCTGACAGTCCCGACACTGATGATGCCAAAAGCAGGATCTCGAAACCGCCTGCTGATGCGCCACCAGTGAGTGGAAGGTCGGAAGGTTCATCCAGAGGTGGCGATTCTCTCGAGCTGGTCCTTCTTGCTGACTCGCTCTTCAGCTGACTCTGGTTGGTTGCGGCAACTTGCCTGATTTCTGGAAGAGGGCCTGATTTATGTTCGCGTGATTTCTGTTTGGGTAGCTGCATCCTGTTTGTCTGATATCCGTTGTACCATTCATTGACCGGGCGACACCCGACCGGCGTATAGTATACTTATTGGGGCTGCGTGTCGTCTCTTCTTTCCAGGGCCCAAAAAGGGGTCCCGCGCTGCTGGCAACAAAAGAGGGCGACATGTTGTTTGTGCGCCCAAAGCCTCGATCACCGCAGCCCTGCTGTGTGGAGGTTGTCTTTGTAGGTTTGCCCGAAATCTCTGATTTGACACTGACAGACTGACACAAATCTGCAAAAAGCAGAACACCGGCACATACCTGGGGATGCACCGCCCTGCCTCGAAGGAGGCAGCAGCTACACAAGACACCTCAGCACCCTTGTGGCCCACGCCACATACCCACGGTGTGCTGACCGCAGCACTGCTGAAGACCTCCTCTGCACACCCAACTGCTGGACCCTCTGCGGCTGGCTCGGCACCTCCTGCCGAGACCCGGCTGCTGGTGTTGGTGCGCACGCAGCCTCGCAAAATGCCCATTGCAGTCCTCTTCGTTCCAGCGATCCGCAGCTGCTGGAGCTGCCTTGATTGGTCGCCTTGAACATCCGAAGGAAGCGATACCCCATCCCACATCTCACAGGTCTTGCCCACCGCCTTTTTTTGAAAATGGAACTTTGTGGAGACGCTGGAGGGAGTCGGGGCTGAGGAGCCGTGTGCCTTGGTGGGTTGGGCGTCTTATTGGGACAGACACCACCTCACGCCTGTCGGCACAAACCAAGGTTGAAAGCGAGAAAGCTGAGTCCCGCCTCAAAAAACCCGTGGGGGACTTAAGAAGAGCTCTTTGGTCCCTTCACCTGTTCAGACTGTTGCAACGAGGCTCCAAACAAGACAAACACAGCACAACAGGACGCAAAGAGGAGAACAAGAAGAAGCACACAAGACGGGCGGGGAAGCAAGTATAACGAGACAGACTCTCAACGAGACAGAATCTCTGGGGGGTCTTCGCTACGGGGTGGTCGTCAGTGCATTTTGGTGCATTTCCTGTTGAATTGGCTGAAAACTGAAGAAGTTTGTCGACCAGCAAAGACCCCCTCTGTCAGCTTATGGAAAGGCACACCAGACACGCAGGCAGAACCTCGCGACACACCTGCTCCCGCGTCGACAGCCTGCACACAGTATCCAGGGCAGCCCCACGCTCCTGCCTTCATCTCCAGCGCGAGCTTCCGCGGGTTTGCGGCTGAGGACTTCCTGCAGCTGGTCGCGCTCCGTGACAGGTGTGGACCACCTTCAGCGTCGCCCCCACATCGGAGGCCACGCGGTTACCACCACCCGAAGACAAGAAGAGGAATACCCTGCCGCACCTTGCCCAATGCATGAGCCATATTTGCCGTGGCCGTGTCGGCACAAGGGTGTGTTGGTGCGTCGAGAGTGCTGTGAGGCACTCAGCTCACTCATTCTCGCTTCTTCCCTGCGTTTTGTACACGGTTTGCCCCCCGGCAGGATCCCGGGAAACCCCGGCCGGGCCCGGAAATTCCGGGCCCGGGACCGGGATTTTGAAATCCCGGCCGGGATCCCGGGGAAATCCCGGCCGGGTCCGGCTGGGGTCCGGCCGGGAATCCCGGGGGTTCTCAGTCTCAGGTCGCTTGGACCGAGGTCATCTCAGACCTATGGCTTTCAGTCCCAGTTTCAGATTCAGACCTGCTGATCCAGAACCGCACCCTCTCCTTCCACACCAATTGTATCCACTGCTCATGGGTCCGAGTGACGACGATAGCAAAGACGATGGCTCCATAGCAAAGATGGCTACCACTGTCAAAGCTCATCTGGAACAGAAACTGTCCCAGATGGAAGTCTCCTGTATAAATACAGGGTTCGGGGTTACCACGAGTGTAACGCAGATACGTGCAGGTGTGTCAAGAGAGTGTGCAGCTCACAGCAGTTCCGCATCCTCCTGGTTGCTGAACTCCACAGTCCTAGGACGACGAAGAGGACGACGAGGGTCGACGTAGGCTTATCTTACGCTACGGCAGGGGTGGACTTCCACCCCGGGGGCAGGACCAGAGGCATCCCCCTAACACTAAATTTGCTCTGTTTCACCTGAACCGACCAACCAGGCACCGTGAGGAGGCATCAGAGCCCCTCGTGGACAGCCGCAGCACCCTTCCTTTACTAACGTCAGGTTCACCACTAGCACGAAGCATCACTGTTTTACGTCAGGTATGGCAAATGCCCACCCAAGGAAGTCGAGGAGTTTGAGCCGTTGGAAGTTACCAGAGGGACAAGCAAGAGGGATCTGCAAAGCAGTGATGTCTGTTGTACCCTTGGACCACATTAAACTCAAACTGAACCCTCAGTCGTCCTTGATCGCCCGACAAGGTTCCTTTCAGCTTTCTAACAGATGGGTACCGCAACTGTCCAACTATCTACAGACTCACATCCCAGAAGGTGCAGTCCAGGTTCCACAGAGCAAATTAAATGTTAGCATTTCTGCACAACTACCGGTACGCAAATCGCAGCGGCGGTGGAAGTGACTGACTCGAAAACGGCGAGGTATCAGTCTTGACGCTGGAAAATTCCGTTCGGAAATACCAAACACATCCACAGAAAGTGGAAGGAATGGGCGCCAAGATGATGCGAACGATTTTTGGGGGGAGGAGGGGGGGGACTGCCCTGTATCGTGATACCCGTGAGGGTAACCAAATGCAGAACAGGGAGGCACAGGCGCACACACGAAGGCAGCACACAAGTGACAAGTGGCAGGATTACAAGTGGCAGGAAACAAGATTGCTGCTCAACCACGGTGTCCATCAGGAACCACGTCGCTGTGTAGTGCACTCCAGAGGGTTGCCCTCTGCACCACCTCATGCCGACACACCAAACGCCCTCCCTTCGAGGCGAGGACACCGGGAGGGGAAGCCCGGGTCGGCGCCCTCCCTGAGGTCCTCGCCTCGATTGATGAGAATTGACGGTCTCGGGTTCAAAACCCGCTCAGGTGCTGCGTCGTCGACACAGTGCCTGGGATCTGGTTGCGGCAGTCGACATCCCAAACAGGGCGCCCATACTCTGTGCAAAGTACACCCGGGCGAGGCTCCCCTCGGGGGAACACCGTCGGGAGATGTGCTCCGCGCCCGATTCTGGGTTGTCCGCGAGGTACTGTCGCATGGAGCCTGCGTGACAACATAGGTGGTGGTTCGATTCTCAGAACCTGGGGAGGATATCCTATGGGATAACCTCCACGGAATGTTACTTCTCCCGTTGGATGTCCTGCACCAATGTGGAACCCTGCAGAAGACACGCGAGAAACAGAGAGGGATGTCCCACGGATATCCCGCTCTGTTACCTCTCTGTTCCCTCGGGTACTCCGAGAGCATGTCACCCCCCCTCGGCCTGGGCTTGTGACACTGGCTGGGCTGCCTCTTGTACAGATCGATGGAGTGAACGCTCTGGGGTATTGCCAGGTACTAGCTTCGGCAAACTGCGCAGAGTGGGTGGCCCAGTTGTGCTGGGAAGAGGTGGAGGGGTCACCAACATTGTGAGGCGGCTCATTTTTCAGCATTTCTGAGCGAAAAGTGTCACTGCGCTTTGTTCGGCACTTGCTTTGGTTTCTTTTTGCGTTGTCGCTTCCACACTCACACTCCTGCTGATGATGGTGTCGTGAGTGAGGAGCACAGGGGCACGACTGGGTCCCGGGATGACCCCGGGATATCCCGGGGCCATCCCGGGATACCCCGGCCGGATCCCGGGATATCCCGGGATTCCCGGCCGGGCCCGCCCGGGATCCCGCCCGGGGGCAAACCGTGAAAAACTAATGACATCGGGTGGATCGCAAAGGGGAAGGGGGCAACGGCAGCGTGCAATATGCAATGTGCAAAACTCTCAAGTCATCTTACCACCCACCTACACCTGACCCCGGGGGGGTCCCGGGATGACCCCGGGATAACCCGGGGTCATCCCGGGATTCCCGGCCGGGAAATCCCGGGAATCCCGGGAATCCCGGAATTTCCCGGAACCCGGCCGGGCCCGCCCGGGATCCCGCCCGGGGGGCAAACCGTGTTTGTAGTTTGGGTTCGCAGGCTGGTATCGCAGAGTGTCCCTGGAGTCCACTCCATAAGAACCCGCTACCACCCTGCTGATTCTCTCGAACTGGTGCCTTCTGGTTTACTTGCCTCCAGTAAACTGATCCCTGTTTTCCTGATTTATGTTTTGAGAAGCTGATTCCTGTTTGTGTGATATCCGTTTGGTACCTGATTCCTGAGCGTTGTCTGCCCAGAAGCGCTGCCCTGTGACAGACCAAATCCATTTCTGTTCGGGTACCATTCCTGTTCGTGTGATTTCTGTTTGGGTAGCTGCATCCTGTTTTGTCTGATATCCGTTGTACCATTCATTGACCGGGCAACACCCGACCGGCGTGTAGTGTACTTCTTGGGGCTGCGTGTCGTCTCTTCTTTCCAGGGCCAAAGCCTCGATCACCGCAGCCCTGCTGTGTGGAGTTGGCTTTGGAGGGTTTCATTTGACGCTGACAGACTGACACAAATCATGCAAAAAGCAGAACACCGACACATACCTGGGGATGCACCGCCCTGCCTCGAAGGAGGCAGCAGCTATACAAGACACCTCAGCACCCTTGCGGCCCACGCCACATACCCACGGTGTGCGGGTGTGCTGACCGCAGCACTGCTGAAGGCCTCCTCTGCACACCCAACTGCTGGACCCTCTGCGGCTCCTGCCCGAGACGCGGCTGCTGGTGTTGGTGCGCACGCAGTGTCGCACAGTGCCCATTACTGTCCCCTTCATTCCAGCGCTCCGCAATCTCCTGACTGGTCACCTTGAACACCTCGCGGTCTAAGAGCGACGCCTTGAACTGGTCCTGCCACTGAGCCTCACGCTTCGCCGCCTCTGTGCACAACATCAGGTAGCACTTCATGCGATGACCACCCAGGTCCTGGCGGTCCTTTTCTATTGCGTTGTGGGCCATGTCATCCGTGGTGAAGTAGACGACAAACGCCACGCCTGGCGTTCCTGTCTTGGAACAGATGGGTGCAACGCGCACCACTTCGAGCGGTTTGAAGAACGTGACGACGTCTTCCTCTTTGGCGTGCCACGGAAGGCCACTCACGCGGACACAGTACTTGGTTGAGGCCTTGGCCACAGGCTCACGCTCCGGCTGCACCGGCGCGTCCTGCTGCTGTTCGCCTGACGATGCAGCATCGCTCAAGTTACCTGCGGGGGGGAGCTGCGTGTTGGCGGTAGCCTTCCAGTGTGCGGCCTTGTCAAGCGAGGACAGCTCCGAGGCACGGCGGAATGTGTACACCTTGCGTAGGGAGATCTCGTCAGTCAGGACACGGCCACACGAGAGGTGTGGGTGGCAGTCGGGGAAAGGGTTGGCGTGGCGCTCCACCTTGACACAGTTGGCGAGATCGCCCCCTATCTCCTCGATGTGCAGCTCGCCACCAGGGCGAAGTACGTCGAGAGCGGACACGAGGAACTCCTCCAGAAGGCGCCAGTTGAACGCAACATTCGCAGCCCCGCTGTCGGGGCTGTTCCAGCGGATAACGTCGAAGCTGCAGGGGTGGTGCTGCTTGAGGTCGCTCAGCTTTGTGGCGTCAACGCCGTGCAGCACCTGTGCAGAGCATGCACGAACCTTGTCGATATTCTGCTGGGCCTCCGGAAGCTTCAGCACAGCCTCCTCATCGTCGTATCCTGTGGCGACGACTTGAGGGGCTGTTCCGAAGTGCTGACACAGAGCGGCCGCATATGCGAAGTCTCCTTCGCCGACGAGAAGCAGCTTCGTGTCTGGCGAGTACTTGATGGGGTCCTCCTCGTCACGCGCGTGGGGGGAGATCTTACGCTTCCTCATGGGGCGCCCCACCTTCGCATCAGTGTCACGCTGGCGCTGGGCAAGGTTGATACGGCGTCCCACGAAGGGCTGAGAGCTGTCGCCCAGGGTGTCTAGCGCGGGAGGGACCTCGATGCCCTTCGCGAGCACTGCTGCCGCGGCGTCGAGCAACGAGTCACAGGGGACACCGCGTGCCCTGCAGAAGGCTATCCACTTCTTCGACCACTCGCAGTTGGGCGCAACCGCGAGCACCTCCCTGATGTGGGAGCTGAAGGCAGCGCCACCTGCACCCGGCAGCCGGCCACCCTGGGGGTGCTTGGCAGTCATGCCCTCCTCGTCGACAAACAAGTAGTTGTGGTGCATCACAGATTTGTTGGAGGGAATCACATCGAGGGGTAGCCCCGTGTTGGCCACGCGCTGGACGTAGTCGTAGTTCCCGGCCAGACCAGGCAGCCACACAACGAAGGGGCCGTCGGCCTCGACAGGCAGCGGGGGGTAGTCGGTCATCATGATACGGGTACTGCGGCAAACGTTGACGTGGTGGGTCCCCATGGTCTGCCCGTGCTTCGCGATGGCAGCATCAAGGGCTGCCTCGTCAACCAGCTCCACAAAGCATGTGTCGCTGGCTGTGCCGTAGTCGGCGTCCACCATGTGGATGCCGCACGGCGCGATGTTCACACCCTGCATGAACTCCAGCACCTGCTGCTCGTCTGCTGTCCTCGGCAGACCACACAGCTTCACAACATACCCATTGCCACCCCGTTCCAGGGTCTCCTGGAGCTGCTTTGCCTCCTGGATGGTCACCTTGAATACCTTCACATGTACCAACGTATGCATCTTGAGCGCCTTGTCTACCTCCTCGGGTGTCTCGAGCTTCACAGAGGCCCACCCAGAGGGCTTCCCGTCAGCGCCGAACTCGATGATGCACGATCCCTCCACTGCTTGGATGCTGCGCTTGGCGAGCAGTGCCATCACGTCAGACTCCTTCGCAGTGAAGGGCAGCCCGCTCAGGCGGATGAAGTTGAACTGGTCCTGCCACTGAGCCTCACGCTTCGCCGCCTCTGTGCACAACATCAGGTAGCACTTCATGCGATGACCACCCAGGTCCTGGCGGTCCTTTTCTATTGCGTTGTGGGCCATGTCATCCGTGGTGAAGTAGACGACAAACGCCACGCCTGGCGTTCCTGTCTTGGAACAGATGGGTGCAACGCGCACCACTTCGAGCGGTTTGAAGAACGTGACGACGTCTTCTTCTTTGGTGCGCCACAGAAGGCCCCTCACGCGGACGCAGTACTTGGTCGAGGCCTTGGCCACAGGCTCACGCTCCGGCACAGCGCAGCCCTGCTGCTGGTCGTCCGGCGATGCATCCCCCCCACCTTCGCCGACGAGAAGCAGCTTCGTGTCTGGCGAGTACTTGATGGGGTCCTCCTCGTCACGCGCATGGGCGGAGACCTTACGCTTCCTCCTGGGGTGCCCCAACTTCGCATCAGTGTCACGCTGGCGCTGGGCAAGGTTGATACGGCGTCCCACGAAGGGCTGAGAGCTGTCGCCCAGGGTGTCGATCGCGGGAGGCACCTCCATGGCCTTCGCGAGCACTGCTGCCGCGGCGTCGAGCGACGAGTCACAGGGCACACCGCGTGCCCTGCAGAAGGCTATCCACTTCTTCGACCACTCGCAGTTGGGCGCAACCGCGAGCACCTCCCTGATGTGGGAGCTGAAGGCAGCGCCACCTGCACCCGGCAGCCGGCCACACTGGGGGTGCTTGGCAGTCATGCCCTCCTCGTCGACAAACAAGTAGTTGTGGTGCATCACAGATTTGTTGGAGGGAATCACATCGAGGGGTAGCCCCGTGTTGGCCACGCGCTGGACGTAGTCGTAGTTCCCGGCCAGAAGACGGCCAGATCTGCTGAGGGCGGCTTCGTACGACTGCTTGTTGGAAAACTCGACAAACGCCTTCACATGGGAACTGCTACTTTCCCTCAGCACAAGGTGGATGCCCTGCGGGGCGGTGTCCAGGTCAGGGAACAGCTGCTTCACGATATCCACACCCTTCATGGTGGAGGGCAGACCAAGCAGCCACACAACGAAGGGGCCATCGGCCTCGACAGGCAGCGGGGGGTAGTCGGTCAGCATGATACGGGTACTGCGGCAAACGTTGACGTGGTGGGTCCCCATGGTCTGCCCGTGCTTCGCGATGGCAGCATCAAGGGCTGCCTCGTCAACCAGCTCCACAAAGCATGTGTCGCTGGCTGTGCCGTAGTCGGCGTCCACCATGTGGATGCCGCACGGCGCGATGTTCACACCCTGCATGAACTCCAGCACCTGCTGCTCGTCTGCTGTCCTCGGCAGACCACACAGCTTCACAACATACCCATTGCCACCCCGTTCCAGGGTCTCCTGGAGCTGCTTTGCCTCCTGGATGGTCACCTTGAATACCTTCACATGTACCAACGTATGCATCTTGAGCGCCTTGTCTACCTCCTCGGGTGTCTCGAGCTTCACAGAGGCCCACCCAGAGGGCTTCCCGTCAGCGCCGAACTCGATGATGCACGATCCCTCCACTGCTTGGATGCTGCGCTTGGCGAGCAGTGCCATCACGTCAGACTCCTTCGCAGTGAAGGGCAGCCCGCTCAGGCGGATGAAGTTGAACTGGTCCTGCCACTGAGCCTCACGCTTCGCCGCCTCTGTGCACAACATCAGGTAGCACTTCATGCGATGACCACCCAGGTCCTGGCGGTCCTTTTCTATTGCGTTGTGGGCCATGTCATCCGTGGTGAAGTAGACGACAAACGCCACGCCTGGCGTTCCTGTCTTGGAACAGATGGGTGCAACGCGCACCACTTCGAGCGGTTTGAAGAACGTGACGACGTCTTCTTCTTTGGTGCGCCACAGAAGGCCCCTCACGCGGACGCAGTACTTGGTCGAGGCCTTGGCCACAGGCTCACGCTCCGGCACAGCGCAGCCCTGCTGCTGGTCGTCCGGCGATGCATCCCCCCCACCTTCGCCGACGAGAAGCAGCTTCGTGTCTGGCGAGTACTTGATGGGGTCCTCCTCGTCACGCGCATGGGCGGAGACCTTACGCTTCCTCCTGGGGTGCCCCAACTTCGCATCAGTGTCACGCTGGCGCTGGGCAAGGTTGATACGGCGTCCCACGAAGGGCTGAGAGCTGTCGCCCAGGGTGTCGATCGCGGGAGGCACCTCCATGGCCTTCGCGAGCACTGCTGCCGCGGCGTCGAGCGACGAGTCACAGGGCACACCGCGTGCCCTGCAGAAGGCTATCCACTTCTTCGACCACTCGCAGTTGGGCGCAACCGCGAGCACCTCCCTGATGTGGGAGCTGAAGGCAGCGCCACCTGCACCCGGCAGCCGGCCACACTGGGGGTGCTTGGCAGTCATGCCCTCCTCGTCGACAAACAAGTAGTTGTGGTGCATCACAGATTTGTTGGAGGGAATCACATCGAGGGGTAGCCCCGTGTTGGCCACGCGCTGGACGTAGTCGTAGTTCCCGGCCAGAAGACGGCCAGATCTGCTGAGGGCGGCTTCGTACGACTGCTTGTTGGAAAACTCGACAAACGCCTTCACATGGGAACTGCTACTTTCCCTCAGCACAAGGTGGATGCCCTGCGGGGCGGTGTCCAGGTCAGGGAACAGCTGCTTCACGATATCCACACCCTTCATGGTGGAGGGCAGACCAAGCAGCCACACAACGAAGGGGCCATCGGCCTCGACAGGCAGCGGGGGGTAGTCGGTCAGCATGATACGGGTACTGCGGCAAACGTTGACGTGGTGGGTCCCCATGGTCTGCCCGTGCTTCGCGATGGCAGCATCAAGGGCTGCCTCGTCAACCAGCTCCACAAAGCATGTGTCGCTGGCTGTGCCGTAGTCGGCGTCCACCATGTGGATGCCGCACGGCGCGATGTTCACACCCTGCATGAACTCCAGCACCTGCTGCTCGTCTGCTGTCCTCGGCAGACCACACAGCTTCACAACATACCCATTGCCACCCCGTTCCAGGGTCTCCTGGAGCTGCTTTGCCTCCTGGATGGTCACCTTGAATACCTTCACATGTACCAACGTATGCATCTTGAGCGCCTTGTCTACCTCCTCGGGTGTCTCGAGCTTCACAGAGGCCCACCCAGAGGGCTTCCCGTCAGCGCCGAACTCGATGATGCACGATCCCTCCACTGCTTGGATGCTGCGCTTGGCGAGCAGTGCCATCACGTCAGACTCCTTCGCAGTGAAGGGCAGCCCGCTCAGGCGGATGAAGAGAGACGTCTTGAACTGGTCCTGCCACTGAGCCTCAAGCTCCGCCGCCTCTGTGCACAACATCAGGGAGCACTTCATGCGATGACCACCCAGGTACTTTTCTTCCATTGCCTTCTGGGCCATGTCATCCGTGGTGAAGTAGACAAATGCCGCGCCTGGCTTCTCTGTCTTGTAATAGATGGGTGCAACGCGCACCACTTCGAACGGTTTGAAGAACGTCACGACGTCTTCCTCTTTGGCGTGCCACGGAAGGCCACTCACGCGGACGCAGTACTTGGTTGAGGCCTTAGCCACATGGTCGCCCGGCGATGCATCCCCCCCACCTTCGCCGACGAGAAGAAGCTTCGTGTCTGGCGAGTCCTTGATGGGGTCCTCCTCGTCACGAAGCTCCACATCGCCAGACGACATGTGCACAACAGTGTCGCGTGTGATCACCTGCAGTGGCGGTTGGGGTGGATTGCACGTGTGGACAGCTTCATCAGGCACCTGGCTGCAGGTGAACACGGCCCACTTTGGCGACAAACGCACCGTGCTCACGGAACACGTACAGATCTAAAAGGTCAGGGCAGGAGGGAGCGAGGAGGTGCAAGTAGGCTTCGAAGCCACACCGAATCAACCCCGTGAACACCGTTACGTTACCTCTCGTCTCAGTCACACTTCCGTGCCGTCGGGGGGCGACTACCCCACCGCCTGGCTGATCCCACCCTCCCCACGCAAATTGCTGTTAGCGATGCACCCCATTGACCTGATCTCTCGAGGGCCTCGTCCCTTTGTCCCGCCCAGTCGTGTGTCGGCCCAGTGGGTGGGTGAGTGGTGGGATTGGTGGGTCGAGACCGGGCATAGACCCCAGGAGTGGAAGGTCTGGAAGGTTCGTCCAGAGGTGGCGATTCTCGAGCTGGTCCCTTCTTACTGACTCGCTCTTCAGCTGATTCCTGGTTGCCTGAGAGGAAGAGGGCCTGGTTCCTGTTCGCGTGTGTTCTGTTTGGGTAGCTGCACCCTGTTTTGTCTTATATCCGTTGTACCATTCAATTTCATAAGCATTGACCGGGCGACACCCGACCAGCGTATAGTATACTTCTTGGGGCTGCGTGTCGTCTCTTCTTTCCAGGGCCCAAAAGTGGGTCCCGCGCTGCTGGCAACAAAGAGAGCGACATGTTGTTTGTGCGCCCACAGCCTCGATCACCGCAGCCCTGCTGTGTGGAGGTTGTCTTTGTAGGTTTGCCCGAAAAAAACGTAGCGACCGTGCTTCCTTCTTCCTTAATGATGCGTTGACGCTTCCACCACCCGAGAGCTTGCTGCTTTGATGTGGGTGTGGATCACATGTGAACACGGGACAGCAGACACACAGAAAAGAAGCAGGTCGTCGGAAGCACTCCTACACTTTTACGCGATCATGCATGTGCTTAAGCGGTGCCCCCCGGCATGCAAAAAGCAGAACACCGACACATACCTGGGGATGCACCGCCCTGCCTCAAAGGAGGCAGCAGCTACACAAGACACCTCAGCACCCTTGCCACATACCCACAGTGTGCGGGTGTACTGACCGCAGCACTGCTGAAGGTCCTCCTCTGCTGGAGACTGCTGGCTCGGCACCTCCTACCCGAGACCCGGCTGCTGGTGTTGGTGCGCACGCAGCCTCGCACAGTGCCCATTGCAGTCCTCTTCGTTCCAGCGCTCCGCAGTCTGCTGGAGCTGCCTTGACTCTTGATTGGTCGCCTTGAACACACGAAGGAAACGATACCCGTCCCACACCTCACAGGTCGCCCACCGCCTTTTTTTTGGAAATGGAACTTTGTGGAGACGCTGGAGGGGGTCGGGGCTGTTGCAACGAGGCTCCAAACAAGACAAACAGAGCACAACAGGGCGCAAAAGAGGAGAACGGGAAGCAAGCAAGTAGCGAGACAGTCTCTCGCAGAGGCTGAGTGCAACACCAAGACCCTCCCTTTCCAGCTTCCCCAGACGCTCACCGTGTGCTGAGGCGGTACGGTGTGATGCCACTGGTTTCCACCGCAACAACATCGCCTGTGACACAGCAAGTGAGACGGGACAGTAGTCCAGTTGCACAGTCCGCAGGCAGCTGAGGGAGGTTGTGCACCACACCTTGAGAGAGTCGTCAGAGCACGACACCAGGTGCTGCTCGTCCTTCGTGAGGGCGATGTCGTTCACCTTTGATGTTCATCCAGGGTGTGTGTGTGTGTGTGAGGGCGCTGATGTCCCACACACGGATGCTCTCGTCATTTGACCCGCTGAAGATCCTCGTGCCCGACACAGCAATACTGCGAACAGCATCGGTGACCCTCCAGCACTGTGGAGCTCGGTGTGCCCTTCAAGTCCCACACACGCAGTTTGCCTTTCTTGCCTCCGGACACCTGACGTCCGTTGTGTTGGCGCTGCACCGCACACCGGAGTGTATAATCCAGCATGTACACCTCCTCCTAAATTGATGTCAGCCACACACAGATGTTCCTGGAGGGTGTGGCGGTGTGTACAGTGAGTGACGGTGTGGATGGGCATCAAAGTCGGCGTGCGTCAGAGTGGTACAAAGCGGTAACCTGGCAGTCGCCTCACTGCGCTGGAGGGGGTGGGGTTGAGGAGCCGTGCCTTCGTGGGATGGGGTCGTGGGGGGCTTGTGTCTCTCTGCTCGGAAGGACTTGTGAGGGCTGGGGCTGCACATACTTCGAGACACCGGGTTGGGGGAAGAGCCTCGTGTGCTGTTCTCTCTGCTCGCCGTCCCTGACGTACTGGGACGGTCGCGGGGCTTGGTGGGGGGTGCGAGGTGGGAACGGAGATCGGCCAACCGGGCACATAGGTTGGGGCGTGGGAGGGAGGGGTGAGGACCCTGTCGCGTTGTGTCGCCCAGTGTGCCTGGACCACAAGTGCGGGGAGCGGCATGCAGGTGCATGGGCACTGGGGTGGCCCACGCCGGTTCCGCGGTGGCAACATGAACAGAGCGCGGACAACCGGCGTGGGCCAGCCCCTGTGGCACCGGTGACGATGCATGGGGCACTGACTGGACCTGGCTGGGGACACAGGACAGGGTTGGGAAGAAACAAAAGAGCCTTCACTCTCGGCAAGCTTTCGGAAAACACGGCGATTCCTCTAAATAGGAGGAACTGCACCAGAACACTTTCCGGCCGTGGCGAAAGACCCCGAAAGAGATACCATTGGTACAATCAAAACAAAGAATGTCGTGCGAGCAGAACGTCATTCACCAAGGAGTCTAACACGTGTGCGAGGCTTAGGGTGTCAAACCCACAAGCCGCACTGAAAGGGAGATGTGCCAATCCTTGAGGACACCACAGCAAGCACCCAAATGTGCTCAAACTATTTGCGCACGAACACCACCCTTCATCAGGCTCTCAGGGCATGACTGTCACTTCAGGGTCTGTGTGTAGAAGCGCAAAGTTCCGCTGTCAGTATCACTCTCGCTTACAGTAAGTTGGGTTACGCCTTGACCACACACCCCCTCGCCTGTGTGAAGGCGAGTGGGTGTGGAGCACAGGTGAGTGAGTGAGCCCTGACAGCGACACTTTCCTCCCACACGAGTGTGCCGAAGTGTGCCGCCTGTCAGTCTGTCTCCCCTGTTGTGAGGCGTCTCACGTTCCTGCACTTCTGAGCGAAGGCCCTCCGGTCTCTGGTTTCGCCGCTTCTACGCGGATTTCTGTTTTCGTTTCTTCCACCACTCCACCGACCAGCTCACGACCAGCCTGCGTTGTTGTAGGAGGCAAGAAAGCAAGCTGGTGCATAAAAGGCAAGCACACAGGCAGGTGACACGTTCCGACACACTGCACTCAGGGTGAAACGGAAGACACGGCCCACACAGAGACTGAAGCGGAGCCGTCCTTTGTTGAGAAGACCCATCTCCCGCAGGGGCTGAATGCAAGACCAAAACACTGTGAGCGCACCTTCCCCAGACGCTCTCCTGTGCTGAGACGGTACAGTGCGATGCCACTGTTTTCCACTGCAACAACATCACCTGGCTGTGACACAGCAACTGAGTGGGGATTGTAGATACTGTCATCCAGCTGCACAGCACGCAGGCAGCTGAGGGAGGTTGTGCACCACACCTTGAGTGACCTATAAGAGCACGACACCAGGCGCTGCTCGTCCTTCGTCAGGGCGATGCCGGTAACCCTCCCAGTGTGGGCATCCAGGGTGTGTGTGTGTGTGAGGGTGCTGATGTCCCACACACGGATGCTCTTGTCGTTTGACCCGCTGAAGATTCTCGTGCCCGACACAGCAATGCTCTGGACAGTATCTCTGTGACCCTCAAGTACTGTGGCGCTCGGTGTGCCCTGCAAGTCCCACACATGCACCTCGCTGTTGTCATAAATGCAAGATCCGCAGCATATGGACACGAGACGTCCGCAGTGGGTCCACGCTGCACTGGACACATTGACATGATCTCGACGGTCGACGGTGTTGTGGTCCAGTATGCACACCTCCTCCCAGGTTGATGTCAGCCACACACAGATGGTGCCGGCAGAGCACGTTGCCAACCACGTCCCACAGACGGAGAAATCAGTGCAAACAATACCTCTGTTGCCGTATGTAAAGTCCGCCACCACAGCAGCGGTGCTGGTATCAAACACAGTGATGTGCCCGTAGTAGTAGCCCACAGCACACAGCGTCCCACACCTCGACAGTGTGATGCGGTAAACGCCGGTGCCATGCGGAGATGAGTAGACTGCAGGTGCCTTGACGTTGGGCCAGCGGGGGACCAGCTGGACAACACCCCCGTCCTCCAGACCCGTGTCGGCAACGCGCTCTGCATCGTCCAGCTCCTCCTCACACCCTTCAATGTGTGCTGCCACATTTTCAGCCTCACAGACTGCGTTGATAGAACCCGGAAACATCTCGTCCAGCGCATCCGCCTTCAGCTCGACCACGGTCCCGCCTTCCGGAACACCGACGACACAGCTGTCACCGGTCCCGGTGTGACGCACTGTCACATCCACGGTGGGGCCGTCCATGCCTGTGGTGGGGTGGTTGGGAGGAGGTGAGGTGTCGAGATGGTTGTCGGGTCGCAAGTTCCACACAACATCACAGAACGAGTCCCCCACAGTTGGGCTGCGGAAGAACTATCAGAAGGCGACCCAGCTACAACTACACGTTCTGACAAAACTTCGTGGGGGGCATTTGCTCTGTGCCACTGTGCGTCAAACTGTGTCACTTTGCAGCCAGTTTTGTGAAGCGGCTCACCAGGCCCCACATGTTCTCTGTTGTGTTAGCGCTTCGACACACAAACACCAGAAACGTGTCCTGCAAAAGGTTAAAACGAATACTGCATGATTATGCTGTGCACACACCGCCACAACAAACGGGGAACCATACTCTTGCTGCTGGGCGCGACCCGGTCCGCCGTGACGCGACGCCGCTTCGACAGCGTGTGTGTGAGGGTGTGGGGTGACGCGCTCTGTGGGGGAGTGCCCGGATCCGCTGCGGGGGGCGTCACGCCCCTCTTCTTCGTGTCCCTCGCAGGCATAGTGACGGGAGGCTGTGTGAGAGGTGTGCAGATTCTGTGCAGAAGAGTTGAACAGGAGGACGGTGGGTGGTGGGTGGGGGCGGTGCTGACCTGAACAGGCAGGAGGACGACACCATGACGGGGGGATATTTACCCCAACTTGCTGCCTTCACGTGGCGCCCCCTGTGTGGCTGTGAATCGTGTTGCTGTCTGAAACTCTCCGCGCTGTGTGAACAAGACACCCTGCGCTCCCACTGAAATGCCGCATTGCAGAACAGTGAACAGACCTTCCGTCTGAAGGGTGAGGTGGGGAGGTGGGGAGTGGGGGCAGTTCGCATTGGGAACAGTGGCGCTGCTGGCAGGAACGGCTCGAGTGACGTTTGTCTTGTGTAGGGACCAGGCACCAGGTGCCACCCGAAAGGGAGCAGTGCGCGCATTCTGCCCACAGGCGTGCGCGTTTATTTTGTATCCGATTTTCGGTCACCAGCCCCCCCCCCGGACCCCCAGATTTCGGAAAAGCCCTGCACAAGGCAGGTGGCGAGGCACTGCAAGTAAGTCTTCTGGAATGGAGCGCCACATCGAGGGTGAGGGTCCCGTCCTTCCTCCTAACGCGTGGGTGCTTCACTGTTTGCAAGAGTCGCTCAGTTTGGGAATGCTGAGCTAATCGGCAGGGAGTGATGAGAGCGCAAGGCCGCTCACACCTGCTGCCTTGGTCAGCGGCGTATCGTATTCAAGGCACCTACCTTGCTGTGTACTCGAAGACACACGACACACGGATTGAAGTGTTCGTGGATGTGAAGAGCCACCCCCCGCACATGCTGAGGCCCATGAAAATACCCTCTGCGCCCTGTGTCACGAGATGCTCGCCTGTGCTGAGGCGGTACAGCTCGGTGGCGGAAGTCATGTTCACCGCAACAACACCACGTGCCTGTGACACGGCAAGTGAATAGGGACAGGCGCCCAGTTGCACAGTCCGCAGGCAGCTGAGGGAGGTTGTGCACCACACCTTGTAAGACTCATCCTCAGAGCACGACAACAGGTGCCGCTCGTTGTTGGTCAGGACGAGCCCGCTGACCGTCGCAGTGTGATCATCTAGGGCGCGTGTGTACCTGAGGGTGCTGACGTCCCACACACGGATCCCCTCGTCATATGACCCGCTGAAGATCCTCGTGCTCGACACAGCAATGCTGGTAACACGGTTGAAGTGTAGGGAGGTTTCGACAAGGGCCTGGCCCTCCGCATCCTCCAGCACTGTGGCGCTCGGCGTGCCCTTCAAGTCCCACACACGCACCTTTGCTCTGTCGTCTCCAGAAACCACACGTCCACAGTGTGACCATGCTGCACTCCGCACGTCGGGGGCATGGCGAACTCCGCACAGATCGAGGAAGCTGTGATCCAGAAGGCACAGCTGCTCCCACGTCGATGTGAGCCACACACAGATGGTGCGGTTAGAGCCCGTTGCCAGCCACGCCCCGCAACGCGAGAATGCAGCGCAAGGAATATTCTCGCTGCCATGTGCTAAGTCCGCCACCACAGCAGCGGTGCGGGTGTCAAACACAGTGATTTGCCCGTCGCCATAGTAACCCACTGCGCACAGCGTCCCACACCTCGACAGTGTGATGCTATCGACGAAGCTCTCATGTGCCGATTCGTAGACTGCGGGTGCCTTGACGTTGGGCCAGCGGGGGACCAGCTGGACAGCACCCCCGTCCTCCAGACCCGTGTCGGCAACGCGCTGTGAATCGCCCAGCTCCTCCTCACACCCTTCGATGTGCGCCGCAACGCACGCAGACTCGCGGTCTGCATTGATAGAACCCGCGAACATCTCCTCCAGCGCATCCGCCTTCAGCCCAGACACGGTCCCGCCTTCTGGAACACCGACGACACAGCTGTGCCCGGTCCCGGCATGCCGAACAGACACATCCATGTTTGGTTGACCCAGTTGTATGCCTAGGTGGGGGACTCCTGGACGTCTGCTTGTCATGTGAACAACACACGGGTTTGCTGTGGCCACTCGTGGCAGGGGTAGTGCGTACTGTACGCTCTGTATAATCGCCCGAAATGGAACACTGTCAACACATGTCACTGAACACGAGGGAATGGGGGAGGTTTACGTTTAACGCACACTCTTCCACCACTCCACTAACCAGCCTGCATTGTTGTAGGAGGCAAGAAAGCAAGCTGCATAGAAGGCGAGCACACAGACAGCCTGACAGGTGACACATTCCGACACACTGCACTCAGGGTGAAACGGAAGACACGGCCCACACAGAGACTGAAGTGTAGTCGTCCTTTGTTGAGAAAACCCATCTCCCGCAGGGGCTGAATGCAAGACCAAAACTCTGTGAGCGCACCTTCCCCAGACGCTCTCCTGTGCTGAGACGGTACAGTGCGATGCCACTGTTTTCCACTGCAACAACATCACCTGGCTGTGACACAGCAACTGAGTGGGAATATTTGCTACTGTCATCCAGCTGCACAACACGCAGGCAGCTGAGGGAGGTTGTGCACCACACCTTGAGTGACCTCGAGCACGACACCAGGCGCTGCTCGTCCTTCGTCAGGGCGATGCCGGTAACCCAACCAGTGTGGGCATCCAGGGTGTGTGTGTGTGTGAGGGCGCTGATGTCCCACACACGGATGCTCTTGTCGTTTGACCCGCTGAAGATCCTCGCGCCCGACACAGCAATGCTCTGGACAGCCTCTCTGTGACCTTCCAGCACTGTGGCGCTCGGTGTGCCCTTCAAGTCCCACACACGCACTTTGCTTGGGAAATCAATGCGAGATGGGCAGTCGACTCCGGACACGAGACGTCCGCAGTGGGTCCACGCTGCACTGGACACAGCGACCTGATCTCTCGATTGACAGTTGACGGTGTTGTGGTCCAGTATGCACACCTCCTCCCAGGTTGATGTCAGCCACACACAGATGGTGCCGGCAGAGCACGTTGCCAACCACGTCCCACAGACGGAGAAATCAGTGCGAATAGCACCTCTGTTGCCGTGTGTCAAGTTCGCCACCACAGCAGCGGTGCGGGTGTCAAACACAGTGATGTGCCCGTTGTCGGAGTAGTAGCCCACAGCACACAGCGTCCCACACCTCGACAGTGTGATGCGGCAAACGCCGGTGCCATGCGGAGATGAGTAGACTGCGGGTGCCTTGACGTCGGGCCAGCGGGGGACCAGCTGGACAGCACCCCCGTCCTCCAGACCCGTGTCGGCAACGCGCTGTGAATCGCCCAGCTCCTCCTCACACCCTTCGATGCGCGCCGCAACGCACGCAGACTCGCGGTCTGCATTGATAGAACCCATCTCCATCAGCGCATCCGCCTTCAGCCCAGACACGGTCCCGCCTTCTGGAACACCGACGACACAGCTGTGCCCGGTCCCGGCATGCCGAACAGACACATCCATGTTTGGTTGACCCAGTTGTATGCCTGGGTGGAAAATTCCTGGCGTCTGCTTGTCATGTGAACAACACACGGGTTTGCTGTGGCCACTCGTTGCAGGGGTAGTGCGTACTGTACGCTCTGTATAATCGCCCGAAATGGAACACTGTCAACACATGTCACTGAACACGAGGGAATGGGGGAGGTTGTGGTGAAACGCACACGCTGTGTCGACAAATAAAAGTTCCGAGTCCCGCAGAATCATCACCTCCCTGTCTTATCTAACTTTGGTTAGCAAGCTGGCATCGCACTGTGACCCCGAGAGGGCACGTAACCGAGCCCGATCCGACTCCCACACCACGTCACACCACACGGTTTCGCTTCCCCCCTCTTTGCCGAGAAGGGGCGACACATACACAGACATACACTGAAAGCTGTGAACCTGGGGCGATTGCACAGCTCGTTGAAGAGCAGCCACAAGAACCCGAGCAAGAAAGATGGCTCCCTGGTTGTGGAGCTGCACAGTCTCCAGATCCACACCGGGGTTGTGCCTAAAGACGGACACGGGGTAGGCGCAACAAGAAAGGAGAGTCGTCACTGTGCCTGTCAGCACGGCCCCGCCCCCTGTGCCAGACCAACTAAACGACAAAGGAAAAGAGGAAGAGGCAACGTAAGGCAATGCCACCGTGCGGCCAGGAGAACACGAAACAGCGGCCCGCTACGAACACTGCCAAAAACAATCGTTCAAAATCGTTCAAAGTTCAGGTGGGACAGCATCTGAGTCACTCCTAACAAGTTAAGGCGCAAGCTGAGGAAGCGACTCAATGAGTCGGTCTTCTCGGATTCGTCTTACGGCTGACTCATCGTGTCGCGCTTTTTCCTCGCGACCTCGGTTGCAGATCTACGCGCTGAAGCATATCACTCACTTCCATTTTTTGTCTGGACCATGGCACACGTCGATCCACTCGGGAATACCAACCCACGGGGGTACAGGTGGTGGCAAACCAAAACACAGCAGCAACCCCCGAAGTCTTCCTTTCAGATGGTTCTGCATTGATCGCTTCCACGTTTTTTCTGTCCGGCGCAGCAGCGAGTATCGGCTGGCGCAGTATAAGCATGGGGTTGGCGGACTGCTTGCACCAGGGAGGCAGCCACACCACCCCCACACAACCCCCCCTTCTCCGGTGCAAGGAAGTGGAAGCTGGGCGTGCTTCTGTGCAGCACTTGCTCCTCTGCCTGATCAGCACATTCCTTCTGAAGATTAACACCCCAATTGCACAAACAAAATATAACCGGTTGGAGCGGTGGGGTGGGTGGGATCCCTGGACAGTTACAGGCGGAACATGGAAACCACCACCTTCTTCAAAACGTTGCGTCTGCAAATCAGGGAGGGTGTTCGCCGATCCCGAGAACACCCCACACGCCTGCTGGGGGACACCCTCAGCTACATCTCTGTCTCCGCCTTGGATTTGGCAGCAGAGCAAATAAGATAAAGAATGAGGGGGTCTTCGCGATGGGGTGATCGTCAGTGAATTTTTGGTGCATTTCCTGTTGAATTAGCTGAAAACTGACGGAGATTTGACGAAGGGTAACGACCAGCGAAGACCCCCCTCTGATGATAAATATAAAAACAACGCCTGCACCTCCCCGCCCCCCTCTGGTCGCTGTGGCAGAGAACTAAGAAACACTCAAATTAATGGTGCCCCTGACGACCCCATATTGCGTAGTTTGTGCGTAGTGAAAAGGGGGGGGGGGGTCTCATTTTTTGATTTACTCAGCCATTCTCTGTCTCTATGCCGGGACCCCAAACTCAAGGAGTTCTTGCTGTTCCGGGGTCAGTGAGGGTGCAGGCGCTTCAGGTGCTGCAGGTGCTGCAGGTTCTTCAGGTGCTGCAGCGCTGGCAGCCTTCGGTGCGGGTTTCGACGCAGTCTTTGCAGGTCTCTTTGGGGGTGCCCTTTGGCGCGGTGCCTGCTTCAGCTCGTCGGGTGGAAGCATCAACGCATCATTAAGCGGTGCCTGCTTCAGCTCCTCCGGGTGGAAGCGTCAACGCATCATTAAGGAAGAAGGAAGCACAGTTGCTACGCTTTTTTGCAGCTGCAGGAAACGACACCATACCCAACAACAATCCCCAGACCGTCGAGGGAGAGTGGGCGCCTGGATCCCGTGACACAGATCTCTAGTGCCGTTGTGATCCCCTCGGATAACGTCTCCTGGACGTTGTCAGCGGAGGTTGCCTGTGTGGCGGTGACCTCCGTATACCCCGCGGGATCCAGTGCCAGTAGCGCCTTCTTCAGCTTTTCGTCGACCCCTCGGCCGACGCTCTCCTTGATGTCAAGGGCCACCTTCAGGGTGGCACCTCGCAGCGCCCTGAAGGCTGTGATCGTATCATCATTCACAATCTCGAGGGTGTTCTACGCGGCTCCTGGAACTCACTTCCTTCTCAGGTGTTTCTGGGCATGGGGCAACCTTGCCCAGGTGTTTCTGGAGTCCCGCCCCACATGTCGTGCGTTCTTTCGTACGGTGTATAGTGAGTTCTGGCAATAATTTTTTGCTCGGTCAGCGCAGTGCCTCCAGTCCTGTCTCAGTAGCCACACAGAAAGGGGGACCAAAAAAAACTGGGGGGGGGACCAAAAAGCGAGACCCCCCCCCCAGATTGCGTAGTTTGTGCGTAGTGAAAAAGGGGTAAATCAGGGGCACCATCAAAACAAACAGGTTTGAAGGGGGCCCTCGCTACCAGGTGTGACTGAGTGAGAAGAAGTGAGCCACAGCCCACTTCCCCTCACTGACTGACGAGCTGTGTATCTGGATATCACACCCTCAATCAGCTGACGACGAGCTGTGACGAGCTGTGACTGGTAGCGAGGGCCCCCGAAGGATTCGTGAGTCTCACAACCCTGGGATGGTCGAGGGCGCTGGATCGGCCTTGCCAGGAACAGAGGAAAGGGAGCACCTCTGCAAACTGACCATTCACATATTCACACACTCGAAAGAATGCACACAACAGGGGCAGAAGAGGCACCTAGACGAAGGTATGCGGTGGGGCGCACACTCGTGTGTCACCAAAAGAATAGTGCTACGGTAATGCACAGACGGGAGCCGTCGCTCTGTGTCACTGTGTGGCAGACTGTGTCACCTTCAGCCGGTTCTGTGAGATAGCTCACCACACGGTGTTGCACTTCTGACCGAAAGAAATGTGATGTGCATGAGGAAGCTGCATCCAAGCACAAAAGGCAGCGACCGTCCTCCTTCGCTGTGAGCGAGTGTGGCAGCGCCAGATGGATGGTGTCGGAAGCGGGTCGCCTCACATGCATCTCGTGTCGCCAGGGATGGCACCCTCTGCGGTGACAGGAACCGGGTAGCCTGTGGGGCTTTTCGAAGACTTCTCCTGGCGGATCTTCTCGCATCTGGCCTTGATGGTGCTCTTGACGGAGAACGGATCCCACGTCCCAATGTCCGCGCTTCCGAGGCCATACATCATGTCCACCTTCACGGTATCGATGCGGGACGGGAACAGCGTGTTGAGGATGTCGTTCATCGGCCCGTTCATCAGGATGCTGCACTTACGCGTCCACCCTTCGCACTCCATGGCGTCCTCGATGGTCTGTCCCACCAGTGCGAAGTCCAGCTGCCGGCCCCCGATGTTCGACTCCAGCAGAGGGCCGTACGCAAGCCCGACCCCCACGTGCATGAGATCCGGCTCCAAAGCGTCGGGAGGGGGATTCTTCCGGTACATGTTCAACTGGTTCTGCACATCGATGGCCGCGTACACAGCGTCGAAGGCCGCCGACAAAGGGAACTGTGCAACCACCATGTCGCCGACAAGCTTGTACACGGTGCCGTTGTGGTCTGCGATGCATTCAAGCACCACAGTCAGCATGTTGTTGATCAGCTTCATCAGCTCCTGCGGCGTCAGCACCTCGCTGATGGTCGTGAACGACACAAGGTCTGTGGCAAGCATCACCTGGTTGCTCACCCGCGGGTCGAACCGGCTGGGGTTCTGCCCCGACACCAGCAGCCGCAGCACCGTCTGAGGCACGTACTTCTCGATGGTCTTGTACGCTGTCGACAGGGTCTGGATCATCGTGCTGGCGACAAGGGCAACGAACTCTGTGGCTTCACCAAGCGCGAACTGGCGCATGCCCCACGTCGAGAACTGGCGCGAGTCCACGTCGCGCACTGCCGTCACTGTCACGTCATAGTGACGCGGGTCCTTCTTGATTTTCTGGAACAGCGTGTTGACCACCTCCGGCACCCCCTCGAGAATCTGAATGAAGTAGTCATCCACCTTCATGATCACACCAGTGACGCCGAGCGACGCGTTGTTCACGGCAGCCTTCTCGATCATTGCTGCGACGTCGCCTCCCGAAAATGTCTTCGCGCACTGAGACACGTAGCACATACGTATCAGCAGGGAGGAGCCCGTCTTCCTTGCCCCCTTCTGCAGTGGTGCCATCACTCCGCTGCTCGTCAGACTGTCATCGTCGGGTGGTGTGCCCGTGTACCTCCACTCGAAGATCTGCTCGCGAGACGCCTTCCCCTCGAGCTGCACGTTCGGAAGCGACGTCAGATCGTCCTGCGTGTAGCCGTGGTGGCGGAGCAGTGACAGTGCACCCTCCGTCAACAGCAGGGAGTACTTCTCGTCCCTCTTGTAGCCTGCCAACCGGCTTGCTGTGTTGACAGGGTCGCCCAGCACCGTGTAGTCGTACTTCTGGGAACATCCGATGTTGCCGCGAATGACAGCACCAGCTGTCAACGCGACACGCACGTCGACCACCATCGCGTCGCCTGATTTAATCTTTCCTGCCACCCGCTCCAGCACAGTCTTTCCCGCTTGCAGTGCCGCCACCACCTGCGCCGTCTCGAACATGCAGATGATGTTTGTGCCGATGTACTTCACCACCTCACCTCCGTTTGCTGCAACAATATGCGCGACACTGCTGTAGAACATGTTCAACGAAGACACGAGCGACTCTGCCGACTCCTGCAGCTTGTTCCACAGAGAGTGCACTTCGCACACCATGATGACGGCGTTGCCAAACTCTGCTTTCACCTCTGCCGGGTCGATGCCCTGCCGCACGAAGGATGTGACGCCAGGTGGGATGTACTTCTCGATGATCCCAAAGGAGACGTTGATGGTGTCAATCAGGTACCGGATCACGACGTTCACTTCTGACCCTTCGTTCACCTCTGACGAGAAGCGCATCGCCCAGCTTGTGAAGGTCCTGTTGTTGATCTCGCACACGCGGATGATGGTGAGATTCTTGTGTCTCTTATCCTTTTCGATCTTCGTGTACAGCTGCATCACGTCGTCCTGCTCGCCTTCGAGAACCTGAAAGAACGTCTCGTTGAAATGCACAAGAGCTCCTGTGACGTTGACACGCTTGTTGGCAACAGCCGCGTGTGCGGCCACTTTCTCTAAATCCTCGCGACTGAACTCAATTGCGGCGACCGACGAATACAGCATTTGAATCAAACGAGACTGGGTCGCCTTTCTGTAGTTGTGGCAGAGCGACAGAGAGTTCTCGGCAGAGTTCATGTCGAAAGTGCCGTGCATCGGATGCATGATGGGCTGTGCCAGGCGCGCGGCAGATGCGTCGTTCACTGCGAGCGGGCATGGCTTTGTCGCTGTGGTGCCATTTGCTTCCGGCTCGTCTTGCGTTGGTGCGTAGCGGGACCTATTCTCCTCCGTATCCGCGACCTGCGAACACCCGCAGGCGTTTCCCATCTGGTGCACCAACAGGACTGCAGGGTTCTGTTGGGGTAACCAATACACACCTTCCCACCCACAGCAGACGGGGATATGGCCCAGTGTTGTGAGCCTGCATCGGAGGTGTGGGAGCACAGTGGCAAAGATCAAGAAGGCTCCTGCTCAGGGCACACTCAGACTGCAGGATGATCTTGCAAGTTGGGGGCCCTCGCTACCAGTCACAGCTCGTCAGTCAGCGAGGGGAAGTGGGGCTGTTGGTCACTTTTTCTGACTCGCGAGGGCCCCCGTTGAACCGCAAAGGATATTGACAGACCCGCTTATTCTTCCAGACTCAGAACAGGGGCGCGGGAGGGGGGCGGGGGCAGGGTAGCACCGCATGGATATGGCTGACCGGCAACGAGAAAGCGTGGCGCAAGGAACAACCGCCTCATCACACCACGTGGTCAGCAGGGGTGCGGAACACGACACACACAAGAAGCGAGGGAAAGTGTGGGCAGGGATAAACAAAAGAAACAACGGGTGCAGCTGCCGATGCGTGGATCCGCTGGCTCAGGCACCCTGCTGAAGGTCAGCACGAGCCCTGAAACAACCTGCACCTGTGCCGAAGTGATCGCACAGAATATCTCGAACTCGCCCACAAAATCACAGAAATCGTGACGAAGTGAATCACTCGAAACAACAGCGGCCCCCCGGCAGACCCCACGAGGGGCAGCGCGTGAGGGTGTCAGCGTGCGATAGGTGCAACGAGTGTGTGCGACCACAGCTTCGGCAAGTCCTCTGCGCGCAGCACCGCATTGACCAGGTGCGTGGGGTGGCCGTCGGCGTCCAGTATCAACTTCGGGCGCTCGCGTCGCACGAAGTACTCCGGCACGAGGCCCTCGCGCGGCTGCAGTGGGCCGTAGGGCGGAACGACGGACGCCTGCCACCGGACCCCATCCTCGCTGAAGGCATGGCGCCCGCCCTCGATGCAGTACACGTCCATGCAGTGCATCAGCAGGTGGAACCCTCGCGCGTTGCGGTAGAGGTGCGGGTCCTCCGAGTGGTCACGGAGCTCACCCGACAGCACAGGCCCCGTTGCCGCGTCGACGAAGAACGGCCCCAGGGGCGAGGTGCCGCGTGCGACAAGGACGAACTCCCCTTTCTTCCCGCAGTGCGTCGTCACGGCAAGCAGCACGCTCCCGTCGTCGAGGACCAGCGGGCTGGGGTTCCCGTTGTGCAGCTCGCACCACCACCACGGCGGCGACTGCCCTGCAGGCAGGTTGCTGAGCGACACGGCGACGCCGTGGCGCGTCCACGGGCCGCGGAGGGCATCGGGCGACGCGAACACGTGCATGTCGATGTTGGGCTCGCACTCAGGATAAACGTACGGCATCGGGGTGTCCACCCCGCTGGTGCAGTTCTCGAGGGTTGTGGGGCAGCCGTGGAGGACGTAGATCAAGGCGGTGCCGTTGTCCAGCCGCAGCGCCTGCGGGTTGTGCGCCTCCGCCGGCAGGACGACAGGTTCAGACAGCGCGAACGGCTCGTCGAGCGACGGCGCGCTCACACGCGCTATGTACGAGTTGTGCTCCCATGCGTGCAACCCGCAACCACCTGCAAACTGCGAGACAAACATGTGGAACGCGCCTTCCAACCGGACAGGCACACCCTTCCTGTCGACCAGCATCCCGCCGCCCCACGACGGGGCCGAGTGGTTCCAGTAGCCGTGTTGCTCGATGCTGATCGGGCGGAGGTCAAGCTCCTCGCACTCGAGGCCCTTCCACCCAGGGTCGCAGTGGCAGCGCCCGTCGGCCACTTCGCCGTTGAGGCTGCAGTTGAGCAGCGCTGCCCAGCACTGGTGTGCCATCAGCAGCAGGGATATCACACGCCGCATTGCTCCCCGGTGTAACCTGGCAGTGGTGGGCTTGGTGTTCGTCGAGTATGCCGCAGCCCCTCCCCCTCCCCTCCCCTCGCATGCAACGCAACAAGAGCAGACTGCCGGGCAGAGGCTGAAGCAAAGGGGGTGGAAACGAGGGGGGTGCGTGAAACCAGCCACACCACTGCCAGGTTACACCGGGGAGCAATGCGGCGTGTGATATCCCTGCTGCTGATCGGCTGTGGAGCCCTCCACCATCCTCGCCGAACCTCAGGACGGGTCCTTAGTAGTAGCACACCCTGCTGCAGCCCCCCGCCTCGAGGTCTACGATGGGGGTTTGGTGTGCCAGTGAGAGAGGCAGAGCACTTCACCACAACACCATCGCAGGGAGCTGTCACAACGACTTATCCCGACAACACAACGCAGCACCCACCCCAGAACAAAATAGAAAAAAACGCAGCCTCCACCCCTTCACAGACAGGCCTGCACCGTTGGTGAGGACTGCTGGTATTTCCCCAAAACCTGATCGCTGTATTTTATTTGTTTACAGTGCTGCATCTCGTGGCGAAGTCCTTCCCAGGACACCACCCCACAAAGGTGATACGATGGCACTGCGCGTGTAACTAAGGGGGGGGGGGGGGTTGGAAGGGAGGGAAGTGTAATCACCGTGTGTGTGTAACCTCATGGGAAGTGTCACCTGGAAAGGTGTCACTTGGCAGGAACAAGCCTGGGACTCTGGGCATCTTGATTGCACCGCACGGATCCAGCGGTGCCGCGCTGCACCGTTCCCGAGCGAACTCGTCAGATTCCAAACAACCGACAGGCAACCGAAGGCGTGACAGTCTCGAGCCCAGCGCATTGAACGGGTACCTACCACCCCCCGTGTATATGTCACCCCCCCCAGGTGCAAAAATCGGGAGGGGGGTGACATGAACACACCTTTTAGGGGGTGACATATACACGGGGGGTGGTAGGTTAGTGTATGTCACCCCCCGCCAGGGCCGCTTGGGGGTGACATAAACACACCCCTTTTGGGGGGTGACATATACACGGGGGGTGGTAGGTATAGGCACAATCGGTGCAGTGCCTATCATACTCCGCAGACGCCAGGAGCAGGATGTGGCAATCATGTTATCCTCACAGACTTCAGTACTCCCGGAGCCGCTGGATGTCGCAGGTGGCCTGCACACAGAGTAGGTGTGGCCTTCGAGTCTCCGCGACTCGTTTTCTGTTGACGCAACCCAGACACGAATGCTGTTGTCGCCAGATCCTGAGATGATCTTCGATCCGTTTGGCATGACAGCCACGCTCTTCACAGAATCGGTGTGGCCCAACAGAGGCGGGAGAGGGGCACCGAAGGAGCAGCCCTCCCAGTCAGAGTGTGTAAAAAGGGTTGCCGGGTTTCTTATGTTTTGTTTGTGCAACCTTCTGGTCACCTGCACGTTGGGGCGTGGAGTGTAGGTGAACAAAACATTGCTCCCACTGCAACCTTTTTAGTTCTGAACGCCTTCCGTGAGCACGGTGCGTTTGACACAAAAATCAGCGTCCGAGTCCGACTGGATGCACCCGTAATCTTCTGGACTCACTGTTGACGCGCCAGGTGCAGAAGCACCCTCGACAGAAGTTTCGCTCTTTGCCGGTGCAGCCAGGCTGTTGTCGGTGTCACCACCAGCCAGCACCCACACCTGCTCCACAATCGCCACCACCAGGCTTTGGTCTCTGTGCAGCACCGTTGTATCAGCTGCACCACATGTGTCGCGCACCGTGGCGGCCAGCTGCCGCTGCTCGTCCGCAGTGAAGCACGCGTCCACCCGCTGCTGCTCCGCCGTCGCCACCTGTGCCACACGCACCTTGCTGATGTACGTCACCGCGTCTGCCTGCGTGAACGGCTGCATGTAGAGAGACCTCGTCCTGTCGCACACCTGCGACGGTGTGTGATCCACACTCTTCAGGTACTCGCCACGTGTGGTCACGATCACGCTGCACTGCTTCGCACACCACGGGTGCAGCTGCAGCAACCCTTGCCCGCCACTGGCCTTGTACGCCCCGCTCAAATCCTTCTGCGTCAGCCCCTCCTCGTCCAGCGAGTCCAGGATCACCACAACGTCATACTCACTGCTCAGGTGCTCCAACGCAGCCTCTTCCAGCCCGAACGACTCCCGGATGAACTCGTCGATCCCGCCGTGTTTTGTGATGGTGTGCACACCAATTGCCGGGAGCGCCACAAAGACAGGGAACACGGGCTTCTTTCTCTGTGGGGCCACCCCGCCTGCATCCTCCTTCTTCTCCTGCAGCAGGTGGCACAGAACCGCAACCGCCGCAGACGTCTTCCCGGTGCCTCCGTCCCCGAGCAGGCACAGCGGGTGGCGCCGCGCCTCCCTCGCCACAGACGCGCTGCTGGCTTTTCCGGGAGACTGTTCATGTCGAAGTCAAAAGCCTCTGCCGGCCAGGAGAGAGCAGCCGTCCAGGGGTGCACGAGGGGTCCAGAGCGCGTCTTCTTCGTGCGGGCTTGCGAGGCGGCTGGGGTGTTGGTGAAGGTTTCACGTTCCAAGAGACTCAGGGGTGTGGTCCACCTCAGCTGATGGCCAGGGAGCAGATACCTGTGAGCAGAGAAAAAGAGGAGTGTTGCAGCCCCCACAAACCTCCCAGGGACCAAAAAATGATGCCAGGTTGTAATGATGGGGGGTTGGGTGGCACAACAACAATTCAAAACGGCGATTAGCCGTGTCGTGCAGCCAGGATAGCGAGCATCACATACCTGAGTGACAGGAGGAGCCGTCTGCGGTGCCTGGGACACATCCCTGGTCCAGATCTGCATGCACTCTCGTGGATTTGTCCAGGTCTGCAGGCACTCACAGCTCAGGGATTTGTCCTGCGGCACGCAAGCCGTTTCCGGGCGCCAGGGGAGGCGCCGGTGAGGGAGTGGCGCTGGCCAAAACGGGACAGGGGACGACCGCGCAGGAGCATCCAACTTGCAACGGCGACAGGCACACTCACCGGCCACTCCCTGAGGGCGGAGCCCCGCTGGAGCGCGTCATCCCACTGACTCACAATGCTGACCGCTGACGGTTGCAGCATTTGCGTTGAGGATGGCCAACGCGTCAGCATGTCCGATCTGAGCTGCTACGGAACACGGCGTCGCACCGTTGTTCTTCCGCTTGTTCACATCGGCTTGTCCTTCTGTGATGAGGATGCGCAATGCGTCAGCGTGTCCTTTCTGAGCCGCAATAAAACACGGCGTCGCACCGTTGTTGATGGCCTTGTTCACATCAGCTTGTCCTTCTGTGATGAGGATGCGCAATGCGTCAGCGTGTCCGTACTGAGCCGCAATATAACACGGCGTCGCACCGTTGTTGTTGGCCTTGTTCACATCAGCTTGTCCTTCTGTGATGAGGATGCGCAATGCGTCAGCGTGTCCGTTCTGAGCCGCAACATAACACGGCGTCCCACCGTCGTTGTGGGCCTTGTTCACATCGGCTTGTCCTTCTGTGATGAGGATGCGCATGGCGTCAGCGTCTCCTTTCTGAGCCGCAATAAAACACGGCGTCGCACCGTCGTTCTTGGCCTTGTTCACATCGGCTTGTCCTTTCGTGATGAGGATGCGCAAGGCGTCAGCGTGTCCTTCCTGAGCCGCAATAAAACACGGCGTCGCACCGTTGTTCTTGGCCTTGTTCACATCGGCTTGTCCTTTCGTGATGAGGATGCGCATGGCGTCAGCGTGTCCGTTCTGAGCCGCAATAAAACACGGCGTCGCACCGTTGTTGAGGGCCTTGTTCACATCAGCTTTTCCTTTCGTGATGAGGATGCGCAATGCGTCAGCGTGACCTTTCGTAGCCGCAATAAAACACGGCGTCGCACCGTCGTTGGTGACCTTGTTGTTGAGGGCCTTGTTCACATCGGCTTGTCCTTCTGTGATCATGATGCGCAATGCGTCAGCGTGTCCGTACTGAGCCGCAATATAACACGGCGTCGCACCGTTGTTGGGGGCCTTGTTCACATCAGCTTGTCCTTCTGTGACGAGGATGCGCAATGCGTCAGCGTGTCCGTACTGAGCCGCAACATAACACGGCGTCGCACCGTCGTTGTTGGCCTTGTTCACATCGGCTTGTCCTTTCGTGATGAGGATGCGCAAGGCGTCAGCGTGTCCGTTCAGAGCCGCAATAAAACACGGCGTCCCACCGTTGTTGTTGGCCTTGTTCACATCAGCTTTTCCTTCTGTGATGAGGATGCGCAATGCGTCAGCGTGTCCGTTGTGAGCAGCAACATAACACGGCGTCCCACCGTCGTTGTTCCTGGCCATGTTCACATCGGCTTGTCCTTTCGTGATGAGGATGCGCAATGCGTCAGCGTGTCCGTCCTGAGCCGCAACATAACACGGCGTCGCACCGTTGTTGTTGGCCTTGTTCACATCAGCTTGTCCTTTCGTGATGAGGATGCGCAAGGCGTCAGCGTGTCCGTACTGAGCCGCAATAAAACACGGCGTCGCACCGTTGTTGGCGGCCTTGTTCACATCGGCTTGTCCTTTCGTGATGAGGATGCGCAAGGCGTCAGCGTGTCCGGTGTGAGCCGCAACGTAACACGGCGTCGCACCGTTGTTGATGGCCTTGTTCACATCGGCTTTTCCTTTCGTGATGAGGATGCGCAATGCGTCAGCGTGTCCGGCCTGAGCCGCAATAAGACACGGCGTCGCACCGTCGTTGTTGTTGGCCTTGTTCACATCAGCTTGTCCTTTCGTGATGAGGATGCGCAAGGCGTCAGCGTGTCCGTTCTGAGCCGCAATAAAACACGGCGTCGCACCGTCGTTGGCGGCCTTGTTCACATCGGCTTGTCCTTTCGTGATGAGGATGCGCAAGGCGTCAGCGTGTCCGGTGTGAGCCGCAACGTAACACGGCGTCGCACCGTTGTTGATGGCCTTGTTCACATCGGCTTGTCCTTTCGTGATGAGGATGCGCAAGGCGTCAGCGTGTCCGGCCTGAGCCGCAATAAGACACGGCGTCGCACCGTCGTTGTTGTTGGCCTTGTTCACATCAGCTTTTCCTTCTGTGATGAGGATGCGCAATGCGTCAGCGTGTCCGTTCTGAGCCGCAAAAAAACACGGTGTCACACCGTTGTTGTTGGCCTTGTTCACACCAGCTTTTCCTTCTGTGATGAGGATGCGCAATGCGTCAGCGTGTCCGTTGTGAGCCGCAATAGAACACGGCGTCGCACCGTCGTTGTTGTTGGCCTTGTTCACATCAGCTTGTCCTTTCGTGATGAGGATGCGCAATGCGTCAGCGTGTCCGTTCTGAGCCGCAAGTAAGCACGGCGTCGCACCGTCGGTGTTGGTGACCTTGTTCACATCAGCTTGTCCTTCTGTGATGAGGATGCGCAATGCGTCAGCGTGTCCGTTCTGAGCCGCAAAAAAACACGGCGTCGCACCGTTGTTGCTGGCCTTGTTCACATCAGCTTGTCCTTTCGTGATGAGGATGCGCAATGCGTCAGCGTGTCCGTTCTGAGCCGCAAGTAAACACGGCGTCGCACCGTCGGTGTTGGTGGCCTTGTTCACACCAGCTTTTCCTTTCGTGATGAGGATGTGCAATGCGTCAGCATGTCCCCCCGCAGCTGCAAGAAGACACGGCGTCTCACCGTTGTTGCTGGCCTTGTTCACATCAGCTTGTCCTTCCGTGATAAGGAAGCGCAAAGCGCCTGTGCAGCCTGATCCAGCAGCGAGACTGCACGCACTGTACCCCAGGTCATCCAGGGTGTCGACCGCGATGTTACCCGCCAGGAGAATATCCTTCAGCACGTGAGCACGATTCCTTCTGGCAGCCGCATGCAGCACAGTCGATCCTCCATTCTCTTCTCCCTTGATCCACACTCCTGCCTGACTAGTAAACTCTTTAGCCGCCTCCGACACGACCTGGGCCCGCTTCTTCACCCATCCCAGGAACTCGCCCATCGCAGCAATCCCTGCTGAGTTAGGATCCTTCACAACTCTGAACCTCCCGGTTGCCAATTCCGTGTGTGTGCGAAGTGTGAAGCCTGTGAAGGGGAGCTGGAGAACACCCACCCTGAAGGGGCAGGCCTGAGGTGTGTGATGCGGGCCGCGTGTGGGTGTGGTTGCGGATGTGTCTAACATCGGCCAAATTTTGAGAAGTGGGGTTTTGCCCCAAAGAAGGTGACTCTGCTGGCACCGTGCTCCGGAAACTCAATTCCGCCCACTCACAGGGGGGGGTCTGCCCACGACGAGGCCGTTTTCGACGAATTTTTCGTGACAGAACGTACACAGGACACATCAATCAGAGCAAACACACATCAACCTGCCAGATGCACAGAAGAGCTTCGTTCCGTTCCCCGAGCTTGGGCCGAGCAGATCGGCACAAAGCAACAGAACAGTGTTGGGTTGGAGGCGGGGATGTGCTGTCCGGAGTTGAAGGAACTCACCACGCACAGATGATTGACAGCCACCAACAAAGGATAGGTCCGCCGTCTTTGTGAACTTCGAGTCGACTGGTGTAATCGACCCCCTGATATTTCGTACCCTGTTGTTTGTGCGCACCTGTGCGTGTATGGGTGTCCATACGTGCGCCGCCAACAGTCTTTTTTACCGTGACCTGAGCAGGTGAGAGCAAAAAAACCGTTTGGTCCCTGTTTTGGCAACCAGGAAAACCGCGAGAGGCAGGTGGAACACACACACACACACACACAAGCCCTCAAGACTCTTGAAGCGGCCTGACTATTTAGTGTCTTCGTCGCAGCAAGGGGGCGATATATACCACCCTTTTTATTGATTTCACGTGTCAGTGTTTGACTTTTTCGCAACTTCATTTCTTCCTTTTCTCCCTCTCCAACCCCACCCGTGACACCACCAGGGTTTAGCTAGCCCTGGTCCGATTATCCCCGGTTCTTCGCTGAAGAGACGCGGCCGGGGGGAGGGGTACGAAGAGTACGCGTCGAAACCGGTGTCACGTCGTGTTGGGGAATCCTTCGGGAGTGCGATACTGAAGGGGAGGTGCTACTGCCCGTGCAGGGCGACACCGCCTTAAAACTTTATAACCACACACACACACACAACTCTTGGAGCGGCCTGACTATTTAGTGTCTTTGTCGCAGCAAGGGGGCGATATATACCGCCTTTATATTGATTTCACGTGTCAGTGTTTGACTTTTTCGCAACTTCATTTCTTCCTTTTCTCCCTCTCCAACCCCACCCGTGACCACCAGGGTCTAGCTAGCCCTGGTCCGATTATCCCCGGTTCTTCGCTGAAGAGACGCGACCGGGGGGAGGGTACGAAGGGACATGTACACACACAGGAGAGCAAAGAGCCCTTGGCTGCCACAAGACAGGCACCCAGGAACAATGACAGGATTGGCAGGCTGTCTTCATCCCGGAAGGAAGTCTGCGACCTGGACCCGAAACGGACAGGCACGGAGAGACAAGGGCGCACGGACAAGCAGAAGGAAGCGAAGGAGTGCCTCGCGATGAGCCTGCATGCCACGGGTGATACCGCGGCCGAAGCCATCGCGCGCACCTCCAACATAAAAATGCCTCTGGCAGCGCCCAGACACAGCGCCGATGCGCGTCGGTGCACACCACCGCGTCGAACAGCGATGCCGCCCCAAACATACCGCTCCCGCTCACCCCAGGTGTCGCGGCGGCTCCCCTGCATCCGCACCCAATCCAGCAAGTCTGCACGTCGCACAGCCAATCACCCACTGACACCCAGCGCAAAAACGCGGACACCAACGCTCCGACCACACGCCACAACCCCACGCCCGGCGCGCGACACCGCCGCGACTTCGGCTTGCACCCACAGGTGATGCAGCAGTTAACCCTTAGCTTGAACAGGGAACCGGCCGGAGGTCGGCGATCAGCCGAGCAGGGGGTTCTGATCGACGAGAGCGAAGCCTCCCAGCACCATCTTGCAATGTTCGTCCTTCATGAAGGTGCTACACCAGATGTGAGCGCGGGGGGGCGCGGGCGGCTTCCGCCGCGTGATTGCTGTTACTTGCCTTCCGCCGTATTCACAACTGCAATGACACCGAGCCTTCACCGTCCCCAGGCATTGTCAGCTGCTGAGTTCCTAGTGTTCACGCTGAAGAGTTGGGCCAGTGGACATGAACGAAACTGGGCCACGTAGGGGGAATGCTCATGAAGTGACGGGCGCGAGGGGAGGTGCTTCTGTCGAGAACGGTTGCGCTAGACACCGCCATAATCTGGTTTCGCAGTGGAAAGGCACACGACACACGCAGGCGGAACCTCGCGACACACCTGCTCTCGCCGCGTCGACAGCCTGCACGCATTAACCAGGGCAGCCTCACGCTCCTGATGACGCACCAGTGCCCCCTTCATCTCCAGCGCCAGCTGCTTCTCGCAGGTTTGCGGCTTCTGCGAGCACTTCTGCAGCTGGTCACGCTCCGTGTCCAGGTCCACCTTCAGCGTCGCCCCCACATCGGAGGCCACGCGGTTGCCCGACGACAAGAAGACGAATTCCCCACCGCACCTTGCCCCCCAATGCCTGAGCCATATTTGCTGCGGCCGTGACGGCACGGTGGATGGGTGTTGGTGAGTCGGGAGTGTTGTGAGGCAGCTGTCACTTCCCCCCTGCTGATTCTCTCGAGCAGGTGTTGACTCGCTCTCCAGAGGCCGTTTTCCTGATTTCCTGATTTATGTTTGAGAAGCTGATTCCTGTTTGTGTGGGACCTGATTCCAGAGCGTTGTCTTTGTTGCGTTGTTGCCCAGAAGCGCTGCCCTGTGACAGACCAAATCCGTTTCTGTTCGGGGACCATTCCTGTTCGTGTGATTTCTGTTTGGGTTTTGTCTGATATCCGTTGCACCATTCATTGACCGGTGGTTTGCGTTGACGCTTGCACACTCACACTCCTGTTGATGGTGTCATGAATGAGGAGCACAAGGGCACGAACAAAGCGCGTGAAACTTTCCCCCTACATTGAAGTGTGCAGAAAGCGAAAGCGAAAGCAAAAGCAAAATCAAAAGCAAACCCAGGTCGCTGCATCTAAAATGATGACAGTGCTGCATCTCGTGGCAAAGCCCTTCCCAGGACGCACCACACCACAAAGGTGATCCGATGGCACTGTGCGTGACTCAGGGATAACAGCTGGAAAGGGAGGGAAGTGTAAACACACACTCAAATGTCTCGGAAAGTGTCGCCTGGAAAGACAGCACTTCGCAGGAACAATCCTGACATTCTTCAGGCGGCATCTTGCTTGCATACACACACGCACCCAGTGCCCAACTGCACTCAGTGCCCGCACCCCCTATCAGACTCATCAGACCCAGTGGCAGCGCCACCGGGTGCAGAGGATCATGGTATCCGACAAGGGGGGCAGTGCTGTGCTGCGGCGGGAAACGTGGGCTTTCTCAAGCCAATAAAAAAGTGGGAGAGTAATAAACAGCGTGGCAGGAAAAACAAACAGAGTGCCCAACAATACCGGTTCTTGGGTGCCACGTCACCCCTGGTCTCCTGAGCTTTGGGAGTGAGAGATCGACGGGTCCCCTGCCCCCCAGCAAAGGAATGATGTCACTCCAGTACAGCCGCTCTTTACTCGGGTTTTGTTTGTGATGCGGCGACGCTTCCACACACACTGCCTCAACTCCTGTGATGGGGGAGGCTAGGGGTGTGCGGAGTAGTGGTGTGTGTGACATTTCCTGCTCACATAAGTGTGCGGAAAAATACGCAGGGGGTCTTCGCTACGGGGTGATCGTCAGTGCATTTTGGTGCATTTGCTGTTGAATTAGCTGAAAACTGACGGAGATTGACGGAGGATAACGGCCAGCGAAGACCCCCGCAGAAGGATTTGGTTTGAGCCGGGTGACCACTAGTTGTACCTAGTTCCTTCAAGCTTCTGCAGCTCCTTGCCTGCTGATGCATCCCAGACACGAACGCTGTTGTCGCGAGACCCTGAGATGATCTTCGATCCGTCTGGTGTGATCGCTACGGAGTAGACAGAAGAGGTGTGGCCTTCGAGCTTCCGCAGCACCTCCCTTGTTGATGCATCCCAGACACGAATGCTCTTGTCGTCAGACCCTGAGATGATCTTCGATCCGTCTGGTGTGACAGACACGGAACGCACAGGGGAGGTGTGGCCTTCAAGCTTCTGCAACCCCTTCCCGGTTGATGCATCCCAGACACGAACGCTCTTGTCGTCAGACCCGGAGATGATCTTCGATCCGTCTGGTGTGATCGTCACGGAGTACACGGAGGAGGTGTGGCCTTCGAGCATCTGCATCTCCCTACATATCCCAGACGCGAACGTTGTTGTCCTCATAACCTGAGATAATCTTTGTTCCGTCTGACGTGACAGCCACGGAGTTCACAGAGTCGGTGAGGGAGTACATAAATGAGCTGTCGCTCACAAGCTTGTGCATCTCCTTCCCTGTTGCTGCCTCCCAGACGTGAACGCTGTTGTCTTCAGCTCCTGAGATAATCTTCGATCCGTCTGGTGTAAGAGCCACGGAACGCACAGGGTAGGTGTGGCCGTCAAGCTTCTGCAACACCTTCCCTGTCGACACACTCCCAGACACGAATGCTGTTGTCCTCAGATCCTGAGAAAATCTTCGATCCGTCAGGTGTTACAGCTACGGAGTGCACCGAGGAGGTGTGGCCTTCGAACGTCTGCATCTCCTTCCCTGCTGCTGACGAGTTGTGTAGTGTACCGTGCACAGTGTGCACTGCCTGCCTGCATGTTGCGTGTGTGTACCTCAAACGAACCGTCAGAGCGGGACGTGGTGATGGCAACAAGACCGACCGATGCATCGGGAACTGCGCCAATCAAAGGCAGGGTATAAGATAGACTTTTTTTCTGGCGCCGTTTTCCGGTTTTTCTGGTTTTGAAATTTTTCGCGCGCGCCTTCGGCGCGCGCGACCCGCGCAAACCCTCTCAGAATCACACCCAACACGGCTGGACCAGGCTCTGCCGAACAGCAGTGGCGTGTTGCTCCACGCAGCTCCCCGAAGGGACGGAAATGAGCTTTCAATGCGTCCACGTACTGACGGAGCGCGGCTTCGCATCACCTCCCGCATCAGGACAAACCCCCCTGAGGGTGCTGCTCTGCTGGTACGCCTCACGAAGGGCAACTACCTTCATGGTCGAGCTTGTTGCATGACCACCCCCTTGAGGCAGTCAGTCAGACGATGCACACAACGTGCGCTCATGCGAACACCAGCGGGTGTCTCCAACACTGCACAAATCGCGGTCCCGCCAGAACCCGAATCCGTCGATCCTCTCCAAAGCGGACATGCACTCCCGAAAACATCGGAGTTTGCATGTGTCATCCCCAGCAAGGCAAACGTGCTCGAGACAAGGTCGTAGCTTGCGTGGATGACAGGGTGGTCCTTGGCAGTGTGCACCGCAACGAGATTGAGTGCATGCGCTCGGCAAGCCGCCCAGAAGGAGTACGGTGCGGTCGGAATGATCAAGCTACCGGAGTATCTCGAAACTTCAAACAGAGAAGACCTGCATGACGAGGACATCACCACCCACCGGGTCCCGCTGGGCTCCTTTTCTCCGCTTCTCTGCTTTCTTTTGACTGTTTGAGCTCCGTGCGGATCACGATGGGGTCACTTTCCATATTTTTTTGGCTAATGGTCCCACTGGTTGACTGTCACAAAGGTTCCCCAAAAACCGGCGAAAATCCGATCGGCCTTTTTTTTTTTCCAGAAAACCGGAAACCGGGAAACCCTGGTTTTGAAAACCGGAAAACCAGACCTATCTTATCCCCTGATCAAAGGCGATGAAGGGGGGTGAGTGGGGGCGGGCCGTCCCATGCGAATTCACCTGCCATGCTCTAACACAGGGCGTCACTGCCGTCGTCTGCAATCGGCATGACGCGCTGAGATCACTACAATGTCGGCGCCTGTGCCCCGACTCTCCGACACACCTGCCCACAAGTTACAGCTCTTCGTACGCCTTGCCCACCTGGCCCTGTGGGTGGTGGTGAGGTGACGCCAACCAGCAGGCAACCCTCCTCCGTTAGAGAGGCGCGCTGCGATGAAGGAACGGACGAAGGATCCCGCAGGTCTTCTTGCTGCGTCTTACCCACCACTCCACTCCCTGCCCTCTCCCCCCACAGCTGGGTCGATACCCGATAGCGGCTGACAGGGGCCAGCGCAGGGATCCGTGTTGGGTCTGCATCTTTCCCACACCCACCCACCCACCCCCCCCCCCTCGGTGGCCTGCATCCATGGCAGGCAGCCCCCTGGGAGTCGACAGAGAATTTCAAACGTGTTCCCACAAGCGGGCACTGCCCCCGTGAGCGGCTCGATGTGTGCGGCCCTCCTGTCACCGGGTGCTCGCCTCTGAGGCCACAAGGGAACAAGCCTTGTTCGGCGGTGCATACCTCCAGCGTCTCCTTCGCGGCAGCACACTCCTTGCCGCCCTCCTTCACCTTAATCAGCTCCACGTCGAACACCAGCGGCGAGAACCCGGGGATCTTCGGCGGGCTGCCACGCTCGCCGTACGCCATCTCGTAAGGGATGTACAGCTGTGGTAAAGAGGTGGTTGGTGTGTTTCTGATGATGCGGCTAGCCCCACCCCTGAAGCTGCCCAGGCACTGCGCACGCTACACACAATCGTGTGCATATGTGCAGTGCGCAGTGCCTGGGCCCATGAAGCGATCATCCCTCACCCTGCCCAGCCCAGCCCATCAGGTCGTGTGGTGCAGTTCAGTTCACCGGGTGCTGCAGCTGCCATACCTGCCACTTGTCGCCCTCGCACATCAGCTGCAGCGCCTCGGTCCACCCCTTAATCACCTGGTTGGGGGCGAACGCCGTCGGGGAGCCGCGGTCGTAGCTGCTGTCAAACTTCGTCCCATCCCTGCATGGGTGTGTGTTGGTTGGGAAGAGCCGGCTGTCCGAGCCCCCGGGGAATACTAGGAGTGGGGGTGTGTGTCTTCACCCGTTGCTGTTTAAGGTTCGGGTCCCCGCAGGGTCAGCGACCTCTGATGATATCTCCGATGGGTACCACCACCCGGGCGGAGCCCATGAGGTGACAAGACAAGCCCCGTGCATCATACCTCAGAGTGCCGCTGTAGTGCACGTCGCACTGGTCACTCGGCCCCGGCGACTTGCCACCGCTCCCCTTCTTCAGAACCTTGAACAGCATGCCGCTGGGCAGCTTGTGCACACCTTCGTCCTTCTCCTTCTCGGCAAGGAACTTCATCCCTGTGCGCTTGTAGTATTTGTCCATGTTCCCTGCCTGGGCGGTGGCCAGGCAGAGGCCAAGCAGCGAGACGGCCGTGAGAACACGCATACTGCACCCTGTTCCTGTTCCTGTTCCTGTCGGGTGGGTGGCTTGGTGTCTGCGGTGTGGGTCCCAAGTATTGTGGGATCAGCGCAGCCCACACATCCCATCAGATCTGTGTCACTGCCAGCTGCACCAAGACAGGAGGCAACTTCAACAAGGGTTTTTTTTGTTGCAAAATATACGGAATACCGACACCCTCCAGCAATGTGATGCCCTTATTGCAGCCACCACACCAAGGCCTTCCCCACAGGGGATGCGAGGGGGGGGCGTTTGAGGGGAGGGGGAGGGAGAGGGGCGCAGCCTGACGAGAGACAAATGCATTACACGAGTTGGTCCACTCATCACACGGGGGGGGGGGGGGAGGGGGGGAGGGAGGTGGCTTGATTTTGTTCGTGCAACCCTTCTGGCCACCCTTGGCACGTTGGAGGGGCGCGGGGAGGCCAACAAAAACATTGCTCCCCACTGGGGGCCCCTGGGAGCCACTCGCGACCCGGTGTGGCACCGTGAGAAAAAGGACAGGGCAGCCTGCCTCCCCTTGCTGACTGACGAGGGGGCCGTGACTGGCTGTGACGAGGAGCGAGGCCCCTCACTGCAACGCTTTTCCGATCTAAACGCTTCCCGTGAGCCACGGTGGCGTTTTTCTCACGGCAAACGGGGTCACCCCCAGGGGCAGGGCCACGAGGGGCGCGGGGCAGTGGCCTGTGCTCTATATTAGCCAACCTTGCACCGGGTGTCTTTGTGGGGTCTTTCGCTGTTCGTTATCCTTCGCCAGTCTTCACCTAAATTTTGTTTCCTTAGGAAATGCCACCAAAATTTGAGGTGAGAGCTGCCTTTGAAAAACTGCGTGATTTTGAAATGGGTTTCTGCGAAGTTTACGAGCATTGTAGTGCAGTTGTGATGGAAGTTTGGTACCATTGGACCTCCCAGGGTACTTTTTCGGGGGTTTTCACCCATTATTTGACCAAACTGTGGGCCCAGAACGTTGTGCGAAGTGCGTCCGACCTACGTCCGACTTCCGTCCGACCTTGTTTTTCGACAGAAAAATATCAAAAAATACACCAAAAAAGTGGCAAAAGTGTCCAAAACAGGTTAGAATTGGCCCAAAAAATCATTTTGGGCCCCAGTTGTGCTATATGTGGGTCCAGGATGTCGACATTTTCGATTTTTTGGCGTGATTTTCCTGAAAAATGGCCATTATGCCTGGAAGGGCGAAATCGGTGAAAACCCCGATTTCTTCGCATTTCTCGGGTTGTGGGGTGAGTTTTGTGACGGAAGTTCGGTACTATTGTACCTCCCGGGGTGCTTTTTCGGCGGTTTGCACCAATATTTGGCCAAATATGGGCCTCGAACCTGGTCGAAAGTGCGTCCAACGAGGGTCCAACGTTGGTCCAACGACGTTTTTGAGCAGAAAAATAGCAAAAAAATCACCAAAAATGTGGTAAAAGTGCCCGGAATAGGTTGGAAATGGCCCAAAAACCATTTTTGGGCCCTCGGTATGCTATAGGTGGGTCCAGGACGTCGATTTTTTGGCCCTACCGCCCGAAAAATGGCCATTTTGCCTGAAATGGCGAAATAGGGGGGAACCCCACTTTTTCACCCATTTTTCCGCATTTTTCGGGCTGTAGGGCGAGTTTTCGGTCAGTTTTGGGGTCACAGGTGTGGGGGAACACATTTTTGAGGTGGTTCTCACCCGGGGGTGCCGGGTAGATGCCCAAATATGCCGAAAAATATTTTTTCGGACACAGGGTTCCGTTAGAACAAACAGGGAGTCGGACCCCCTAGGGCTAAGTTGGCGTGATACGTGATACGTATCGCGTATCAGATACGTATCACGTATCACGATTCGCGTCTCGCGTATCACAGCATTGGGTCGGTGTTTTCGGTCCCCAACTACCCAGGAGCCAGCAGGTCGCCTTTCAGGGGGTCTGGGGGGCGGAGCCCCCCAGCCGCCGGAGGCCACGGTAGTGAACATGTGTTCTCAGGCTGACTTCAGTCAAGCACCTGACCAAATTCGGTGGGTCATTGGGACAATAGTTCGGAACCGCCCTGCTCCCTGGGCCCCAGTGGGTCCAGGGGGTGGGGGCAGATCAGAAATAATATTCTGGTAGGGCAGGCTGGTCAGGCCTGCCCTACCAAGGTTTCGGACTGAAATTAAATAGGTGGGGCAGCTGCCCTACCTGCCTGACCAGGCACGAGATCACTACAACACCTTAACCGGACGCCGTATCGGATACGTGTCTAGAAAGGGGCTCGGGGGCACGCCTGCCGTATCAGCGCCGTTGCCGTATCGGATACGTATCACGTATCGCCCCCGCCAAAAAGGTGCTCTGAAACGCGTATCATGCCAACTTAGCCCTAGGGGGGGGGGGGGGTAGGTACGGTAATATTTTTAGCTTACTGGGGGGGTTCAAATACAAGACGTATTCAAATACAAGACGTATAGTGGATTAGAAGCCGGGTCGTGGTTTTCCAAATTCCACGGTTTGAAAATTTGAATACAAGCCGTACGGCTTGTATTCAAATTTTTGGGTTTTTGAGGGATTTTCTGAACGGGGGTGACTAAAGTTTGGCGGAGTTGGGTGGCGGGAGACCGTGCAAAATAGAACCCGCTGAAGGGGGGTAGTTTCTGGTCACCCGGGCTTGCTCACCACATGCCAGGCCACAACTGGTGCGGAAGAAAGGCCAATCCCTTCACCCACCCACGTGTACATTGTCAGTGAGGATGACGAGCATGGCGTTGCACACCTACATAAGCGTCATTCCCCTTGAGAAGGTGATCAGCACTCCTGCAGGTCGTCCCGTGTGCATGTACCCACATCAGCCTCTTCGGGCATCAATCGTCCTATCGGTATTCCATCTCGCATGAATTATGTGCGTATCGGCCCGGATAGACTCGCCTGGGCCTGCAACGGTGCAGGCGTACGGTGCCCGCCAGAGTGGCCCTCTCCACGTACAGTAGTGACCTTGTGCCAGCGGAATCCCTGCTGAAAAATCAGGTGGCTTCAGAACCCGGGGCAGGTGGAGGACATGTGTTTGTGCGACGAGCCTGGAGAAGCAACAGTAGAACCTCCACTAGCCTACCAAGCAGCCACAGTACGGCGAACACGCACAGTCACCGGGACCCCTCTCCAAAGCAGTAGACCACTGACCCTCCCACACCCGAACTCCTAACCGTTGGCAATTGTGACGAAAATTTCCTGCAGGAAATCCCTCACAAACGACCCTAGTTGAATAGAAGCCGTACGGCTTCTATTCAAATTTTGAATCTTTTGAAAATCTCAATTTTCGTCGCCGGCTTCGCCGAATATAAGCCGCACGGCTTGTATTTGAACCCCCCCAGTAATGCAGGACGCACCGAGCGAGCTCTAGCGCTGCCTCCGCTGTCCCACACAGAAGACACCCACCCACCCACACGGTAGCTATTTCTTTCGCCTCGTGACGAACAACACACAACCACACGAGTTACTAGCTCCGCCGCCCTCGCTTCGCCTTCGGAGGCGGGGTGTGTCCTCCTCCGAAGATTCGCTGGAGCTGCTCGCCTCGGAGTCGCTGCTGTCCTCTCCGTCATCAGACGGCTCGCGGCGCACGGGCTTGCGCCCCCGCTTGGCTGGATGAGCCTGTGACTTCTTCTTCGGCGATGCGGCACGCACCTTCTTCCCGAGGCTGAGGAACTTCTCGTTGACGGACAGTGAGGCCAGACGGGTGTGCAGCGCCTCCAGGTGGGCCCGCCCGATGCATGCGATGCCGCCCCCCCGCTCCTCCGGCTCGTAGAACGGCGACGGGTCCAGCGCCGCCAACAGCTGCCGATACCTCAGGTTGGCGATGGGCACCGCCAGGGCACAGGTGCCCTCCCCGCTGCCACCGGCTGGAGCCTCCTCGCCCCGCGTGTGTTTGTACCACAGCGACAGCTCGTAGAGCCCCACCATGCTGCACCCGCGCACCACGATGTCCATCTTGGAGGCGAGGTCCATCGCCTCGATGCGCCTGTCCACATCCGCGGAGTCCTTCTCCAGCTGCTCCTTCGTCTTCCGCCTCTTCTTGGCGGGGCGGGTACCCTCTTTGTCATCCCCATCGTCCCCGTCACCACACAGGTCGTCGCGCCCGATGAGGTGGGCCACCTGCATCTGCACCGACTCCAGCTCCCGGCCGGAGCCCTTTGGCAGATCGTGGGTGAGGATGAGCCTCAGTGGGTGCAGCACGCAGCCCACGGGGTAGCTGTCATGTTCTCTGCCGCTTGCTTGCAGGTGGGGTGTCTGCTGCTTCCACAACGGCCTCCACGAGCTCCTGCCTCTTCACACCATGAGTGGGGTCCTCTCGCATCGCGAGGAGGTGCGCTTCACAATCGGCCTTCAGGGTGGGGCGCACGTAGCTCAACGCAGCTGCAGCCTGTTGCACCGCAATAAGGTTCAGTTCACGGTCGGCATTCAGGGAGCAGGGCACGTACTTCAAGGCACAGCCGTTCTGTAGCACCGCTGCGAGACAGATTTCACGGTCGGCCTTCAGGGAGGAGTGCACGTATTCCAAGGCATAACCGTTCTGTTGCACCGCTGCGAGACAGAATTCACGATCGGCCTTCAGGGAGGAGCCGACGTATTCAAAGGCAGAACTGCTCTGTTGCACCGCTGCGAGACAGAATTCAAGGTCGGCCTTCAGGGAGGAGTGCACACATTGCAAGGCATAACCGTACTGTTGCACCGCTGCGAGACAGATTTCACGGTCGGCCTTCAGGGAGGGGTCGACGTGATACAAGGCATAACCGTACTGTTGCACCGCTGCGAGACAGATTTCACGATCGGCATGCAGGGAGAAGTGCACGTATTTCAAGGCATAACCGGTTTGTTGCACCGCTGCGAGACAGATTTCGCGGTCGGCCGTCAGGGAGGATTCGACGTATTCCAAGGCAGCACCGCACTGTTGCACCGCTGCGAGACAGATTTCGCGGTCGGCCTTCAGAGAGGAGTGCACGTATTGCAAGGCAGCACCGCACTGTTGCACCGCTGCGAGACAGATTTCGCGGTCGGCCTTCAAGGAGGTGTGCACGTATGGCAAGGCACAGCCGCTCCGTTGAACCGCTGCGAGACAGAATTCGCGATCGGCCTTCAGGGAGGATTCGACGTATTCCAAGGTATCACCGTCCTGTTGCACCGCTGCGAGACAGATTTCGCGGTCTGCCTTCAGGGAGGGGTGCACGTATTCCAAGGTAAAACCGTCCTGTTCCACCGCCGCCAAACCGATGTCACGGTCTGCTTTGACGGTACTGTGTGCGGATTGAATCACTTCAGGGCACTCCACAAGAGCGTTGATCACGTCCGCCTTGTCCGACACCCACAGCGGAACCTCCCACACTTGCTTGCGACCGCTGTGGAGGTCATCCAGGTGGTGCTGGCACAGCAGGTCAACGTCCACTGTGCACCCGTCTCCGACAGCTGCAACACTGCTCAGAGGCTCGTCGTCACACAAGACCTCGCCCCCCACCGACAGCTGCAGGTCAGCCACCTCCACACCAACAAAGTTGGGGAACGCCTGCAGTGCAGACTCCTTCAGCTTGTCTGGCGTGTCGTCGAGCCCGATGTCGGCAGCATGCTGGTCACCTGTCCTCCTGTCCGCCAGGAACACCAACATGTCTCTTCCTCTTCACGCCTGCGTGCAAAGGCAGTTGTGTTCACACCTGTGGTTGTGGGTGCAGTGCAGTGTGCAAGCCAGACCTCTATGCGTGCAGCCATGCCTGCGGCAGATCTGCCGGAGCCGGTGTTGCGTCTTGGGAAGATCTCCCCCACTGCGCGTGTCTTCAGCCCCCAGCACAGTGCCGGTGTCCCTGCAGCTCTGCCCGCTCGCCGCATGGGTCACCGTCACCTCCACCCCTCCACCTTCCTTCCGGCTCTTTTCAACGTTGCCGTGGCTCGGCAGGGGTGCTGCCTGCGGGAAAAGTCATGGGGCTGGCTTCAATTCTTCAGAATAAGTCCGCCGTGCACAGCGAGGAGGGACGGGTATGAAGTCAACAAGTGCACGACGTGGTGGTCTGCGGTGGCTGACGCAGAGGCGGGGGGTTTGCTGTCCGACCCGTGGCGCCCGCGGGTCGCACCGCCCGTTGCCGCCTGTTGGGAGAGGCGGGCGTGGCAGTCGGTGTTGAAGGCCATCCCGTGCTGCACGTTCACCGCCACGTCGTTCGCCGCGATGACATAGTCCAGAGACATGTGGGGGACGGAAAGGCTCTGGTCGTAGCACAGCTTCAGCAGCCGCAGCGCCACTGCGCGGAGCTTCGGGAGGCGCGAGAAGAGAGAGACGTGCACCACATTGAGGTACTTGTGCATCAGGCTGGTCCCCATCCCACTGTCCATGTCGTCATCCCTGTCGGTGATGCGGCGCCCCCCACCCGTCTTGTCGGGCGTGGCCAGCAGCGCTGCTGCTGCTGCTGGCACCGCTGCCGCCACCCTTCCGCGAAGCGGGGCTGCCCGCCGCCCCCTGCTGCGCCCCGCCCCCCCTGCGCTGCCCCTCCAGGATGCGCCGCTCCTCCTCCGTGAGGAACTCGAACACCACAAGCAGCGCTGCGGCACGCAGTTCTGAGTTCAGCACAGCCTGCCCGTCGCCGGGGTGCTGCTGAGCGGGTGTGCTCCTGCTGTCACCCGTCGGGGCGCCGCGCGCCATCAGCGCCTCGATGCGGTTGAAACCCAGGCAGCCCGAGATCAGCTTCTCAGATGCGGGGAAATACGCCGGCAGCGCCTCCATGAAGAACTTCACGAGGGACTTCCGCCGCCAGTCGTAGCGGGGGACGAACAGCGAGACGACGAACAGGCCCCTCTGCAGCTGGCCTGCGAAGTGGCAGAACTGCTTCAGGTGATCCCCCTGCCCGACGGCACAGCGCAGATCCGGGATGAAGACATCGCGGATCGCGCGGAACACTCTGAGGCAGGCTTGCATCCCGGCGACTGCAGAGGGTTCGGCGATGTAACAGCCCCAATCCAAGCCAGGCAGCCCCAGCGCTGTCGGGGCGGCGGTGACGTAGGCCATCGTCCCGTCGGGAGTGAAGTGCTCCTGCAACGTGGAGACCATAGCGAGAGCGTCAGCAGCCACAGTGAGGACAGTCTGGGACAGGCGTGCTGACAGGGCGCGGGTGCATGTGTGGTAGTCCTTCCCGTCGTGTGTGCGGGCGCCGACAGGTATCACGCATCAGCAGGCTCATTGTCCGAGTGTGGCCTGACAGGCTGCTGCTGCTGCTGCGAATCTGTGGCACGCACCACGCCATCACGATGACCAACACAGCCACAGCAACGACAGAACCCACCACGATGCCTGCGATGGCACCAGCACTCAGGTCATCATCCGCTGCGTCCGGGACAGGCGTGCTGACGGGGCGCGGGTGCATGTGTGGTAGTCCTTCCCGTCGCGCGTGCCAACGCTCAGGGCAAACCCGTCGCTGCAGCTGAGCACCACACAACGCCCGTCATGCGCCTGCACTGTGCTGAGCGCGTCCTGTGTGCAAACTGCGGTTGTGTTGCTGCCGCTCGTCTGTGCGGTTTGGACAAACGGGTCGAGCTGCGAGGCATCTGTGATGTTTGTCAGGTGGGAGTGCGCCAGAGCAGCTGTGCCGAGAGCGTCGACAAGTGTATCAGACGTTGCGGCGATCGTCGCGTTGGGCACCGCCCCAGACAGTGCGACGGACAGGGTGCCGCAGGAGGCACCGACAGACACGTCCTGTGCGCCACGTGCAGTGGCCGCAGCATGCAGGGTGTCCAGCAGGGCCTGCAAGCCGGCACGGTCACACGGTACCCACAGCGTGATGACGACACTCATCTTCACGTCGACAGGTGCAGGGCCGGCAACAGGGATCTCGCAGAGGGCGCCCGAGTGGGTCCCGCAGGCACAGCGCTGAGAGGTGGTGCAGTTGGCAGTCCCGTCACCGAACACACGGCAGGTGTCGTTCCCAGTACAGACACGGGCAGGCGAGAGAGCAGGCGGCGCAGGCGACGGGGGTGCGGCGGTTAGAGGCGCAGGCGTTGCAGGTGCAGGTGTTGTTGGAGGTGCAACAGTCGCCAGGTCGGCCCACAAGAGGATCCTGCCGTTGAAATGTAGTCGCTCTGTCCCGTGATGATTGTGTCGCTGGTGTGGAAGCACGAAACTGCGGTTGCGATCTTCGAGGGGGTTTTCGGCATCCGGTGCCGTTTCAGCACGCCACCCGTGTCGACGGAGTACACCATCATGTCACCCTCCCCCACCACCACCAGCTTGCTTGAGTCATGGGGAAAGGACATGCCGTGAAGGGGGTCGTCATTGACAATCTTCTTGTCGAGAAAGTAGTTGCTCAGTTTGTGGTACACCGTGCGGCTCTCAGGACCCACCGCCCACTCGTAAACCAGACTCGCGAGGTACAGACCATCTGGTGACACCTGCATCAGGACGATGTCTTGCATCTCAGTTAGCCTCTTGAGAACAGTGCCAGTCGTTGCATTCCACACAACGACCATGCCATCCGGCGACCCACTGATAAGTCTTCCCCCGTCAGGGGTATACGTCAGGCTGGTGACCCGACTGTGACCCGCGTGACCCCCGGTGAGGGGCAACACCAAGTCGCCATTCGCAGCATCCCAGATGTAGATCTTGCCGTCGTTGTGCCCAGAAGCAACACGCGTCCCGTCCGGTGAGTATGCAACAGACCTGCCGTTCCTCTTCGATATGTCCACCCACAGTTCTGTCCCGTCGGTCAAGCTGACGACAGTTACCCACCCCGACACCAACACAACCACGTTCTCCGCATCAGGAGAGAACGCAACCTGCAATATACTGTGGTATTCGGGCACTGTGAGTGCATCACCTGTGATCACGTTGTACCGTGTAAGCCACTGTATGTCCCTGCCACCGCAGTCAACGTGTCGTCATGCGAAATAGCGATGCGATCGATATCATGCACTTCGGGTGAAACAAGCTCTGCAGTGCAGTGCCAACCCGCGTCCCTGGGACACGATGTGAATGCACCGAAGCACAGCGACAGCAGCGCCCCTACGGCTGCCATGGTAACTCGTGTGGTGTAATCCTGGGTCTCGCTTGGCACACGGGTAGCTCCCGAGGTTTCAACAAACCCAGGGTCATGTCCTGAAGCGCAGAAAAAGAGAAATGGCGGGAGGTGGCAAGGGTGCTGAAGCAAGCAGCCATCCTGCCCGGATGCCTCTGCCCAACCCGGCAGCCATCGTTGAGACCTGCAAACAACGCACGGGGTGCCTTGTGGAGACCCCCATGCGGCACACTCGCACACCCGACACAGGCACCACTCCCACACACGCCACAAATCTTTTCTTTCGAGAATGCCAGCGGCAGTTCAGTTGGGGCACAGGCCCAACTCACCCGCCTGGCGGCACAAGGCACACACGCCAGAGACAGAGCGAGAGAGAGAGAGAGAGGTGGCCTTCACCGACACCGACACCTGCACCACACACGCAACCCACACGGTAAACTCGTTGTATAGCCCCCCAACTCGTTGTACGGTTTCGGGTCGCGAGCGAGCTCTGATCATGCCATATACAGTGTGGGCCCATGCCCCTCTCCCACCTCCGACACGCACTTCACTTCGGATCAGGCCCGACAATCAGACTCGGGTGGTTGGCACACAGTCCCCACGCACCACCACCACTCACCACCCTCTCTACAGCGACCTGTGGTACTCCACAGCCACGGCCACGTTGACTGCATCCAGGTTGAGCACGGCGTGCCCCCAGCCGTGCGGGACATAGAGGAGGTCGCCTGCATCCTGCTCGACGACAAGCGGGCGTGTCCCCTCCCAGCCTGCTGCGAAGTACCGCGCCGCCGGGGTGACGGAGAGGAAGGATCGCTGCGGCTGCCACAGGTGCCACAGCTTGCGCCCGAAGCAGATGCCGTTGATGGCATCCTGGTGCAGGTGGGGCGGAGACCCGGTCCCCCGGTGCCCCACGCTGAACTGCGGGGGGTTGTGCTTCGGCGGCAGCGCGGGGTTGAGTGCGTACAGCCCGCCCAGCGTGGCGCCCAGCTCCGCATGCAGCCTGTTGTCGAAGGCGTAGAGCCCACGCTCCCCCAGCGACGCGTTGCCAAGATACTCCGCCACGGTGAGCCTCTGCGGCGGGGGCAGGCCGTACTGCTCTGGGTAGGGTATAGCACCCACCGACACGCTGTGGCGCCCGTAGCCCTCAGCGAAGCTCTGCAGCGTGAGGCTGGCACACCCCCAGCCGCGCGCACCCCCCCTGATCAGCACCGGGATGCGCGGGTTGAAGTAGTCCCGCAGGAAGGCCTCGTTGCTGAGGTCCGCCGCCTCGACAGACGCGACGGAAGCCACCTCCTCCTCCCCCTCCTCCTCAGCAGCGCACGCAGCATCGCTGCCATCCCCGCCTGTGTATGGGGCGCAGCTCGCCCGGGGGTACCCCTCACAGCCGAGGCCCAGCGTGTCGCGGACGAAGCCCCGCAGCGCAGCATGCATCCCTGCATCCCTGTCGGCCGCGGCGGCACGCATGACCCCCTCCGCGAGGCTCCGCAGCGCATCGCCACCCCCCTCGTGGTGCTGCTGCTGCTGCTTCCCGCCTGCCGCCTTCACGGCAGCCGCAACCTTCCCCAGGTTGGCAACAGCCGCCTGCCGCACGGCCTGCCGCACCACGGTGGTGTTGCACGCACGGGACCCCTCCGCCAGCTCCGTCAGCCACTCGGTGCCCGTGAGGTGCACCTTGCTGGCACGCAGCATCTGCAGGACCCCCTCCATGCCTGTCGCCGTGTCGACACCCTCCTCTGCAGCACGGTTCCACGCGTGGAACAGCACAGTGCACACACGCGTGTAGGCGGAGGTCAGGTCCGCCAGGGCGTGCACAGGGGACCGGCTCTCGAAGGGACCCCTCTGCACTGGCATGAACAGCTGTGCCACGCGTGTCTGCCACGGCAGGGCGTCGGCCTGCAGCAGGGCGCGTGTCAGGGGTGCCAGAAGCCCTGCGTGGCGGAGGGAGGCGGCAATCATGAGGGGGCCTCTGTGGCGCCCGTCGTGGCCCAGCAGCGGGTCTGCCCCGTAGCGCAGCAGGTGGCGCACGGTGCAGAGGTGGGGTTCCCAGCGCGATGCGTCGAAGGGTGGCTGCGTCAGCCTGCTCTCCAGCCCTGTCAGCGCGAGGGTCAGCGCGGTGGCGTGCCCCCCCTGTGGCGAGGTGTCCTGCACCAGGTTCACCTCGTGCCCGCCTGCGGCGAGGAGGAGCTGTGCGATGCGGCAGCTGCCGGCGTGTGCTGCGACCATCAGGGCGCTCTGCTGCTTCTCGCGCAGCACCTGCTGGGGGCTGTGCTGCAGCAGGCGCGACACCTCGGCGGCGTCGCCGCGGTGCACTGCCTTCTGGAGGGCGGCTGTCTCTGCCACGCCATCCTGCGGCACGGCACTGCACACAGCGGCATGCAGGAGCAGGGCGACGCGCCACATGATGCCTGGGGTGGTGTGTGTGTGGCGGGGTGGTGAACATATTTTGAAGGTAGTGTTAGATCTGAACGGGGCTATCAGCACCCACCCCTTCAGCACCGCACTCCTGGGGGGGGGTCTTTCGCTGGTCGTTACCCTTCGTCAACCTTCATCAGTTTTCCAGCCAATTCAACTGGAAATGCACCAAAATGCACTGACGATCACCCCGTAGCGAAGACCCCCTATGTGTGTGCATATTTTGCACCAAAAGCCGGAAAAAAGGCACAGGGGAAAAGCTGAGTGGGGGGGGAGGGTGTGGGATGGGGGTGGTGGGGACATGGGCTTCCACACGTCTTTTGTTTCTTTTTGCTTATCGCCAAGCCTCAGGCTCATTCCTGCTGTGTTTCTATCAACACCGCTATTTTTCCGAAGCGAACGGCGGGGGGTAGGGGGGGGGTAGGGTAGGGTAGGTGCGGGGCACGGGGTGGGTGGGTGGGTGGTGCAAACAGTGCATCGAAGATGATGAGAGGGATGAAGAGGCTGCATTAGTCACATGCCCCGTTGCTCTGCCTGGCGCTTGCGTTTGGCTGGAGCTTCAGGGAGGGCGGGATGGCAGCACGCAGCAATGCCATGCGGCAACGCTGGCCAAAAAGGGGGCTGAGAGCTGAGAGAGAAACGAGAAGAGATCGAGATTGGGTGAGTTGGAGGGCCCACGCCTTTGCTGTATCGAGAGATCGGCAGGTTCGAATCGTTGAAAACACAATGCACCGCAGCGGCACCCCCTCTCCCCACCCCCACCCCCCCTCACCCCCCTTCCCCCTGCACATACACACACCTCACACAAACACACAAACACACATATGCAGGTTGCGGTCGCCCTCAGCAGAGCGAGGTGGTGCCGTGCAGAAGGGGGTCAACATCGCAACTGCTGTGCCCCGGCACCGTGCGGGGGTGGGTGGGGCGGCACCGCGCACACAGCTGCCCTACAGCTAAGAGCTCCTCCTGGCCCCCATCCCCGCCTCAGTTATTCTGGTGTTCAGTGTTGTTATGAGGTGGGGCTTCTTCGTTATCGCCCCGACACCCCCTTGTGGCCTGCGCGCTAAACAGCCGTGCAAAATGGATTTGCCACGGGAATAAGAAAAGGGCACACACACACACACATGCAGAAAGGCAGGCACACACAACGTGAATCTTCTTTGCAGCAGTGCAGAACATGTTGCAGACATGACATGCTTCTGCCTGTGGGGGGGGAGGGGGAGGGGGGGCGAGTTCTGTGCTGGTGCCTTGGCAACCGATGCCAGTGGGCTAGGGCAGAGAAGGTACACCAGCAGCACTCCCTGTGACCCGACACGCGTTGGTTCACCGCCAAGCCAACAGTGTCCTCTCGACAAAAAAATGGCTCAAATGCCGAAACACCACAGCCAGGTAGGACGTGTGAAGTGTTCGCAAAAAAGGACCCGCACGGTAAAAAAGTTGCCTGAGGTTGGCTCCGCCAGAAACTGTCAATAAAGGGACCAGATTGGCCCTCCCGCAAAAAAAAGGTTCTCCAAGGGGGTCTTCGCCGTCGGCAGGCTTTGTGAGAAAAAAAAAGTAACGCTGGACTATTTTCCTCGCAAAAACGGTAAAGTGCACCTAAAAAAACAGCACCGGTGATGCAGACCCCTCAAAGGAAAATGGAAAAGAAAAGGGAGGGGAGGGGCCAACGGTTTCCTGGCTGCCGCCACAACCGCTCACAGCCAAAAAAAACCGCAAAGATTCCAATTGACACAACTCCTTTGGGGCCTTGACTTCTCGTGCCAAAATCCTCCGAACATGTCCTCTCCTAAGTTAGATGCAACCTGGTGCAGGTTTGCATCTAAAATACGAGGGAGTAACGCGGCTGAATGTCCTCCAGGATACTGCTACTCAAAAAAGCAAGGGGGGTCTTCGCTGGTCGTTATCCTTCGTCAATCTTCGCCAGTTTTCAGCTAATTCAACAGGAAGCACCAAAATGCACTGACGACCACCCCGTAGCGAAGACCCCCAAGGAGAAAAACACCAATCTGTGCGCCAAACCCGGACAAGACCCCACCCCTGATCCGCAATCCCGTCCTCCCCCCCCCTCCCCCAAAAAAAGGGACAAAAAGGGAGAGTTTGCAGCGCCCCGATTGGCCTCCACGATGCAAAAAAAATAGGGGGGGGCAAACCAAGATAAACGCGGTGTGTGCTTTGCCCGAAGTGTGCCGTGCCTCCTACGGGTGCTGCCACAACAGGCACACAGTGCGAAAATCACCTCCCCCGTTCCCCCCCTTCCCGGGGTCGTGTGTGCTCTCTTTCCGGGCAAAACAAAATGCACGCTGTCCTACCGCGCCAAGTCACTTATACAACCCTCCTAGTAAGGGGTGGAGCGCTGCGGTAAAAGGGTGATGTGTTGGTGAGGGCGTGTGTTTTGATGCGGTGTGTGTTGGCGGTGCGCAGGATATGTGCAGTTTGCTGGGGGGGCAGAAGGGGCGGCAGTGTCGAAGGGGGTGGGGGCGTGCTGTGCTGCCCACCTGTTGTCGGCATGAAGGCAGGCACGGGGGCAGCTTGCTGAGGGCATGGGGTGGGTCGCTCGCCGCAGCACGCGACAGCAGCGCCCGCAGGTGGCCACCCACCCGCACTGCCACACACACACAGAGACACAGACACTCGTGAATCGTGTTATGGAGGTGTACAGTAGAGCACACCAAGTGGCCTGCTCTTGATGTAATACCCACTGCCTCTCAGGGGATACCACACACACACACACACACGTGTGAATCTTTTTATATTAGTGTAGACACACACCGAGCACTTGCTCTTGATGTGATCTCCACTGTGACACACACACCACCACCACTACCCACCACCACCCACTCACCTCAGGCAGTGCATACCGGTGCAGGAGGCGGGACGGCACCACGGCCGTCCTCGATAGGGCGGTCCCACGTGGTCTCCCCAGACGACGTGTAGTAGTAAGTCTGAAGGGGCGCAGTGTGGTGGTGTGGTGTGGTGCAGGATTGGGATGGCACAGTGCAGTGGCAGACCCGCCGCTGTGGTGTGGTGTGGCGTACCTTGCTGGTGTTCGGGTCCTTTGCCTCGAACCACTGCTTGCCGCCCGACTGGATCATGGCCCCTGTGGCCGTGCCTGGTGCCGATGACTGGGCAGCCCCGCCGCCGTAGCCACCGCCGCCACCGCCGCCCTGCTGGTTGTAGCCGCCACCGTAGCCGCCGCCACCCTGCTGGTTGTAGCCGCTGCCGTAGCCGCCGCCCTGCTGGTTGTAACCGCCACCGTAGCCGCCACCCTGCTGGTTGTAGCCACCCCCGTAGCCACCGCCGCCCTGCTGGTACCCACCCTGCTGGTTGTAGCCGCCGCCGTAGCCGCCCTGGTTGTACCCGCCCTGGTTGTAGCCCTTGCCACCCTTCCCGCCCTTGCCGCCCTTCCCACCCTTGCTGCCCTTGCCGAAGTTGTTGTACCCGCCGGGCGCGCTGACGCTGCCGTACAGCTGGTTGCTCTGCTGCTGCTGCGACTGCTGCTTGGCGCCTGCGGGGTCAGCCATCCTGCAGGGGCGGTGTGGCATGCATGGCTGTCATGGCGGTCAAATGGCTCAAGCAATGAGGGCAGGTGGTAGTGTTAGGTGTGGCCACGGAGTTGGCGCAAGGGGCGACAGCCCTGTGCCACACTGCCAAGCAACACCACAAACATACTTGACAATCAGGCCGCCCGCATCGCCGTCGGGGCAGTCGGACTTGTTCAACGCAGCGATGGCCTGGCTCGCCACCGCGGGGTCCTCGTACGTCACGAATGCGCTGTACCGCCCGCGCTGCGACTTGCGGTCGTTCATCACGAACACCTTCTGGACAGTCCCGAATGCGGCAAAGCGCTCCTGCAGCCAGGACTGTGATCGGGGGGTGGTGTGGTGATGTGGCTGCAGATGCGACAACAGGCCCACACGACACAAATCATACAAAACCCCCACCCCTCCTCCCCCCCTCCCCACCCCCCCGCGACTGCAGCACCAACGGTGCACCAACGCACACCTCGCCCATCGTCTCCCCAAGGTTTGCCACATAGAGCCTCGTCCCAGGTGCTGCCGGCGTTGCCATTGTGTCCCTTGGTGCCTGCAGGGGTAGGTGTGTGTGTCTGTGTGCCAGTGGAGGCAGCATCAGAGTTGGACTCGGTAGCGACCTCCACCAAAACCACCGCACTGATGTGTCCCAAGAGCAGGAGGTAGGGATGGCCGCCCCCACAACGAGGGGGTGCATGGGCAGGGGGTGGGGTGTGGGTGGAGGGCGGTGCCGAGAGATTCTTCTGTTGAAACATCACACCGATTCCCAACCCCGACCAGGACCACTCGGGAATGAGCAGATGTGGATGCGGACGGCGGGGATCGCATCAAGACCAGGGAGCCCCCCCTGCCCCTGCACTCTGTGCTGGGTGATGGGTGCTGGCGGGCATGCTGGCCGGAAGGCCTGCACGAAAGGCCCCCACCACCCCACCACCCACCCACCCTACAGGAGCGGCGACACCATCGGCTTGCTCATCTTCTTCCGCCTCAGGGTCTTTGGTGGGCAACGCGGCGCGTCGTCATCGCCTTCCTCTGTCTGCGTGGCACTGCTGGCCGTCCTCCCCGTGTTCTGCAGCGTGGCCATTGAATCGCGCAGCAAGGTGTGCTCCGAGGCAAGCGTCTTGTGCGACTCATGCAGGCTGCGCAGCTCGACCAGCTTGGAGCGGAGGATGTCCTGCAGGAACTCGAGCCGTTCCTCGAGGACGTTTTTCTGGTCCAGCTGTGTGGACACCACGCGCTGGCACTGCGACATCGCATCCTCTAGCTCCTGCACCTGCTTGGCGAGGACATCCCGAGGAGGCAGCTCGCCCACAGCAGAGTCGCGCCCCAACGCCTCGTGTGCGTCGCGGACCTCGCTTTCCGTCGCCTTCTGCTCCTGCGTGATCAGCGCGTCGTCGATGTATTCACGGCTGATCTCGAGGGACACCTGCAGCTCCTCCACCCGCTGCTCCTTGCTCCGGAGGCACTGCCGCAGCTGCCCCAGCTGAGCCTCCAGCTCCTCGACGCGGCGCTGCTTGTTGCCGAGTGCGGAGTTCAGCTCCCGCACCTCGCCCTGCAGGCCCCCCACGGTGTCCTCACGCCCGTGCGCGCGCCACGGCTCGCCGACGTCGATGCGCACGTCGCTCATGATCTGCTCCTCCGTCAGCCACGCCCAGTCGGACGCGCCGCGCTGCGCTGTGGCGAAGTCCTTCACAGCCTTGTCGTATTCCCGCATCACGAGCGACCCCAGCGGGCCGTAGGCATCCGCCTTCTCGATGAAGGCACGCAGGCACTCGCGGAACACCTCGAGCACGCTCATCCCACCCACGGCGTCGCGGAAGCGCTGCCTGTTGGTGGCGCATGCCTGCTGCCCATGCCCAGGAGGTGCTGCTCCTGCTGCTGCTGAGCGCAGCGGCACCAGCGACCCACACGCGCCCCCACTGCTGCTTATGCGCCGGTGCTGCTGGTGGTGGGTGGCGGGCCGGGCGGCGGGCGCGTGGGGTGCGAAGGATGACATGCTGCCGACCGACCGTGTCAGCTCCACACTGTGGAGCCTCATGTCGGCGCAGGTACGGTGCATCGCACTGCAGCGTCGCCACCCATGTGCCCCTGCCCTGCGGTGGGTGTTGCTGTGTGCCCAGGGTTTCCTGACAATACAGCTGGAGTCGTGCAGGTGCATGAAAGATGAAAATGCTTTTCATACGGCACCCATCCTGAGATTTGTTTGCTTTGATACTGTCACAAACCCCCTCACATGACAACCACACCCTTGGGACTAATGAAGGCGGGGTTCGTGTTGGGAGCACGTTTGGTTGATTGCTTGTGGTGAGTGTACCTCAGACGAGTGTGCGAAAAACCGGTGGCAGAGAAGCGGTAATCAGCGCGAACCGAAATAGGGAGGATGGGGTGGCCTGCACTCTGAGCGCAAACCCGTGTGACAGCGCAGCCTATACGACGCCCCCTATGTCCCAGAGAGGCCCAGGCCTTGGCTCTGCCCAATTAACGGATAAAGTGTTGCAAAAGGCTGTGAAGTAAGACGGTGTATAGGGAAGGTCATCCCACCCAGACACATGTTGAGCTTGTTTAATTTGTTTTGTTGAGTACAGGGGTCGCACTGGGCGAACCCTGCTGCGGCCCTCAGCTACATCACACACATCCACCTCGACACCCCAGGCCGTTTATCGAAAGATTCCAGGAGAGACAACGAGAGGGGGAGAGGGGAGCGTGTGGGCATCCCAGGGGAAGATAAATAACCTTCTCAGAGGGGGCCCTCGCTACGAGTCACTGTGAGTCACGAGTCGTCAGTTTTAGCCAAACATGGCTGACTTCTCACCTTTTCTCACTCAGTCACACTTGGTAGCGAGGGCCCCCAGAAGAAGAAGACTTCAGAAGGGTGTATTTGCAGGGGGGTGGGGGGGGGGGCCACAACAGATGTACTGACAGTGCTCCTCGTGTTGGTTGGGGCAGAGGGCGCCTTGCGGCGTGTGTAGAAATTGTGCTCCTTTCTGAGCGGGCGGATGAGAACCATTTCAAAAGAAGCAACGGCTCTCGAAGCGGGGCAACTCACCTTCTTTCTGGAGCCCCGCGCAGAGCTGGCAACACAGGGGGGTGGGGGGTTTTTGGCAGTTTTATTTTCTGTAAAAAAAACACCGCCATGCCCCCCCCCCCCAGGCCCTGGGGTAAGGATTTTTGGTAGTTCACGGATTTCCTCCGGGGTAGGGGGGGGGGGTAGGGGGGGGGGGTCACTGTTAAGGAAAAGTGGTAGACAAACGGCAATTTTTCCAACAATCCCCATTCCTGCCCCCGGAGAGCCGATTTTTGGGTATCTGTTGGCCGATATGTGGTGGAAAACAGGTTTTAGGCCCATTTCGGTGGTTTCTGACACCCAGGAAGGCATTTTTCGCCCATTTTAATTTTTGTACCAGAACTTGTACCTCAGGGAAGTCGCGTAGCTTCGTCATTTTTGACCACAACCACTGGGAAGAGGCGTTGTTTCCAGTTCCGCATGCATATCGCCCAGGAGGTTCTTCTGGAGCTCAAGGATGGTGAATTCATACTGGTGGAGCCCGCTCTCCTCGGCGAGATCCATCAATTCAGCACTCCGTTTCCTTCCCAGGAAGCTGCGGGTCTCGCCCTGTTTGTGGGACCGGTATCTCCGGGAACGCTTCCTGAGCAGTTGTTTGGGGACGCAGTCGCTTCACAAATGCGCACACATCCTCTGCCGAGGGTCAGGAGGATTTCCCCCCTCAGTTTCATTCACTATTCCGCTTGTGTTGAGCTGTGCGAGTGCAGTCACCGTTGAGGCTGTACACCTCGAAAGCGGCTGATCAGCTGTACTACCATTGATGAGAGGAGACCCCCCAGCCAGTCGTGCTCCACACCTGTTTGAGGTCGATCCACACCGACCTCGGCTCACGTCAGCACGAGAGTACGAGCGCTGCAGTGGGGTACGTGTTCGTACACGGGCAACCGGGCCACTCTGCACCTTCACCACAGTGTGCTTCCGGTACAACAACCGGTACGTACCTTCCTGTGCGAGATCTGCGACCTGCGGCGCCGCCATCTCACATCAGGGCTTGCACCGCTGTTCCGATCGACTCCACAGGAACTTCTCGGCAGCTTTGAAGGGTGAAACAGAGCTATTCTTGGCCCATTGCATGTTGATCGCGATGAGACCTTGCTCACGGGGGGTGGGCTAGGTACAAGTTCTGGGACGGAAAATTAGGATGGGGTCTGAGAGGGTAACAAGGCCACAGATCATGTTGTAGTGGGGGTATATCCGGGTTCCGACACATTCTGGACCGGTTTTTCATATTTTTTTGACCCAAAAATGCCCTCCGAGGGAAAGTGGAATTTTGGGGTTTGTCCCCCCCAGTGACCCCCCCCTACTGCCATAGACCCCGATAAGAGGGGGTCGGGGGTCGGGGGGGTCAGGGGTCGGGGGTCGGGAGGGGGTCCGAGGGGGTCGCCTTGAGGAATTTGCCTGAATGGGGACCACCAATAAGGGGTGTTCATAGGCACCCCATGGCCAAAATGACCCCACTGCGATCCGCACAAACTCCAAACATTCAAAAGAACGGGTTTTTGAAAAATCCGAGGGGGGGGTCGGGGAGGGTGCCGCTGGGTGGGTAGGTGGCATGGTGTGTGCCTCCCAGGCATCTCCTCCCATGAATATCCCTGGACCAGACCCACATTTCATGAGTGAAGCTTGGTACTTCTATCCACGAAATGACCCCACTACGATCCGCAGAAGTCCCAAATATTCAAAAGGACGGGGTTTTGCAAACCCTGTGTGGGGGGGTCGGAGGGGGTCGGGAGGGGGGCCGACCCCTCATACTCCGACCCCTCAAGTTTGCAACCCCCCATTTTCCGACCCCTGAGAAATAGTGCAAAAGTTCCGACCCCCAAGTTTCAGACCCCCATTTTCAGACCCCCTTCCGACCCCTCCGACCCCCCGTATTCCGACCCCCGAGAACAATGGGGGGTCGGGAGGGGGGCCGACCCCCTCTGACCCCCATATCCGACCCCCGGGTTTCCGACCCCCATTCTCGACGAGGACCACCTCTGCATTTCAGGGGTGTTGTGTGGCACCTACACCAACAAAGTGACCCCACTACGATCCGCACGGAGTCCAAACAATGCAACAGAGGGAGAAACCCGCGTTTCCTCGGGAAAAACCCAGGGTTTTTCCCAGATATTTGGGGGGGGGGGGGGGTCTTTTATAAGAGGGGGTCGGGGGTCGGGGGTCGGGTGGGGTCAGGGGGTCGGATTCTTATCGGGGTCTCTGCCTACTGGGGGGGGCTAAATAGAAGACCCCCCCCCCTTGTAATAGGCGTATAAACGCTTTTTTTGGGGGGTTTTCAAAACCCAAAATTTTGGGCAATTTTTGCAGTGGGTGGCCAAATACAAGGGGGTGGCCGAATACAAGGGGGGGGGTCTTGTATTCGGCGGTCCGTGATTTTTCCAAATTTTGGTGAATTTTGCTCCAGGTGACCTCGTGGAATCGCGATTTTCGCCTTCCATTGCACTATTCGGAATCCGTGCGGATCGTGGTGGGGTCATTTTGTGGGTGGAGGTGCCAAGTTTCACTCATGAAATGTGGGCCTGATTTGGCTCCTGATAATGGGAGGATATTCCCAGGAGTCAGCCACCTGTGAGGACCCCCACACTGGTGTCCAAAACCCTGTTCTTTTGAATGTTTGGATTCCGTGCGAATCGCAGTGGGGTCATTTTGACCATGGGGTGCCTGTTAGGACTGGAAAAACAGGCTGAAAATTTGAAAATTGGCCAAAATTCACGGACCGCCGAATACAAGACCGCCCCCCCTTGTATTCGGCCTAAAGTTTTCTGGATTTCGAATTTCCAGACCCCCCCCTTCTATTCGGCCACCCCCTTCTATTTAGCCCCCCCCAGTAGGGAGGGGTATATGTGCGTGAGAAACCCGAATTTTTGACATATGCGAAAACGGCACCTAAGTCGACATCCAACCATACAAAGTGGTCCAAAACACCCCAGAAACACCTGCAGGGCACTTTGGTGACCCCCAGTGCCCTCTGGGGGCCACTTATCTGCCATGCTCATTTTCCTGCCTAGGTTTGGTACCTGGCCTAGGCATAGCCACCCACACTGATACAACGTATTGTACGGAATATGGTTGGCTCTTCGGTCAAACCATGTCCCATTTGATATCCCATGCACATGCGGGGGTATCCCGCGTGACCTGGTGATGATATCCTGCGGATTCTGACCCCCATATCCCGCAGAGATGGCCCTGTCTCCCAGGGGGGCATATGGCGGATGGTGGCAGGGATATCCCATTTTCATATATCCCGCTGGGTATCCCACATGTCCTGGTTGCATGCCTGTACTGACAATACTCCCGCAAGCAATCAGATGTTGCGGCAGACATAAGACTCAGACGCTGTGGACGATGACACCAATAATCAGAGATATGATTCCTGCCTCGAATGGAGCCTGGCCTAGGCAACTGGTGCAGTTGTGACACCAGAAAGAGCCACAGAGAAAGAGAGGGTGCTAGGTTGGTGCTGACTGAGTCTGAACTAGAAGAGGGCAGAGATGTGTGTCTTGTCAGCGGACTCTCGGACTAAGTGGGATGACGCATGTGAGCGTCGTTTTGCCCAGAATAAAGGCTAATTGACGTACAAACAGGCCCACAGGAGATGGGCTGCAAGTTTGAGGGTCAAAAATATCCTTTCTCGGAAGAGAACGGGTCTGGTGGACCCTGCCCTCGATCCAGAATGCACCCCCCCACACCCCTCGGCATTGCCAGACACCAAAAACCCTTAAAATAGATGCCCACTGTTCACAAAAATCTGAACATCTCTCCAACAGGGATGGCCCAGGTACCAAACCTAGGCAGAAAATTTTGACGTCGCAAAAAAGCCTCTAGAGGTGCCATGAGGGGGTCTGGTGTGTCGGATAGGGGGTAATATCGGTGTTCTGGGGTGGTTGGTGGGGGTTTTGACGGCCGGTACGTCAAAAGAAGTTGATATTCAAAAATGTGGTGTTTCTCACGCTTTTTAAAGGGCATATACCCCTCCCTACCCCCCCCCCCCCGCCGACCGCAACACGGTGGGATCTTGTAAATTTTACATGTATAACTACAAGTATATACCGTATACGTAAATATTTTGGAACGTAAATATTATGGAACGTAAATATTATGGAACGTAAATATTTTGGAACGCTGGTGGGTTGGCGTTCCAGATTTTTTTCGTTCCATAATATTTACAGGGCTTTCTGCGACTCGGGGACTTGGACCAGGGGATCGGACGGCATACAGAGTCCCTGACGGGACCTACTCGTGCACTTTTCGCGCGATTCCTGACGCAAGCCGTCCTCACCACCGAGTCCCCAACTGGCCCTGTAAATATTTTGGAACGTAAATATTATGGAACGGACCGGCCAAAAATGGGCCCGTTCCATAATATTTACGTTCCATAATATTTACGTATACGGTACATGTATTATACATGTATACCGTATACGTAAATATTATGGAACGTAAATATTATGGAACGGGCCCATTTTTGGCCGGTCCGTTCCATAATATTTACGTTCCAAAATATTTACAGGGCCAGTTGGGCCACTCGGTGGTGAGGACGGCTTGCGTCAGGAATCGCGCGAAAAGTGCACGAGTAGGTCTCGTCAGGGACTCTGTACGCCGTCCGATCACCTGGTCCAAGTCCCCGAGTCGCAGAAAGCCCTGTAAATATTATGGAACGAAAAAAATCTGGAACGCCAACCCACCAGCGTTCCATAATATTTACGTTCCATAATATTTACGTTCCAAAATATTTACGTATACGGTAATACTTGCATGTCAACTATTATACATGTATAATACATGTACACGGTGGACTCCAGCGGCCCTAGCGGGAGTCTGGGAGCGGGAGTCTGAGCGGGTGTCAAAGACTCCCGCTAGCGGGAGTCTATACTCCCGCTAGGGGGAGTCTGACTCCCCCTAGCGGGAGTCTTTTCACCTATTTTCATCCATTTTTCCCATGATATAGTTACAGTCTACTGGCGTGGGGGGTAAAATCATGGTGGAAGAGGGATGGGGAGGGGCTTGTTTTGCTTCTGTCAGTTTCCCCGGACTCTGGACTACCTACCTATCCTCCTGGTAGCGGCTACACCTGCGGAGGTGAGCGGTTAGAATTTGAGGTGTCAAAGTGCGGCCATCGCCTGTCGTAGTTGTGTTACACCTTGGGCAAGACAAGCCATCCTGCAGGCCTCATCTTCTTCGTCAGAACTGTCATCCCCCTCCTGCTGTGCGCGTTGGTCAAGCGTGCTCAAAGTCGCCTCGGATGACACGAATGGTGTGAAAGTCGCCCCCAGCGGGATTGGCATTTTGCACAAGCAGAGCGATAATTTGCGGTGTCCTTCGGGGAACCGGAACAGGAAGTAGGGCGCGCTGATGGGTTCAACGAAGTCCTGTGTGTTGCAGTGCACAAACCCCTTCTGCAGCTGTGTCAACTGTGTGCAAAGAACATACACAGCCAATCTATGAGCGTGTCGGGTGTGCAGACACGGACACAGGATGACTTCTCTATACCCGAGGATCCCGTCCTGCGACAGGTGCGCAACCTTCCAAGGCATGCCCGATGCGCGCCGCTTCTCTTCTGCCATCGCAAGATCTCTCTCGTAAGTTGCGGAGCTGGCGATTGTAACGGCATCTTTCTTGCGATGTCCGTTCTCTGCTTCTTCAAATTCGTCGTTGTTCTGCAGAGGCACTGCATCTTCTGGAGCCCACCAATGATGGAGACTGTGTACGTAGGCATTGCGCGTTGATCCCTTTTCGGCATGCTCCATCAACCAGTGAAATATATGCCCTGAGATCCGAGCACGCAAGAAGGGAATCCGGGCTGACTCATCCTTGCATCCCCAGAAGCGCCAGGGGATGTCTGCATACCGGAAATGCATGAGGTCTGCAAGGGAGACAAAGAGGTAGCGGAACAAGCCCTTGTAGGTGTGTCCTGTGACAGGCAAGCACGACGTTCCGGAACTGAGCACCTGTCCCATGCTGCGACACATTCAGTGCAAGGTTTGTACAGGTCTTGTCGAATATTTTTTTGTTGTCTCATCCAGCAGGGGTGGAGCTTGAAATATGGGGTTGCGGGCTGGATCGGGTCAGATCGGGTCAGCCAATTTTTTCTTATGGGTTCCCCCCCGGTTCGTCTCAGAGATCAGTGCTCGGGCCCAGCCTCCCGCGAGGTACCGGAACCGATATGCAGCCCCGGACGCGCAAGGACTTGGTTACAAGACAAACACATGCCGTAGGGGGGGTCTGGGAGGCGGAGCTCCCAGCCGCCGGAGGCCACGGTAGTGAACATCTGTGACTTGCGGGCGTACGGATTCTGTGTGAGTTGGCTGCGTCCTCCTGAGGATACTGAGATTCCCTGATGTAAAGGGCTTGGGTACAAGACAGGCACATGCCACAGGGGGGTCTGGGGGGCGGAGCCCCCCAGCCACCGGAGGCCACGGTAGTAAACGTCTGTTGCACGGTACGGGTTGGGCAGCTTCATTTGTCCTCTATTGTGACTGTTTGAGGCCTGTGCTCATGTCGCTGGGGTCACTTTGCTCACGAAACGCCTCCTGGTCACCTTGAGGCCCCAAGGCGAGGAGCCAACTTTTCCGGTTTCCCGAAAATCTATATTTTTTTTTCTTTTTACCCCTGACCTGATTTTTTGTGAGGGCCTGCAGAAAATCAGGTCAGCTGACCCGAAAAAACCCCCAAGCTCCACCCCTGTCATCCAGTACCCTGATCAGCCGCATGGCGAGCCCCTTGCAGTCATGGAGTGCTGGGGTGACGTAGCGGGCATTGGGAAGCACACCTGCCAAGAGGGAGGGGTAGCCAGCCTCTTTCATCTCAGAGAGAGTCAGGTGCGGGTATCGATGCACCTGTTGATACCAGCGTTCTTCTGGGATGTCGCACAGTGAGCATCGGTGCCCTCGCCCCCCGCATCGCCTCATTGTTGCCCACTGCTGATCTATACTCCCGCTAGCGGGAGTTGGACTCCCCCTAGTTGAGACTCCCGAAAAGGGTTAAACCCGGTAGTGGTACCCTACCCCCGCTGGAGTCCACCGTGCAAGGCCGGATCAGCCCACGGGTGGGTTTGAGGAAGAAATCTGGGGGGGCAAATTTTGCTGCGACTTCCGGTTTCACCCGGCCGAACTCCAGCATCTATCCAGACCCACGGTGCCAAGCCGTTCGCCCGTGTCGCGATCATTCGCGGCTTCAGGCTGCCCCCGACGACACGTTTGTATCCTGCACCTTGCCATACTTCGCCTCCACCTTGTATATGACGGAGAGCGCCCTCCTTCCGCATCGTTGCGACTTCCCTGACAGCGAACTTATCCATGTCAGGGAAGACATGGCGATGATTGCGTTGGCCACCTGGGTGCTGTGCTGGTGGAGCTCCTTGCTCAACACCGTTGCTAGGAGCCTTCTAATGGATCCCAGTGTCAGCACACTGCCCCCTTTTTTAACAGGGAAGGCCGTGCAAAAATCATGCACAATGTTCGTCGCCTCCGCAGCCTCGGGACTCTCTGCGCTCTTCTTCTTCTTAATCGACTTTGCCGCCGGCTTCGCTGCCGGCTTCGTTGTCGTCTTCCCCATTTTTGTGAATCAGGTCTGCGAGCTGGGATGGGTGGAAACGTCCGTTTCGTTTGGTGTGGCTGTACTTCAGTGACGAGTGCCACATTGCATAGGTATCATGGGAAAAATGAGTGAAAATAGGTGAAAAGACTCCCGCTAGGGGGAGTCTATACTCCCGCTAGGGGGAGTCTATACTCCCGCTAGCGGGAGTTGGACTCCCCCTAGTTGAGACTCCCGAAAAGGGTTACCCTACCCCCGCTGGAGTCCACCGTGTATATGCCTGAAATATACATGTAAAATACATGTATATCAAGTAAAAATACATGTATGATACTTGCATGTCAACTATTATACATGTATTTTTACTTGATATACATGTATTTTACATGTATATTTCAGGCATTTACATGTATTTTACATGTATAATACTTGTCATGCAAGTATTATACATGTAAAATACTTGCATGACAAGTAAAATACTTGCATGCAAGTAAAATACATGTATTTTACTTGCATGCAAGTATTTTACTTGTCATGCAAGTATTATACATGTATTTTACTTGTCATGCAAGTATTTTACATGTATAATACTTGCATGACAAGTATTATACATGTAAAATACATGTAAATGCCTGAAATATACATGTAAAATACATGTATATCAAGTAAAAATACATGTATAATAGTTGACATGCAAGTATCATACATGTATTTTTACTTGATATACATGTATTTTACATGTATATTTCAGGCATATATGGTGCCCCTGACGACCCCATATTGCGTAGTTTGTGCGTAGTGAAAAGGGGGGGGGGGTCTCATTTTTTGATTTACTCAGCCATTCTCTGTCTCTATGCCGGGACCCCAAACTCAAGGAGTTCTTGCTGTTCCGGGGTCAGTGAGGGTGCAGGCGCTTCAGGTGCTGCAGGTGCTGCAGGTGCTGCAGGTGCTGCAGGTTCTTCAGGTGCTGCAGCGCTGGCAGCCTTCGGTGCGGGTTTCGACGCAGTCTTTGCAGGTCTCTTTGGGGGTGCCCTTTGGCGCGGTGCCTGCTTCAGCTCGTCGGGTGGAAGCATCAACGCATCATTAAGCGGTGCCTGCTTCAGCTCCTCCGGGTGGAAGCGTCAACGCATCATTAAGGAAGAAGGAAGCACAGTTGCTACGCTTTTTTGCAGCTGCAGGAAACGACACCATACCCAACAACAATCCCCAGACCGTCGAGGGAGAGTGGGCGCCTGGATCCCGTGACACAGATCTCTAGTGCCGTTGTGATCCCCTCGGATAACGTCTCCTGGACGTTGTCAGCGGAGGTTGCCTGTGTGGCGGTGACCTCCGTATACCCCGCGGGATCCAGTGCCAGTAGCGCCTTCTTCAGCTTTTCGTCGACCCCTCGGCCGACGCTCTCCTTGATGTCAAGGGCCACCTTCAGGGTGGCACCTCGCAGCGCCCTGAAGGCTGTGATCGTATCATCATTCACAATCTCGAGGGTGTTCTACGCGGCTCCTGGAACTCACTTCCTTCTCAGGTGTTTCTGGGCATGGGGCAACCTTGCCCAGGTGTTTCTGGAGTCCCGCCCCACATGTCGTGCGTTCTTTCGTACGGTGTATAGTGAGTTCTGGCAATAATTTTTTGCTCGGTCAGCGCAGTGCCTCCAGTCCTGTCTCAGTAGCCACACAGAAAGGGGGACCAAAAAAAACTGGGGGGGGGACCAAAAAGCGAGACCCCCCCCCCAGATTGCGTAGTTTGTGCGTAGTGAAAAAGGGGTAAATCAGGGGCACCAATATACATGTATTATACATGTATAATAGTTGACATGCAAGTATTATACATGTATAATACATGTACCGTATACGTAAATATTTTGGAACGTAAATATTATGGAACGTAAATATTATGGAACGTAAATATTTTGGAACGCTGGTGGGTTGGCGTTCCAGATTTTTTTCGTTCCATAATATTTACAGGGCTTTCTGCGACTCGGGGACTTGGACCAGGTGATCGGACGGCATGCAGAGTCCCTGACGGGACCTACTCGTGCACTTTTCGCGCGATTCCTGACGCAAGCCGTCCTCACCACCGAGTCCCCAACTGGCCCTGTAAATATTTTGGAACGTAAATATTATGGAACGGACCGGCCAAAAATGGGCCCGTTCCATAATATTTACGTTCCATAATATTTACGTATACGGTATATACTTGTAGTTATACATGTAAAATTTACAAGATCCCACCGTGAACGGGCACGACCAGGCACGCAGGATGTCACAGAGGCTCGTGTTCGTTCATTTTATGGAGGCCTTCGCTCTGTGTCAAAAACTGTGCCAGTCCCGACGTTAGCTACGGGGGCATCCACTCTGTGCCAAAGTGTGCCAGGTTGCAGCCTATAGTGCCAGGCAGCTCACTTGTGTGCACTTTAGGGCGAAGGCCCCCACCATAGGGGGCCTCCGCTCTAACGGGGTGATCGTCAGTGCATTTTAGTGCATTTCCTAAGGAAACTAGGTGAAAACTGACGAAGAATATCGAAGCATAACGACCAGCGAAGACCCCCTTAGCCTTTCGTTAGACAAGAGGGTGCGTTGACCCTCATGCTGTTTCAGCGGCCCAGAACTGGCTCCTGGCTGACGGGATCTCATTATATGCTGGGCTGCTGCCCCACACGAGCCTGCGCGAGGGGTGTGTGCACTGAGTATTGGGTTGAGACGAAGACAGATTCAGAAAAGGGGGGAAAAGGGGGGTGTCAAAATGAGTCGCAAGGCGGGGCGCCGTCGTTTCCAACCACGCTAAACTGTGTGTGCAAAAAAAGCGCCCGATCACTTCACAGCTACAGCCGCTCTGATGAATTTCGTTTTGTTTGTTGCGTTGACGCTTCTACACACAAAGCCCTGAACTGATGATCACACCCTGAGCCTGATGAAGGGTGGGGTTAGTGTATAGAGCACGTTTGGTTGCAGCTGTGGTGGGGCGCTTTCCGCTCACACGAGTGTGCTTACTGGGGGGGGCAAATACAAGAGTATATGCAAATACAAGGGTATATGCTAATACAAGAGTACTCCAGAAATTGCGATTTTAAAAAGTTCACCGAGCAAATACAAGAGTATACTCTTGTATTTGCATACTAGACTTTTGGAGAACTTTTGTGGGGTTTTCATCATATTTTGTGCTTCCAATGACCTCCCCCAGGCCAGTGGGCCTCCTGTCTGGAGTCGTCACGGTCGGGTGGGAGTCGCCTCGGGGGTGGGAAAGGCCAAGAGGACGCTCGTATTGTCTATTCCGCGCCGCTGCCCCATGAGGGCCCACCCGGAGGCCACATTTCTAGTATGCAAATACAAGAGTATATACTCTTGTATTTGCATGGTAGACAACTTTTCAGCTAAAAAACAATTTTTTGAGAACCCTGAATTACGTAAGCTGGCACGGTGAATAGAAGAGTATACCCTTGTATTTGCCCCCCCCCAGTAAAAAGAGAAATAGAATTATCTTCACAAAACTGTTGAAACAGACCGTTTTTTTTCGGCAGGGGAACGGTGCGGTGCTGTGTGTGCCCAACACTTGCAGTTCGGCTTCATCATCAGCTGCTTTTCATTCGCTGCGGCACCGCAAACGGTGCATTTTTTGGAGCATTTTCGGGTGCCTCGAGAGAATGTCGCCCCCCTCGGCCTCCGCTGGGGGAGGGGGGGTGACATTCTCTAGGGGTACACCCGGTTCAGTCTCATCGTGAAAGCCGCCGAAGTGTGTTGTTTTTGGTGTCGACAATCACTGACACCATATTTTTTTGCCGAAGAATTGCCGAGAGCAGAGATCCCGCCCCAACCCAACCCCACCCCACCCCACCCGCCCAAAGCCTCGACGAGAACAGTGTGTCATTTCATCCACTGCCCCAAACACAAGGCTATAAATGCATCGATGCAGCACGGAGCAACAGGAAAGCGCGAGAAGAGGTGGCAATTCAATGAGTCTCTGTTAGGGGGTCCTTCGCGACGGGAGGGCCGACAAGAGATCAGGTTTTTGTGTAATTTCTAAGAGTCTTCGGGGGTCTTCGCTACGGGGTGGTCGTCAGTGCATTTTGGTGCATTTCCTGTTGAATTAGCTGAAACCTGACGAAGATGGACGAAGGATAACGACCAGCGAAGACCCCCTTCGATAAGGACACACCGTCGAACCTTGTCGGAAACTCTCGGGTCGCGAAAGCAACACTCTGTATTTTTGAAACATCGACGGCATATGGCCTGATGTCTTGCAGGGCAGTGGCGCGCACAACATCGCCAGAAGAGAAAGAGGGTGGCCTTTATTGCATGCATGTGAAAACCGGGCCAAACAAAAAGGAATTTCCAAAAGGGTGATATATGAGCTGGAGTACGGAAGCCTCTGGATAGCCCTCAAAGTGCGCTAAAAGGGTTTCCAAAGGGAAGCAGGCGGGGGGGTTCAGTTTAAGATCCGGTTGTGCATCAGGCATAAGGACGGAAAGGTGGGGGTGTGGCAGTCCCCCGGCTCGCCCCCGGGTAAACAGAAATAAAAGGATGGACAGATGAATTTGCGGAATATATTTGAGGAGGGTGGCGGGGCGGGGGGACGTGCGGGAGGGCGGTGCGGGGGGTGTTGAGGCGGCAGGGTCACAGCCACGCTTCTGCTGCAGCAGAGCGGAGCTCCCCGGGCCTTCTTCCCCTGACACCCTCTATAGGATTTCGATGCCGTAGGTAGCACCAAGGCGAGCACACACACACGTGATTTTTTTTATATTAGTGTAGACACCAGGGTATAAGATAGACTTTTTTTCTGGCGCCGTTTTCCGGTTTTTCTGGTTTTGAAAATTTTTCGCGCGCGCCTTCGGCGCGCGACCCGCGCAAACCCTCCCAGAGTCTGAGAGGGCCCGGTGCCTGCGCGCGTCCTGTCGTACTGAGGCTGCTTGGTGGCAGGCGCAGCAGCTGCTTCGAAAGTTTGGACTCTCGGCCAAAAAACCGGTCTGGTGCAATTTTTTTACGCAGGGGGGGTCTGGGGGGCGGAGCCCCCCAGCCGCCGGAGGCCACGGTAGGGAACATCTGTTCCCTACAGTCTGGATTCGCTTGTAAGTAGGAAGGCTTCGCTGTATCGCAGCCCGGCCAGCAGGAGATCACTGGTCCTTGAGGGTTCAACCTTCAGGGTGGAGGAGGACGGTGGAGCGACCACTCGTGACAGGTGTGCGTTGTGGGTGGAGTGGGTGCACGACAGAATGGCCAAAGGGTCCACGAGATCTCTGCACACATTCCGTTATCGAGGAGATGGGCACCTAGCTGTGACGACAGGCAACAAACAAATCTCATCTGTTAGTTGCCCCCAATAGGCTTGGCGACCTTCAAGACTGCTTGAAAGTCGTTCGTGTTCTCGTCTCAGCCCTCCGGACAAGCAGATCTGTCTCGAGTTGGTGGGCTGTCGCCATGTATTCGATGGCACCGAGTGACGCTGCACAGAGGCAGACGACACGGTGAACTCCAGCGGAGGTTACCCTACCTCCGCTGGAGTACACCGTGTGTCTCCCATGAGTCTCAACTAGCGGGAGTCTTAGCGTAAATTAGCTGGAAAATAGACTCCCGTCTCCAGTACAGACTGCAGTCATAGACTCCCTCTTAGACATGGTGGCTGGAGTCCACCATGTGTGCACCTTCAAAACAGAAGAGACCTGCATGACGAGGGCATCACCACCCACCGGGCCACCCGCTAGGTCCATTTTTTCTTCTCCGCTTCTCTGCCTTCTTTGGACTATTTGAGCTCTGTGCGGATCACGATGGGGTCACTTTCTATTTTTTTATGGCGTTTTTTCTGACTGTTTTACTGTCCCAAAGTCACAAAAAAAACCGCCAAAAATGAGACCGACCTTTTTTTTTTCCCAGAAAACCGGGAACCGGGAAACCCTGGTTTTGAAAACCGGAAAACCAGACCTATCTTATCCCCTGAGACACACACCGAGCACTTGCTCTTGATGTGATCTCCACTGTCACACACACACACTCACTCTCTCTCTCTCTCTTTGATACCACCTCGACACACACATGTGAATATACTGTTGTCGCAGTGCAGATCCCACACCAGAACACCACCGCCCCTTTGATGGGATCACTGCCACGCACAGACACATTTGACTTGCTTTCACCGCAGCAAAACACCTGATGCTGCCTCCACGCCAACACCCGCGCTCTCCCCCCAGCGACTCCTCCACCACTACAGCTTGACCAAACCCCGCGCCCAGCCACCCATCGGCATCGTTGGCTCCTTATGCAGCACAGGGTGGTCCAGCTCCTCGATGCCCAGGGGCTCTGACACGGGTGTCAGCGACACGTCTGGGGGAGGTGTCGCAGCGTAGTAGCTGTCGCGCGGGGACCTGGTTCGTGGGGATCGGATGACGGCGAATGGGGGCGCGACCCGCAGCCTGACGGGCGGGGCGTCTGCGCTGTGCGCGTTGCTGAACATGCTGCCGGTGCGGCTGCGCGGGGGGGCCAGGCTCTCGGAGCTGCGCTGCTGCCGCAGCGGCAGCGGCACCGCGTTGCTGGACCTGCGCCTGCGGTGCGGCGTCACGGCGGGGCTGGTGCCGAACACCACCTCGTCGCACAGCAACAGCGGCGAGGGGGGCGCATACGCCCTCGGGGAGATGGGCGGGCCACTGAGGGGGGACAGCAGCAGCACCGACTCTTCGCAGTCGTCGCGCAGCAGCGACACCACCGGCGTGCCCTGCTGCCCGCGCAGCTGCGTGCCACGCCCTGCGCCGGGCTCATCCGAAACAGCAGACCGCGACAGCGTCTCGCAGTCGAGAGGGGTGATGTCGTGCGCATCGCCAACCAACGAGGCGCTGCGGTGGACGCATGGCGCGTTGTGCTGAGGCAGGGGCACAGACACAGGCGCGGCGGGTGCGACACGCTCGCCCCACTCCTGCTCCTGCAGGGTCCTGCGGGAGCGCGTGAGGAGGACAGTGAGCTCGGCCACACCATCCAGCAGCGCCTTGGCGAGCAGGCAGTACATCCCGGCGGTCAGCACGAAGCTGGATGCGTCGAACAGGCCACCCTCGTCGGTGCCGTGGTAGAAGCCGACCGCAGAGAGGAGGAGGGCCAAGGCCTGTGCCATCAGCACGACGCAGTCGAGGATGTTGTCCCGCTCGCGGACATGGGGGCGGATGCGGAGCTCGAGGAAGAGCTGCATGAAGGCGATGAGGGCGGAGGCGAGGCTGATGTGGCCGCACCCTGTGTAGGAGTGTGCGTGCATCGACTGCGCTGCTGCGAGGGCGAAGCAGGAGGAGAACTCGACGGCGCTGAACCACACCAGCTGCGGGCGGTAGGTGCGCATCACTGAGGCGTAGCGGAACACCCAGTGGCAGTCGGGTTTGGTCGACACCCACTCGCCGGGGCCCGCGAGATGCCGCATCGCGAAGCCGCGCCGCGTGTCGATGCGGTAGCGCGCCCTGCCCTCGCGGAGCCCCTGGCGGAGCGTGCGGACCACGAAGAGGGGCACCGCGATGCATACCACACCCGCCGCAAAGCCTGTGGCGAACAGCCACACCGAACCGGCGTGCATCATGAGCAGCATCCCTGCGTAGGACGTGCCTTGGTATAGCACCAGGCACACCAGCAGCGGGACGGATGGGAATCTGGCTGCGGCCTTGATGTCTGCGCCCAGCTTGTGCCTGCATGCCGCAGGGCAGCACAGCTCCGACAGGGAGACAGCGGCCAGGCCTGCCGCTGCCACGGCGCAGCACACCAGGAGGTTGCCGACAACAGCACCTGCCTCGTGGCTGCCCCCGACGACCAGGCGCGTGGGGTGCAGGGTGAAGGGCAGCTCGGCGTCGTCTGCCAGGCAGCGCCGCGACAGCAGCAGCATCCGCGTCGCTGTCGCTGCGCTTGCGCCGGTTAGCACCGCCATCGTGACGGCCGTCGTCGCGCCCACCGCAGCAACGTGCTCTGGGACTGCGTCTGGTGGCGGGAGGGCGCTGCCGTTCAGCCCGGCAGAAGGCCCCAGGGGCCCCAGCGTGCCAGGAGCAGGGGCGAGGGTCTGCGGCAGGGGTGTCGGGGCGACCGTCGGAGTCCCCGTGGCAGGCAGCAGGGTGGGCGGCAGCATCGTGACGGGTGCTGCTGTCGGCGATGCCGTCTGGGGGTGGGGTGTCTGCGGGGCGGGGGTGGGCGGCGCCAGGGTGGCGGGGGCAGGCGTGGGCGGCGCCGGTGTGTCTGGCGCGGGCGTCGGCGGGGCGGGGGTGGGCGGTGCGGGTGTCGGAGGTGCCGGCGTGCTGGGCGCAGGCGTCGGCGGTGCCGGGGTGGGCGGTGCAGGTGTCAGCGGGGCAGGCGTCGGCGGCGCCGGTGTTGGCGGCGCGAGGGTATCAGGCACAGGCGTGGGCGGTGCGGGCGTCGGTGGCACCGGTGTCGGCGGAGCCACCGTCGGCGGTGCCGGTGTCGGCGGAGACACCGTCGGCGGTGCCGGTGTCGGTGGCGCAGGCGTGGGCGGTGCGGGTGTCACAGGCCCTGGGGTCGGCGGTGCAGGCGTGGGTGGCGACGGCGTTGGCGGTGCTGATGTTGGGGGCGCCGGTGTCGCAGGTGCCTGTGTGGGGGGCACAGGGCTCGGCGGTGCCAGCGTCGCAGGCAGGGCAGGAGCCTCTGTCCCAGGCGCAGGCGACACGTGCTCCAGATACGCAACACGCAGATAGCTGAGGCAGTCGATCGTGTCGCACGCACTCCCCTCCCGATACCACCCCACCACGAAGGTGTTCTCGGGCGCATCGCAGTACCCTGTCCCGCTGGCCATGCAGTCGCGTATATCCACCGCAAAGGGCGGACCCCTGACGGCCGTCGCACCACTACCCATCCGCACAGAGCAGCACCGGATGTGGTGGATGCAGCTCAGCCCGTCGCACGACGCGTCGCCACTCGTCGCCCACCCCACCAGCACCTGCGTGGGGTTGGGGCACTCCAGCCACCCCCTGTCTGAGAAGGGGATGGCCCAGGCACCTGTCGTGTAGTAGTAGACACACGCCACGGCGCTTTGCGACACCACAGACGCTCGGCAGCGGAAGCGCGTCATCGAGGACAGCCCCGACGTGTCGTTGCGGTACACCGAGGTCAGGGTGGTGGGTGGGGGGCACTGGACCCGGTCCGACACCCACGGCTGCACCTTGTTCATCGCGTTGATGTCACGCTTGTCAGCAGTGTATGGGGCGATGCTTGCAGGGCTTGACGCGCGCGGGTCTGGCGCCACCCTGTAGACGGACAGGCGGTCCAGCGCACCGCAGGTCTGGCCTGTGCCGCAGGGCTCGGTGCACTCCGCATCTGTGGCAACACCGTTGCGGCCGTAGCTGAGGCCGCACCAGCACACAACGCCGCCTGGGGAGAGTGTCAGCCCCATGATGTCGTACGGCCCGCCCAACGCATTATCCGTGCAGTGATGCATGCATGTGTCTGGTGCCGTGTGTGCAGCGCTCTGCACCAGCAGGTCATGCTTGGTCCCGGACTCTACAGTGCACGCCACGTACTCTGGGTACACCGCAGCGCATGGCACGCACGCAGCGCACAGCAGGAAGACAGAGGCAACGCCCCGCAGCGCGGCACGCATCCCAGCAACATCACCTCCTGATGGGTGTGGGTGTGGTGGTGGTGGCGAGGCTCTCCACTGGGCAGTAAGGTCAGGCAAGGCTGCCCTGAACAACAACCGGATTCGACAGCAGGTCTGGAGGAGGAGGGGGGAGAGGGGTGGGGGCCGTCCTGGCTTCTTCCTGCAGTTCGCGCCGCATGGGCTGTACATTGAGACCTGTGTGGTTTCATTCTTTTGCTTTCTCGACAAAACGTGTTGCAGCGAGAGGGGGGGGGGGGGGGGTGTATTCTGTGTCGCAGCACATATCGCAATGACAAACGACCAGCTCTGCGTCTGTCCTGACACAACAGCAAGTGTTTTTTCTCCCTCACTCGCAGGGTTTACTAATCCTTTCTGCAGCCCCGGCTGCAGAACACACAATGCAAACCACACAAGCAGGGCACACATCACTCAGGCGAGTTGGGAGCTATTGGGCAAGATATCAGCCTTCCGGAGAAGGCCAGAGAGCGGCACGAGACGGAGTGGGTTGGGGTGGAGAGGGCGATCTGCTGGCAGTGTCGGCACCCCCCCCTTCGCTCTGTGTGTCGAACTGTGCCAGTGCGGCCACCTATTTTGTGAGGACGTCCACTGGCATTATTCCACCGGGAGAGCGTCGGCAATGCCGTGGTGCCGCAGGCCCTGCGTAGAACGGAAGTCTACGAAAAACCCACTGCACGGCACCATCAACATGGGTAGGTTGGAACGTTCTCCAAAATGCTTTGTTCTCCACACCAGAGCGAAAGGGAAGGGGGGGGGGGGTGGGGTGGGGTGCCCCATTCTGTCAACAGCTGCAAACCACTGGGTCAGTCAGCCTCGCCTGTCGAAAGACGAGACGTGCAAACGATACGTCAAATTTCAGCACCTCAAAAAACGCAGTCCGCGCTGCGAACACAGCTCCCAATGGTTTTACTTACTTTTTGATAAGATTTGGTGTGGAAATGGGTTGTGTGCGATACAGCGCGAACAACGGGCGCGGGTGCGTCGCATGGGCAACCGCCCTGCGGCCCCCTTATGTTTGCTTGCCGCTCGGCAGACGCTCGTGGCTTGCTTGGCAGGAGAAAGGGCGGGGGTTGGGCAATCCAGCCCCCCCCCCCCTCCCCCTTGATCGGCACGGCATTCGCGTGGGAAGAAGAAACGTGTTAGGGCGGGGGGAAGGGGCCATCGCCATGGGGAGCCGACGAGGGCACCTTGATGGGGGGCCTTGGCTCTGTGTGCCACTCCGCCACACTGTGTGTCGAAGCTGTGTTTGTCTCAACTGTGCCACTTTGCAGCTCCAGAGAGTGTTGTGAGTGTGAGGGCGACTCCACCTTTCCCCACTTTTCTGCACTTCTGAGCGAAGGACCTCTCCTGATGAGACCCTGTTCATTACAGGTGAACCCCCGTCGGACCTTGTCGAAAACTGTCGAGTAGCGAAGACGCCCTGCCACTCCCTTATAGGCAGAACCGGACGCAGATGCAGTGGGCACATGATGCACTGTTGCATTGTTGCTTAGCTGTAAAACGATCTGACACACCCCTGCTGGACAAATCACAATGAAATGTAAAGGACTCAGCCCAGGGTGGGTAGGAAGGAGTGAGACAGAGAGAGAGACGAAGAGAGTGTCGCAAAGATACCAGCAGGCAAAGGCACAGAGAGTTTCCTCTCCCCCCACCCCCCCCCCCCAGTTGGCTGCACCGAGCTCAAAGAAAATGAGATGAGAAGGCTCGGTGCAGCTGTGCGCCAAAGAAAGTCACTTCACCATTCAGCAGCGACCGCTCTTAGCCTGTATTTTGTTTGTTGATGCGTTGACGCTTCTGCACACAAGCCCTGAAATGATAATCACACCCTGAGCCTGATGAAGGGTGGGGTTAGTGTACAGAGCACGTTTGGATGCTGCTGTGGTGGGTGACTTTCTGCACACACGAGTGCAGGGGTGGAGCTTGGGGGTTTTTTCGGGTCAGCTGACCTGATTTTCTGCAGGCCCTCACAAAAAATCAGGTCAGGGGTAAAAAGAAAAAAAAATATAGATTTTCGGGAAACCGGAAAAGTTGGCTCCTCGCCTTGGGGCCTCAAGGTGACCAGGAGGCGTTTCGTGAGCAAAGTGACCCCAGCGACATGAGCACAGGCCTCATACAGTCACAATAGAGGACAAATGAAGCTGCCCAACCCGTACCGTGCAACAGACGTTTACTACCGTGGCCTCCGGCGGCTGGGGGGCCCCGCCCCCCAGACCCCCCTGTGGCATGTGCCTGTCTTGTACCCAAGCCCTTTACATCAGGGAATGGAGTACAGAGGCCCTCAGTATCCTCAGGAGGACGCAGTCAAATCACACAGAATCCGTACGCCCGCAAGTCACAGATGTTCACTACCGTGGCCTCCGGCGGCTGGGGGCTCCGCCCCCCAGACCCCCCCTATGGCATGTGTTTGTCTTGTAACCAAGTCCTTGCGCGTCCGGGGCTGCATATCAGTTCCGGTACCCTCGCGGGAGGCTGGGCCCGATCACTGATCTCTGAGACGAACCGGGGGGGAACCCATTCAGTGAGAAAAAATTGGCTGACCCGATCTGACCCGATCCAGCCCGCAACCCCATATTTCAAGCTCCACCCCTGCACGAGTGTGCGGGGGAAAACTAATGCAACCGAGTGAATCTCAAGAGAGAAGGTAGCAACGACAGTTTGTGTTCTTCGAACGCAGAACACCCCAGGGGTGTGTAACGGGGGAGGGTTGGGAAATGGGTGAGTGGGGTGTGTCGGAGCAACGACAGCCGAATTTCTTCGAACGCAGAACACCCCACCAGCCTGCCGGGCGTGTGAAGTGTTCGCAAGGATCCGCACGGTGAAAAGTTTCCTGAGTTGGCTACGCCGAACTTACAAAAAAAAACAAACAATGCCGAGAGAGAAGCCATCTTTTCGGCACTGGGGGGAAGGGAAGGGTGGCAGGACCCGTGCAGGGTTAACCCACCTAAAAAGTGATCAACGCACCCACACCCCGCCCATGTGAGCCCGGGGTTTTTGAGTTGAAGACAAATAAAAGGAAATGAGGCACACACAGCACTGGCAAGGGGCAACACAGCAGATCACCCCCTCCTATCGAACGGAATGCACGGTGTCCCCCGGACCCCGATGGGGCGGCCCGGGGTTTTTGAGTTGAAGACAAATAAAAGGAAATGAGGCACACACAGCACTGGCAAGGGGCAACACAGCAGATCACCCCCTCCTATCGAACGGAATGCACGGTGTCCCCCGGACCCCGATGGGGCGGCCCGGGGTTTTTGAGTTGAAGACAAATGAAAGGAAATGACGCACACACACACAACACCTGAAGGAGCACATCGTGCTCTTTTGGTGTTATCCCACTGCCGCACACACACACACACACACACACAGGCGAATCTTTTAATGGTAGTGCAAGGCAACACCCGAGAGAGCATCTGCTCTTGGGGTGATCTGCACTGCCACACACACACACATAGGGTGGAGCCCCCCTCCGCTCGAACCCCCAACCACTCACCCTCCCCGCTTCCCGCCATCGCCTTGTTTGTTAACCCGCACACACACACCCACATGTGGTAAGGACATTTTCTCTTTTGGGGGTCTTTGCTGGTCGACAAACTTCGACAAACTTCGACAGTTTTCAGCCAATTGAATTGGCAATTCAACAGGAAATGCACCAAAATGCACTGACGATCACCCTGTAGCGAAGACCCCCTTTTGCTTTATTTTGAGTGCAAAAAATCGTCCTCCTTTCGCTATAACAAGAGGAACACCCTGCCCAGCAACTGCAAAAAAGGCAGATCCGGGCTACTTTTCGTTGAGCGCACACTCCTGTGTCAAAGGCTGTGTAAGCCCCTGTGAAGTGGCACGAAGGTGATCCTTATAAAGCTTCAGTCGTACGATTTCCTTCGTAGCTTCGCAACTTCGCTCCGCTTCGTCGCTCGTAAAAAAAAATAGCTTTCGCAGCAGAGCATCCCCCGGGAACACGACTTCTGATGCCACCTAGACTATGCTGTCCTTACGAAATCACCCCTGCATCCTGATGTGCTGTCGCCATCAGCAAGAAGGGTGGTGTGGGTGTGGGTTGCGGTGGGCGATGCACAGAGCGGGGGTGTGGTGGGGTGTTGGGGTACTACTGGGGCAGTGAAGTAGAAGAAAATGGAGGCACAGAGAGTTGACCAAAATCCCTTCACTTCGTTATGCAGGGCTGCAGGGCTTCTGCAGGGCTGCGCCCGGAAGGGGGAGGAGGTGGGGCGGCCTTCGCCACGTGTGCCCCACCTGATGATACTGCGGGGTGGAGGGGTAGTGAAATAGAAGTCGAAGGGAGCACGAGAATGATCGCCCTTCACACGTTATGCAGGTTGTGTCTGAAATCCAGCGGGATGTTGTGTGGTGGCAAGACCTCTGGGTGTTGCCCGGGGCCTGTTTCGGATGGGTGTAGTAGCACATGTGTCGAAGCATCGTAATGAACGGTGGTTTTGAACAGAACCTGTATATTTCCCCCCGTAAGCACGGCTCGACAGAAGAGAGGGAGGGAGGGAGGGAGGGAGGGGCGCAGCCAGGGCAGGTTTGCTAGCCCTGGCCAACGCAAGAAGGATGGTGTGATCAGGGAAAGACGGGCCGTGCGAGGCGGGTCTGTGGTGAGCCAAGCTAAAACTAATGGGGTTGGAAGAGGAGAGGTGTATATAATGGGGACACGACGCGGTGGTCGGCAGTCGGGCCTCAGCCACCCGACTGCATTCCAGGCAGTCGGGGTGGCTCGTCGGGTGGTGTCGAAACAACTAGCCAGGACTCCCGCAGACCGCGTCGTGACCCGGCACTCTGTGGCACTCTCGTGCGGTCTGTGCCAGCGATGATGTCGCGTTCCATATTTCTGAGGGTCAGTAGCTTGCTTGCTTCGTATGTCGACAGGCCGGCCTACAGGTCGCATTGTAGGGTAGGGGTTCAACGGGTTGGTCGACCTGCCGAGTATCAGGACTCGCCGATTCCGACGAGTCAGATCACTGCCTCAGATGGAAATAAATGACGCCATGTTCCTGCGACGATGCATCGCTCCGGAGGGGACAAAATACAAAAATAACGCTGTTCTCCTCGCAGAATAGTAAGAAAAGCATAGCACGCAGATGACGGAGAGAAGACCGAGACAGAACAGGGTGCCAGGCACGACGGGGGGGTTTGTGGGGGACGGGAAGGGGGGGCGGTGCCTCGCCTCTGTGGAGCAGCAGGCCAAGGGGGTGCCATCGCATGCACGGGTGCCGGCAGAGAGGCGCGTGTGCCGGCATTGGCCCTCCTCTGAAGGCGGGGGTGATTTCATCTGCACAGAGGCCGCCCTGTTCAGGAGGGTGTAGAAAATGCCACACACAACGTGCGTCCGCAGCCTGATGAGGAGGTTGTGGTTGTTCCAGGGGTGATGGAACGCAATGCTCTTGACGCAATCTGCACTGGACAGACTTGCCTTACACCTGCGACCTATATATTTACCATACGTTTACATGTCGTGAACAGAGTTGACTCTGATAAACGACCTCTACTGGACGCAAGCTCGCAACTGCAGGAAAGTCTTGATAGAGTCATCATAGAGAAGACGTGTTTTTCCGGACTGGCGAGGTCTTAGGTTTTGGCGTTGAACACAAGGGCTTCGTCAAAGGCCTCGTGACTGGCAGTAACTGCAAGTGGCTCCTGTGCTGGAAACAGAGCATGTGCTGCATCGTGGAAAGAAAGAATGATCAGAGATCCATCCCGTGACATGTCACAGGACGGAGGGGTTGAACGGCGAATGCTTTTCGGAAAGAACCAAACATACAATAGGAACCTTCCACCAGGAGAAGGAGCTGTCTGGCAGAAGGAAACCATCACTGGCTATGGAGCGCACATGGCACCTCAAGAACATACACATGGAACGCCCGTCACGACGACGGGACACGTTCGGCCCACATTGAAGTGTGCTGAAACATAAAAAACTGGAGCTGAACAGAACAGCCGAGCTAAAGGGAGAGACCTGAGACTGAGAAAGAACTTACGGCAAGGAATACACTGCACCCCACAGGCAGCAGTACGGACAGACGACACGGCATGGCCCGCGCACTGATACATGGTGTGTATGGTGTGCACGGCACACCTGGTTGGGCCCAACTTACGCCCTGGGTCGAGCCACCCAGCCTGCCACAGCCAGGCCTTGAAGAGCAAAGAGCCTTGGCAGAGGAGCCAGCCCGGTGCGCTCGACAACGCTTGCCGTCACCCCGTGCCTAACCAGAGAGCAGTGTCGGGCCTAACTTGCGAGGATATTACTTTTGGGGCCCCGAGAGAGAGCAGCTTCTCGCATTGTACTTTCCCGGTGAACCGGATACCGGAGTGGGCCATATGCACAGCCAGTGCTCGCGTGTGGCGGGGGTGGGAGTGTGGGGTGCACACGAGCGCAAAGAATGCAACAAAACAACAAAACACAAAACCGTCTGTCGCAGAAGGTGAAGAGGAGAATAAGGATAGGAGAGAATCAGAGAGATACGCGAATATCACCATTCACGGGGATATTCACGATTTACTTGCACGAGACAGAGACGGGACGGCATGTGCAGTTTGCCTCGGCCGACCCTTGCATTGGCTGGAGCTTCAGGTGGGCAGCACGCCAGCAACACGTTCTCAGAGAGGTGGGTGTGATGGGTCCTGTCAGGGAGATTCGCACCATCGGGACTCTGAGTTCGCAGGTCCCCTTTTCGCAACGCTTCGCTGCTGTGTCCAAGGGAGGATACTCCAGGAGGGGCACCTCAGGGGGTACCCTCAGAAAATGCATCGGGGGGTGGGCGTTTGGTGGTGTTCGGCAGGCAGGGAGCTGGGGCCGGTGGGTCACAGAATATCGGAGGAGTGGGAGAGAGGCGGAAGCAGAGAGAGGGTCAGGCAGGCAGGCAGGCACACACACACAACGTAAAGCGCTGTGAATGCTGTTTGGAGGAGGGTAGGGTATCGATATGGGACCCGCTGTCACACACAGACACACAGATTGGGGCTTTCTGCTGTAACGTAGGGAGGGGCCGGGTTGTGCGGCCACCCGACACCCGCATGAACCTTTTTGTCGAGCAAAAAATCAGGCGGGACAAAATCAAACCCCGCAGTTTCTTTTGTTTTGTTTGTGCAACCTTCTGGTCACCTGCACGTTGGGGCGTGGAGTGTAGGTGAGCAAAACCATTGCTCCCACTGCAACCTTTTTTAGTTCTGAACGCCTTTCGTGAGCACACGGTGCGTTTGACACAAAAAAGATAGTCGGCAGCGCTTTTGGGCAGCAACCCTTTTTTGACACCGACAGGAGCCCCTGTTGCAGTAATTAAGTTCGGTGCGTATTTTCGCTGATCACGGCGTGGGTGACTGCATACGCCGAACCTCGTCACCCATCACATCACGTAGTACTGCCGCTGCTTCTGCGGGGTCATGGGCAGCGTGCGGTCGAAGCTATACCGCAGTTGAGCCGACCCCACCCAAGAGCGGGCCCGCGGCTCCGCCCTCCCCAGTGCCGGCTCGCGTGTGCCCTGCATGGCATGGCCCTGGTGTGGTGATCCCGTGCCTTCAGTCCACAGCCTGTAGTCCGCGCCTGCTGTGCCTGCCGGCATCGACGACGATGTGGCAGCTCGCTCCCGCACCAGGGGCTGGGGTGTGTGCGGCGTGATAGGCGTGGCAGGCATGGGGCAGCAGGAGCTCCTGTCACTGAAGGGCGACACGAGGTCGTCATCGCTCATGAGGTGCTCGGTATACACGGACACCCTGCGGGTGCGGGGCGTGCGCACTGCGCGCGGCGCGCGGCCTGCAGAGGCCCTGCTGCTGCCGGGCGCCAGGCTGGGGGAGGCGAACACAGTGTCTGCGGGGTACAGCTGAGGGGACACTGCCTCCGGACGCATGTCAGTGCTGCCAGCGCCTCCGGCAGACGAGGCGTCGTCATGCGACTGCGAGACGTGATCGCTGTGCAGCGCGATGCCGACAGGTGTGTACGCAGACCCGTCTGAGGCGTAGCCGCTAGTCAGACGGTGCAAGGGTTCCCCAGACAGCTCAGACAGCTGGTCCAGAGGGATCGCGGGTATGAAGCGGGGGTGGGGGTGGTGCTGCCCGCGTCTCTCCCACTCTGCTGCCTGCATCCGGCTCGGTGCGTGTGTGTACAGCTGCACAACGATGGTGGTGGCATCGAGGACAGCCTTCACCAGCATGAACACGACACCCACTGTCAGCAGCATGCTCGAGAAGCCGAAGAACACTGCGTTAGGGTTCTCTATATAGTAGCCGATGGCGCTGAGGATGAGGGCAGCGCTCTGCAGCGTCAGCACAGCCCCGTCGATGATGTTGTCGCGTGTGCGGACATGCGGGTGGAGCGAGACCTCGAGGCACATCATGGTGAGGATGACGAGGAAGCCTGCCAGGCGGGCATGGCCACACCCGACGAGGTTCTCTGTGGACACCGCCTGCGTCGCAGCCAGGGCAAAGCCTGCCGCGTATTCGAACACAGAGTACCACACGACGGCAGGGCGGAAGGGGCGGATGGCTGATGTGTAGCGCTGCACCCAGTGGCAGCCGCGCGTCACGGACACCCACTCGCCAGGCCCTGCCAGGTGGCGCATCAGGGTGCCCCGCTCCACGTCGTCGCGGTACAGCGCCTTGTGCGGCACGGCGTGGCGCACGCGTGCAAACAGCAGCACAGGCACCACGAGGCACACAGCGACGGTGGCTATCCCAAGGAGGACCAACACGGCTGGCTCGTCGCCCGACCCGCGCAGCAGCAGCAGCCCTGCGTAGGCTGTGCCCTGGTAGAGGGCAGAGAAGGCAGCCAGCGGCACCGAGGGGAAGCGCAGCACGGCACGCAGGTCGTCCCCCAGCCGCTGCAGCAGCGTGCAGCCCGCCCCGCACCGCCGCACCGTGTGCACCACCGCAAACGACACCGCGTACAGCAGGAAGCTGATGGCGATGTTCCCGACAACAGCACCTGCGGCGTGGCTGCCCAGCAGCCGGATCTGCGTGGGGTGCAGCGGCAGCGGCAGGTCCACCTGCCCCGACAGGACGCACCCCCGCCCCAGCAGCGTCGCGCGTGTCACGCCGCTTGCGCTGGCCCCGGACAGCACACTCGCCAGGACTGTGGCGCTCCCGATGTCTTCGACGTCCGACTCCCCCACCTGAACAGCCTGCGAGCGGTTCCCCTGCAGCTCTGCTGCCACAGCCGGTGCCGCCGTGACGGCAGGTGCAGGCGTCTCCGCAAGGGGTGCAGCTGTGGGTGTTGGTGTTGCCGCCACAGGTGTTGCCGGCGGCAGTGTCTGCGGGACAGATGTCTGCGGAACAACCGTCGGCGGTGCCGGTGTGGACGGCAGGGGTGTGGGTGGTGCAGGTGTTGTGGGGAGCGCCGTGTCGGGTGCAGGTGTGCTCGGAGCAGGCGTGGGTGGTGCAGGTGTGGCAGGGGCGGCTGTTGGCGGAGACGAGGTCTCGGGTGCAGGTGTCGCAGGTGACGGTGTCGGTGGCGAGGGTGATGCCGGGGCAACGGTTGGTGGTGCGGGTGTTGCAGGGGACAGGGTTGCAGGTGCAGGTGTAGGTGGCACAGGTGTCGGTGGTGCTGATGTTGGTGGGGCAGGTGTGGGAGGGGACGGGGTTGGCGGCACAGGCGTCAGAGGTGCAGGTGTCGCAGGTGCCGGAGTTGGGGGTGACAGGGTAGGTGGTGCCGCTGTAGCAGGTGCAGACGTCGGGGGCACCGGAGTCGGAGGTGCAGGAGTTGGAGGGGAAGGTGTCAGCGGTGCGGGAGTTGGAGGTGCAGGTGTCGGCGGGAACGGAGTGGGTGGTGCAGGTGTTAGTGGTGACGCCGTGTCAGGTGCAGGTGTCGGAGGTGCAGGCGTCGGGGGCGCCGCAGTCGGAGGTGACGGTGTTAGAGGGGAGGGTGTCAGCGGTGCAGGGGTTGGAGGTGCGGGTGTTGGCGGGGAAGGGGTCGGTGGCGAGGGTGTCGGTGGTGCCGGAGTTGGAGGTGCGGGTGTTGGCGGGGATGGGGTCGGTGGCGAGGGTGTCGGAGGTGCAACTGTCGGCGGGGACACTGTCGGAGCTAATGTTCCAAGCCCCTCGAAGTAAGCGTACTGAACGAACCACAAGCAGTCGAGGGTGTCGCAGTCGCCACGGAACCAGCCGGTGACAAACGCGTTCTCAGGGGGCTGGCACCACCGCGTCGCATCGTTGGCCATGCAGTCCCGTACGTCCAGCACTGGACGCCGCTCCCCGATTGTGGGCAGCAGCTTCAGGTTAAATGAAGATGGACCCACGCCGTTGATCTGCGTGTGGCAACAGTGCCATATAGATAGGCACGACAGCCCGTCACACACGCCATCACTGGCAAACCCACGCAGCACAGTATCCTCGGCCAGGCACCGCATCCACTTCCACGCGTCAAACGGGAAGTCGCCAAAGAACGGCCCTGCTTTCTGGTAATACTTGCACCCTGCATTTGCGTTGACATTTGCTTTCGGATACATGGGACGCGTGCACCGCCCGTGCTGCAGCCCTGACAGCCCGTCCATCTCCACTGTGCGGCGGAACCCCTGCAGCTGTGCGTCTGTCTCGCAGTTGCACCGTCGATCATCGGTCACCCTGCTGCACGTGTTGGTCCAGTCTTTGTCCAACGTGCCGTGGTCCTTCCCAACAACGGGGGGCATGGTGCCCAGCGGCACGATGGTGTAGGCAGAGAAGCGTGTGGGGCTGCCACAGAACTGTGCCGCATTCGGGGCAGCACACGCAGCACACTCGCTGTTCACCGCCGTGATGGCACGCGGCCCTTCGAGCGTGAACCCGCACCAGCACGCCGTGTCCAGCACACCCATGACGGGGTACGGCCCCCCGTTGATGTCTGTCCTGCTGCAGTAGGTCTCGCAGTCTGCCGGCGTCATCGGCGCCGCCACCCCCACCGTCCACTGGTGCACCATCAGGTTCTTGCTGGCGCTGTACTCGAGGCAGCCTTCGTGCGTCAGTGCCCCCGCCTGCACCCACACCGCCGCCACCGCCAGCACGCGCAGCACCTGGCAGGCTCGCATCCACCCCACCCCGTGTGTCTTGTGTGTGGCTAGCATCCCACACTGTGTGGCATTGCCTGCCTGCGGTGCGGGTGGTGTGGGGGAAAACACACAAGACAGACGCAGACGCCAGCATACACACATTAGCCACAGGCACAAAAGGTGAACCCACAAGCAGACATGCCAAACCAACCACCCTTCCATCGCGCTCTCACCCAGACACCTTTGGGAGTTGGGAGTCGGCTATTGACAGGCACACAGTGCGCCTGGGGCGTGATGGCGGCGGGCGCAGATCTGATCTGTTCCGCCGGGACGCGTGGGTTTGATTCAGGGGTTTGACCCCCACTGGAGGATGTGACTGGGAGGCAGCCACACCACCCCCCACACACCCAGTGCACCCCCTGCCCAGCACCCACCGGGTGCACCTCCCCCTGCCCGCCACTCTCTGCACCCCATGCACCCCCACCCCACACCGCTGCCGTGTCCCACGCCCCTCCAACCCAACCCCTCCCTCCCCCCCTTGCACAGACGACAGCCGGTCTCACCACCGGCAGCAGGACCCTGTCTGTGGGACGAACCCGTGCTGCTCCGCGGAGTGGACTTGATGGCAGCCTCGCAGTGGAAACACGCACGTGAATAGGATGGAAAGTGACACCTGGAAAGGTGGCACATGGTCATGCCTGGGATCCGTTGAGGGTAGACATCAGTGCAACATCATGCCACACACTCTGCCCTTGCGCAAAGCCTCGTCTCATTCGGTACTGGGGGCTGGTCCCATGGTGAAATACGACGCGGAAACTAGCCTTGCACACATCTATGTGCCGCACTGTGATCCGTGTGGGTGCACTATCGCAGTCACAGCCCCACCAAGCACACTGCGTGCAGCGGGAGGCGTCACAGTGTCGAGCCCTGTGTATCGAAAGAGTACAGGCACAACGGGCCCAATCCCGATCACAGTCCGCAGACCCCAAGATGGGGCACAGATGCGGACCACGTTGACATCGCAAACGGCCCTACCGCCCTGCACCGTGACGTGGCAGCACATACGGAACACAAACACCGTCTCCGAAGACTGCTCTGTTGAATTCTTGTGCGTGTGTGGGCGTGCCTGGCGAGCCGTGCTCTCGATCAGAGCCCCACAACAGCAACAACAGCAACAGCACAAACGAGGAAACGGGGCAACCTCATGCTCACAACGTGCTGCACCAGACCGATGGCCGAAGGGTAGAACTATGGGGAAGGGTGAGGGTGCCTGGGTCCTAATCGACGCCATCTCCACACGCCGCGGTGCAGCAGCAGAAACGGGTTTGCGGAACAGAAGAGGGGCGGGCAAGGGGGACCCAAGGGGGCTTTCATCAAGCCGACACCATCGCCTGCAAGTGCTGCATTCAAATCATTCAGCACACGCTGCAGAAGGCTTGGGACTCAGACGTGTGTTGCGTTCGATTCGTGTGGTTGGTGGGTGAGTGAACACGACAAGAGAACATGATGGAACAGAGCAGCACACCACCCTTCCAGGCCGACTGTCGGTGAGGCGCGCTGACCCTTGAAACGCTTCGCGCGGGGACATGGTTAGCCACCTTGGAAAGCTGCACTACCTCTGTGCAGTAGGGTGTCTAGTGGATGTGCATGGAAAAAACAGGGGAGATGGCTTTCTCTTGCATCAGGCCGTACCGATAACCGCAATAGGTCTCCTAGGCTAAAAGCCTCTGGCCGACAGAACAATGTAGGTAAGGGAAGTCGGCAAACTAGATCCGTAACTTCGGGAAAAGGATTGGCTCCGAGGACACATGTGGGAGAACGGTAGGGTTCGGAGTGGTATAGTCTATCTGTGATCCCCGGCTTTGTGATGTCACAATTGCTGCAATGCGGGACACAGTCTTGTTGGGCGAGAGGTGATACAATGCTGTCCACATAGCTTCAACTGCGCCACACTGGGAGCAGGGCGACACAATCGCCTGCAAGTGCTGCCTCTTCAGCACGGCGCTGCAGGCTGGAGCAGACACAAGTGCACATCATGGGATTTTCAACAACGATTCAGTCGCTAATTCAGGAGACTGTCGCGAGATTTCCTCATCTGAAGCACACATCCGGGTGTCACTCGCAGGGCCTTCGCTCAGCCAGGAGGCCAGGTCCAGTGGCCTCCGAGACACCTGCCCCCTCACGAACAGGCACTCGCCAACCGCAGACACGTCGACATGGGAATCCAGGATGGGATGGGGAACGCAGGACTGCAGGTCCTGAGCATGGGGGGTGGGGAAGAGGAAGAAGACACGCCTTCGTCACGCACGCAGAAGGTGTTGGATGTGGGCAGACCACGTGCACCAATCAGCGTGTCTGGGGAAGACGTGGGAGGATGCGAAAACTGTGTTTTAGTGCAAATCTGAAAGGGAAACAATAGAAGAGCCGAAGGGTATTCGTCGATCGCGAGAACACCCCGTGGGAGGATGCGAAATGAAAATCCCACTGCACTGGCAATGCAGAAAGCAACACAGCTGGCTGCATCGCACAATGCAAAGGGGAGGGGGCGAGTCGACAGAAGGGGAGGCATGACGGGGGCATCAAGTCGACACCATTGTCTGCAAGTGCTACGGGATGCACCATGCTGCAGCTTGGAGCAGCAGCACAACAGGCGGTTGCAGCGCCGGAACCGGCACCGCCTCCGCCTCCACCGCCACGCCCCCCCGCGCCGCGCTTCCTGGGAAATGGCCCTGCTCTGTGGAGGGATTTGGTCTCACCCCGGAGAGTCGCAATCCGGGCGTCGTGCTCCAGCTCCTCCGGGCAGCGCCCCGCAGGCGCCTCCCTCTTGCGCTCCCCCCCCCCGCGGTGCCCCCGCAGGATCCCGGTCGGAGGTGGTTGAGGTGCTGCTGCTGCCTCCCTGCGGCTCCCAACCCCCCCTGTAGATCACCACCACCACCGCCACCCCCTGCTCCTCCCCTGAGCTTCGGCTGTGTGAGGCTGCCGTGGAGGGGGTGCGCCTCGATCCTCCTCAGCGCCGCAGAGAGTTCTGCAAATTCCGAGGAGGATGTGGATGATGACGACGACCCGCAAGGCGACGTGCCTCTGTTGGGGAAGGAGGCCCCACCACCTCCACCTCCACCACCCCACCCCGGTCCAGAAGGGACACAGCGCAAACTACGCGGCGAACATCATCCTGCAACAAATGTACAACACGGCAACGGCGCACGACATGGTCTTCGCGCCTGAATGGGTTCCAACAGATCAGCAAGAGGCGGACTGCTTCACACGGGGGGTGAAGGCAGACTACAACTTTCCTCTAGCGACTCTAACCCTGTGAGGCGGGACGAGCCCGTCTCGGACCGAGTAGCGGACACAACACCCCGCGGTGGTCGAGACCACCACGTCCCTAAGGGAACCTCAGGGTCCAGGTGGAAGCGTCAACGCATCATTAAGGAAGAAGGAAGCACGGTTGCTACGCTTTTGGGGGGAGGAGGGGGTGGACTGCTCTGCATCGTGATACCCGTGAGGGTAACCAAATGCAGAACAGGGGGCACAGGCGCACACACAAAGGCAGCACACAAGTGACAAGTGGCAGGGGCTGGGGTCTGGGGCTGGGCCGCCACGCCATTCGCTTATCCTGACTTTCTGATCCGGCAAACTACACACCAAACACAAAAGCAGTACATGCACTGCAACAACAACCTCCGAAGGAAGCCACAATGCCCTCGTGACTCCAAAGCAGCTGATGGCATCGGAGGGCAATCATCATCGTACGACGTCTCACAGCTGCAGAACAAGACGTCAGACACAGACAGCAAGGAATACACACACATACTGACACCTGACCCCGGGATATCCCGGGATTTCCCGGAACCCGCAAGAATACGCAAAAGAAACTGCCGCAGCAGCTGCAGGGAACAGGAGCCTGGTTCACACGCAAGACAGAACGGGCCTTCTTCCAACCCCCTGCTCCACACCACACCCCCGCCTCCAAAACAATGACAGGGGCGCCGTGCGGTGGGAGGCACACCTTCCGCTGCAGATTATGTGATCCGAGCGGTGTCGAGAAGGATGGGGTGTGGTGCGGTGTGGGTCGGGGAGGGGGTGGTGGAGGGTGCCAACCCCCGCAGCACAGGGGGTTGGAGTAGGGGTGGGGAAGACCAGGACTGCAGGTCCTGAAGCTATGAGTTGGGGAAGAGGAACACACCACACATTCGCTGCAGCGTGGGTGGGGGTTCGGCGGCCTGGTAGGCCTGGCACTTTTGCCTTAGAACACACGACGTTTTATGGCAATGACAACATGGAAGAGACGCACAACAGCTGTTTGGGCACAGGCGAACCTGGTCGGCCTGGGAGGGCGGGAGGGCGTGGGGGTGGTGGTGGGGAACGGAGCTCTGCCAACAGGCACATAGGTTGGGCGTGGGAGGGAGGGGTGAGGACCCTGTCGCGTTGTGTCGCCCAGTGTGGCTGGACCACAAGTGCGGGAGCGGCATGCAGGTGCATGGGCACTGGGGTGGCCCACGCAGGTGTCGGGGTCGCAATGTGAACAGAGCGCAGACAACCGGCGTGGGCCAGCCCCTGTGGCACCGGTCACGATGCATGGGGCACTGGCTGCACCTGCCTGAGGCAACACACGACAGGGCTGGGATAAACATCAAAACGCGTCTTCGCTGTCGATATGTCACAGCAGATAACAAGAATGGCAGCTGGCTTCAGAGCTCACAGCCCGGAGACGTCCCACACAAGCAGCTGGCCGTCGTGGCCTGCGGTGGCCACACGTGTGCCATTGGGGGAGAAGCTGAGGCGGTGCACACCACCCGTGTGGCCCAGAAGCGCTGCCACCTGGGCCCCGGTGCTGGTGCCCCACACCGCCACCGGGCCCACCCCGGCAGCGGCAACGAGGCCCCCGTCAGGCGAGTGCTGCACGTCGAACACGAATCCGGACGCGTGTTGCAGGCGCAGGCGCTCGCTGGCGGCACTGGCGGCGCTGCTGCCCGCCCACAGCCCCACACGCACCGTCCCGTCGTCCATCCCACGCGCAAGCTCGTCCCCGCTCGGGGAGAAGGACAGCGCCGTGACACGTGCCCCAACAGACACCACCGCCGCATCCTGCTCCCCGTTGTCCACAGCGAAGACGTGCACCGCCTCGTCCGTCTCTGCGTGCACCATCGCCATCACGGCGGCAACGCGCGCCACTGACCCACCCCCACCAGCCGCAGGAGGCACAAACGCCACCTCGCGCGCGTGCCTGTAGACAACATGATGTGGCCGCACGCCGGGCACGGCGTCGTACACACGCGTCACCTGCCCCGCCCCAGCGACCACGACCAGCCGTCCGTCCGGCGAGAACCGCACGCGCCGCACAGGTCCCGCCCCCGCGCCCCCCTGCTCCAGCTCCAGCAGCACCGCCCCGGTGGTGGCGTCACACAGCACAGCACGCCCACCAACTCCGCCCGCAGCAATACGCCCTCCGTCCGGCGAGAAGGCCACGTCGTGCGCGGCAAAACCGCCGCATCCGAGCGACCGCAGCTGCGCCCCCGTGGCAGCGCTGAACACACGAACCACACCGTCCGACCCTCCTGCCGCGATCTGTGTCCCGTCTGCTGAATAGCCCACGCTCAGCACGCGCCCAGAGTGTTGGATCAGCAGCACGCAGTGCCGAGACGCTCCGGCACGGCACACACCAGCTACGGTGTCTGCTTCGACACAGCTCACCGGCACAGGTGTCGCGGGTGTGGGTGTCGGAGGCAACGGCGTTTCGGGTGCGGGTGTTGCAGGTGACGGGGTAGCAGGAGCAGGTGTTGGGGGCGCAGGTGATGGCGGTGAAGGTGTAATAGGTGCAGGGGTCGGAGGTGCCGCTGTTGCAGGTGAAGGGGTAGCAGGTGCAGGTGTTGGGAGGTCCCACAGGTGAACGCCGGCATTGCTGGTCGACGACTCAGCAGTGATGATGGTATCACTTTTGTGGAAGTACGACACTGCATGTATCGGTCCGGTCGGCGTGGTGTAGGACTGTGCCAGGCTCCCGCTCTCCACCATGTAAACCTTCATGCTACCCTCTCCAACCACCACCAGCTTGCTCCCGTCGTGGTTGAAGGAAATATCGGTAGAATAAAACACGATCGGAATCTGCTTGTGCAGGGAGTAGTCACTCAGCTTGTAGATGTTGACGCTGTCGCTCGAAAGGACACCCACACTCGCGAAGTACAGCCCATCTGGTGACACCTGTGTGGCCAGAACAGGACTTGTGTGATCAGTCAGCGTCTTGAGAACAGTCCCAGTCGTTGCGTCCCACACAACGACCTTGTAGTCATCCGACACACTGATGAGTCTTCCCCCGTCAAGGGTGTACATCAACCCGTAAACATCATTGGTGTGACCCCCAGTGAGGGTCAGCAGCAAGGCACCTGTCGCAGCATTCCATATGTAGATGTTGCCGCCACCGTACCCAGAGGCAACACGTGTCCCGTCTGGTGAGTATGCAACAGAATAACAATCCCCCTTCGTGTTGTCGGACCACACTTCCGTCCCGCTGCTCAAGCTGACGACAGCCACACCACTAAGCCCCAATGACACCGCCAATTTGTCGCCATCAGGGGAGAATGCGGGTTGGCCTGCAGCAAAGTAGGAGGGCACTGTGACAGCAGCACCTGTTGCCACATTATACACATGCAATCCGCTCTGTTTTCCTGCAACTGCAGCTAACGTGTCGTCAGGTGAAACTGCGACACGCCACGGATCTCCGGGACCCCTTGCAAGCTCTGCGCTGCACTGCGGCCCTGCAACACTCGGGCATGGTGGGAGTGCACCAAAGCACAGCGACAGCAGCGCCGCTACAGCTGCCATGTCTGCGGTGTGTCAGTGTGTCCTCCTCCTCGAGAGAACTTGGAGCCCCACCTCTGTGTCCTGAGTCTGGTGGAGTGTGGTGGTGGTCAAACGGTGTGTGCTCCAAGTTGTCGCCTTCTGAGGTTGCGAAAGGGGAACCGAAGATCCCTTCCACCTCGGGGGCGGGGCTAACAGTTAGTCCCCCCCAAGACGACACCACGCACCACGCACCACCCCCACGTGGAAACGTCGGGTGGACCCTTTATGTTGTAACGCCATCGGCAACCCCCACACACAAACACATGCCCCTCCACCAACACTGCACCACCCACACCCCATGACGTCCTTTTCTTTGAAATCATCAGCAGAGCATCTGACAGGCTCGAGAGGCAGCCCAGCCAGCAACCCTCCCATAGGCCAGCACGCCCGCTCTGCACACCCCGCCACCCCCCCACACTCCCTCACCTCAGGCAAACGCCGAGGATGGGGCCGGCAGGTCCGCAAGCGGGGACGGTGGCAGCGCAGCATCGCCCTCATGCAGCAGCACCACAGCCCCCTCCTCCTCCTCCCCACCCCCTGCAGCCTTCCCCTCCACCGGGCACAGTAAGACGCCCCGCCCGGGCCCTGCTGGGTGTGCTGGGCAGCGTGCATCTGGCTTCTCTCGCTCAGCCCTTGCCATGCCCTGCCATGTCGCTGCCTTCGCCTCCTGCACCCCCACCCTGGAGCCCCGCAGGGGATCCCCTGTCGGAGCAGCACTGCCAGCAGCATAGCCCTTCCCGTGCTTCTGTGGGTAGCAACCCCCCTCTGTTGTTGCACCCCACCACTGCTGGCGCCTCTGCCGGCGCTGGGCCTGCCTCCCCTCGCTGCGCCACCGCAGAGGGCGGAGCTTCACCTCGCGCCGCTTGTTCCCCCGCGTGAAGTGGCGACGGGGCGTGTCGGGCACGCCTCCACCGAGAGGAGGTCGTGACACCTCAGGGTGACAGAAGCACTGCCACCACCACCTCCTCCTCCTCCCCCTCCACCGCCCCCCACCTCCGGGGTACACCCGCGGCTCTTCAGGAGGTAGGAAACGGGGGGCTGCACGGAGGAGAGCATGCGCTGCATCTTGGAGGTGGCGAGGCTGCCCCAGGCGGTTGCAGCGCCGGAACCGGCACCGCCTCCGCCTCCACCGCCACCGCCACCGCCACGCCCCCCCGCGCCGCGCTTCCTGGGAAATGGCCCTGCTCTGTGGAGGGATTTGATCTCACCCCGGAGAGTCGCAATCCGGGCGTCGTGCTCCAGCTCCTCCGGGCAGCGCCCCGCATGCGCCTCCCTCTTGCGCTCCCCCCCCGCGGTGCCCCCGCAGGATCCCGGTCGGAGGTGGTTGAGGTGCTGCTGCTGCCTCCCTGCGGCTCCCAACCCCCCCTGTAGATCACCACCACCACCACCACCGCCACCGCCACCCCCTGCTCCTCCCCTGAGCTTCGGCTGTGTGAGGCTGCCGTGGAGGGGGTGCGCCTCGATCCTCCTCAGCGCCGCAGAGAGAGTGAGGCGGGTCAGCAGCAACTGCCGCAGCTCCTCCGTGCCAGTCGGGGGGCGGAGAACGCATCAACAGACCCACCACATGTCAGCTTCTCCGACACGCCGCACTGCGCCACGAAGGCACACAGCGCACAACTCCCCGCAGCTGTCGAGGCCTGCGCACGGTTACGACTGTGCCCGCTGGCAATGCAGCTGTCGAAAGGCCGTTCTCGATGCTGAAGGGGATCCTGGCGCTGAAGCATGCCTGCATGGGCACGGGGGTTAATTTTCTATGTGAATTGGGCTGCATCCATAATGTGACTGAGGCTACTGAGTGTTCCGGATCCCATCGCCCGATGTGACCCCAAATTGCGGCGCGAGTGTGAACAAGGCACTCGATAGGCACATGTCAAAGGGGGGTGAAGAGAGGGTCTGGGGGGCGGAGCCACCGCAACTGGCGGAGAGAACACTTGTCCCCTCCCCACCCTACTGGCGGGTCATATAAACACTGCCCGTCCCTCCCACCCTTCCTGCACAGACGATCCCACGGTGATGTGTCATGTGGAAGCACGTGCGGCTTCAGGCATTCGCACAACACACAACCAGCAGGGCGTCCTGCAAAGAGGAGCACAGTTTGTGTGACTGGCATAGCAGGGCTCGCGTTGCTCAGGATATGAGGCCCCTCGCTTTGAGCTCTGCGGTTTGCGTTAGATCTGAAGGTTCGTTTGTTTTGATCAAAGGAGTTGGAACGCAGACCCCACTCTTTGTGCACACCACTCCCCGGTCTGATGAAGTGGTGTGAGTGGGGCCGCACGATCCCAGCTCAAGGCACAGAAGGTTGCCCTCAGTTGGCTACGCCGAACTAAACAAAACAAAAATACACAACGGGGTTCTCGCGACAGAGCCACAGCTCGTCAGTCAGTGAGGGGAAGTGGGGCTGTCGCTCACTCCTCCTCACTCAGCCACACCTGGTAGCGATAGCCCCCCCCCCCCCTAACTTGGCTAAGGGGGCACCCCATCTGCGAGGCACGGGGTGATCGGGATAGATGGAAGCGAACAAGAAGCACAGCCGCCCCCTCTGAGGTCTCTCTGAGGGACTACTACCTCACACCGCTTGGGGGGTCTTGGCTACGGGGGTGATCGTCAGTGCATTTTGGTGCATTTCCTGTTGAATTGGCTGGAAACTGACGAAGATTTGACGAAGGATAACAGCCAGCGGAAGACCCCCTTGGTTCCCTCTTCTAACCTCCCGACACAAACAGATACTCAGGGGGGTGTCGATTCTGGACAAAAAATAAATTTTTTCAAAAAAAAACCGAAAAATCAGGGGAAAATGCTGAAAAATGGCAAAAAAAAGAGTATGGGGAGTTGGGTCCAGTTTAGCAAAGTCATCATATTTTTCGGGTGTTTTTTTGAATGGGACACCCGAAGAACCCGTTGAGACGTGAAGGACATCGTGAACATATCTGCCAGAGAATCCTCAAGCTTGGTGCCTCAAGAACGTGGGACAACACGGCGCTGCAGGCGCATCCTGGGCCGCAGACCAGCAAGCCGGCAAAATAGCCAAGGCCGCCTACACGGCGAGCCTTCTACAGATTCCAGATTGCTCAAACGAGCGTGTCCAGGAAGCTTGAGCTTTGGGTGGGGACGGGATGAAGTCATGGGGGGGGGGGGGGGCGGGGCGGGGGTGGCTGGGGGGAACCTCTAGAGGTAGGGGGCAACCCATTAGTGGCTGGGGGGAACCTCTAGAGGTAGGTGGCAACCCATTGGTGGCTGGGGGGAACCTCTAGAGGTAGGTGGCAACCCATTAGTGGCTGGGGGGAACCTCTAGAGGTAGGGGGCAACCCATTGGTGGCTGGGGGGAACCTCTAGAGGCAGGGGGCAACCCATTGGTGGCTGGGGGGAACCTCTAGAGGTAGGGGGCAACCTATTGGTGGCTGGGGGGAACCTCTAGAGGTAGGGGGCAACCCATTGGTGGCTGGGGGGAACCTCTAGAGGTAGGGGGCAACCTATTGGTGGCTGGGGGGAACCTCTAGAGGTAGGGGGCAACCCATTGGTGGCTGGGGGGAACCTCTAGAGGTAGGGGGCAACCCATTAGTGGCTGGGGGGAAGCTCTAGAGGTAGGGGGCAACCCATTGGTGGCTGGGGGGAACCTCTAGAGGTAGGGGGCAACCCATTGGTGGCTGGGGGGAACCTCTAGAGGTAGGTGGCAACCCATTAGTGGCTGGGGGGAACCTCTAGAGGTAGGGGGCAACCCATTGGTGGCTGGGGGGAACCTCTAGAGGTAGGGGGCAACCCATTAGTGGCTGGGGGGAACCTCTAGAGGTAGGGGGCAACCCATTAGTGGCTGGGGGGAACCTCTAGAGGTAGGTGGCAACCCATTGGTGGCTTGGGGGAACCTCTAGAGGTAGGGGGCAACCCATTGGTGGCTGGGGGGAACCTCTAGAGGTAGGTGGCAACCCATTGGTGGCTGGGGGGAACCTCTAGAGGCAGGGGGCAACCCATTAGTGGCTGGGGGGAACCTCTAGAGGTAGGGGGCAACCCATTAGTGGCTGGGGGGAACCTCTAGAGGTAGGGGGCAACCCATTGGTGGCTGGGGGGAACCTCTAGAGGTAGGGGGCAACCCATTGGTGGCTGGGGGGAACCTCTAGAGGTAGGGGGCAACCCATTGGTGGCTGGGGGGAACCTCTAGAGGTAGGTGGCAACCCATTGGTGGCTGGGGGGAACCTCTAGAGGTAGGTGGCAACCCATTAGTGGCTGGGGGGAACCTCTAGAGGTAGGGGGCAACCCATTGGTGGCTGGGGGGAACCTCTAGAGGTAGGGGGCAACCCATTAGTGGCTGGGGGGAACCTCTAGAGGTAGGGGGCAACCCATTGGTGGCTGGGGGGAACCTCTAGAGGTAGGGGGCAACCCATTGGTGGCTGGGGGGAACCTCTAGAGGTAGGTGGCAACCCATTGGTGGCTGGGGGGAACCTCTAGAGGTAGGTGGCAACCCATTAGTGGCTGGGGGGAACCTCTAGAGGTAGGGGGCAACCCATTGGTGGCTGGGGGGAACCTCTAGAGGTAGGGGGCAACCCATTGGTGGCTGGGGGGAACCTCTAGAGGTAGGGGGCAACCTATTGGTGGCTGGGGGGAACCTCTAGAGGCAGGTGGCAACCCATTGGTGGCTGGGGGGAACCTCTAGAGGCAGGGGGCAACCCATTAGTGGCTGGGGGGAACCTCTAGAGGTAGGGGGCAACCCATTGGTGGCTGGGGGGAACCTCTAGAGGTAGGGGGCAACCCATTAGTGGCTGGGGGGAACCTCTAGAGGTAGGGGGCAACCCATTAGTGGCTGGGGGGAACCTCTAGAGGCAGGGGGCAACCCATTGGTGGCTGGGGGGAACCTCTAGAGGTAGGTGGCAACCCATTAGTGGCTGGGGGGAACCTCTAGAGGTAGGGGGCAACCTATTGGTGGCTGGGCGGAACCTCTAGAGGTAGGGGTAACCCATTGGTGGCTGGGGGGAACCTCTAGAGGCAGGGGGCAACCTATTTGTGGCTGGGGGGAACCCCTAGAGGCAGGGGGTAACCCATTTGTGGGTGGGGGGAACCCCGAGAGGTAGGGGGTAACCCATTGGTAGGTGGGGGGAACCCCTAGAGGCAGGGGGTAACCCGTTTGTGAGTGGGGGGAACCCCTAGAGGTAGGGGGTAACCCATTTGTGAGTGGGGGGAACCCCTAGAGGCAGGGGGTAACCCGTTTGTGGGTGGGGGGAACCCCTAGAGGCAGGGGGTAACCCGTTTGTGGGTGGGGGGAACCCCTAGAGGCAGGGGGTAACCCGTTTGTGAGTGGGGGGAACCCCTAGAGGTAGGGGGTAACCCATTTGTGAGTGGGGGGAACCCCTAGAGGCAGGGGGTAACCCGTTTGTGAGTGGGGGGAACCCCTAGAGGCAGGGGGTAACCCGTTTGTGGGTGGGGGGAACCCCTAGAGGCAGGGGGTAACCCGTTTGTGGGTGGGGGGAACCCCTAGAGGCAGGGGGTAACCCGTTTGTGAGTGGGGGGAACCCCTAGAGGTAGGGGGTAACCCATTTGTGAGTGGGGGGAACCCCTAGAGGCGGGGGGTAACCCGTTTGTGAGTGGGGGGAACCCCTAGAGGCAGGGGGTAACCCGTTTGTGGGTGGGGGGAACCCCTAGAGGCAGGGGGTAACCAGTTTGTGAGTGGGGGGAACCCCTAGAGGTAGGGGGTAACCAGTTTGTGAGTGGGGGGAACCCCTAGAGGTAGGGGGTAACCCATTTGTGAGTGGGGGGAACCCCTAGAGGCAGGGGGTAACCAGTTTGTGAGTGGGGGGAACCCCTAGAGGTAGGGGGTAACCCATTTGTGGGTGGGGGGAACCCCTAGAGGCAGGGGGTAACCCGTTTGTGAGTGGGGGGAACCCCTAGAGGTAGGGGGTAACCCATTTGTGAGTGGGGGGAACCCCTAGAGGCAGGGGGTAACCCGTTTGTGGGTGGGGGGAACCCCTAGAGGCAGGGGGTAACCCGTTTGTGAGTGGGGGGAACCCCTAGAGGTAGGGGGTAACCCATTTGTGAGTGGGGGGAACCCCTAGAGGCAGGGGGTAACCCATTTGTGGCTGGGGGGAACCCCTAGAGGCAGGGGGTAACCCGTTTGTGAGTGGGGGGAACCCCTAGAGGCAGGGGGTAACCCGTTCGTGGGTGGGACCATTTGTGGTAAATTTACTGGGTTCTGGTGCCCACCGCCTCCCCTTTTGAGCGTTTGAAACAGCGTTTCCGGGACCCGGCACTGCTCGCAGTGGGCTCAAATGTCCAAAAACGACCCATTCTGGACCCCCCAAAAAAAAAATGCGAGCACCTCCCTCTTGGCACGCCGGTCTTACGACAACCCTGCCTGTTTCTGGTGCTGGGAAAAAAACGGAAAAAAACGGAAAATCAGGGTGTCGATTTTGGGATTTTCCGTTTTTTCGTTTTCTGTTTTTTTTCCGGATTTTTTTCGTCGATTTTTGACCAAGTCGCAGCCAGCGCCCACAGGCGGAAAAAACGAAAAAAAAGGAAAAAACGGAAAAAATCGACACCCCCCAAAACGACCCATTCTGGACCCCCCCAAAAAAAAAATGCGAGCACCTCCCCCTTGGCACGCCGGTCTTACGACAACCCTGCCTATTTCTGGTGCTCGGAAAAAAACGGAAAAAAACGGAAAATCAGGGTGTCGATTTTGGGATTTTCCGTTTTTTCGTTTTCCGTTTTTTTTTCGTCGAATTTTGACCAAGTCGCAGCCAGCGCCCACAGGCGGAAAAAACGAAAAAAAAGGAAAAAACGGAAAAAAACCGAAAAAATCGACACCCCCCTCAGGGAAATTTCCAAAGGGGGCGCCCTCTGCGAGATGCCCAGCGAGGGTCTCCGCTTGCCTTCGTTCCATCTCAAGACATCCAGGGCCACTACGAAGGCACAGCCACAGAGATTCCGGGTTTGCTCGGTGCGCTGGGCTGTCCACACGGCGAGACCACACCACACCACTGATGCAAGCAGCTCACCGAGGGGTCACGGATGTGTCCCTTTTGCTGTGCCGCTAAAAAACGCTTTGCTGCATATGGCACTGCCCATCGGCGAGTGTTACACTGGGCATGGCTGCCGCAGTGCCCAGTCCTAGAAACCTTGCACCGGCCTTATGGCCAGCTCCTACGGTTCCAGTCCCCTCGAAGTCGGTCTCGGGGGGGAAGCAAAGGGGGGGAGGCAAGGGTAGGGTAGGGTTGGGTTGGGGTGGGCCTGGGGGGTGGGATGCAGCAAAACCATTAAAGATATAGGGAGGATGTATAACGAACTGTAAATTCTGTAAAATTTTGTAAAAAATGGGGGGATTTTTTGGAAAAATGGCCAAAAAAAGAGTGTGGGGAGTTGGGTCCAGTTTAGCAAAGTCCGTGTATTTGGACGCGGCCCCTCAGATAAGGAAGCCGCGTCTCAGGTGTAGGATGAGGGGTGTTGTAGAATTTCAGGGTTGACCGCTATCCCTGGACCAACTCACCAAAACTGTGCTGGGATATCGGAGACGGGAGCTCGAAAGTGGGAAGACCAAGCCGATCGTTTGTCCGTGCCAGGATCATTGAGGGAGAAAACAGAACAGATGGGGATCCTCCCTGACCCTGCAGGGCACATATATGAGACGGCGTGGCTGTATCACAACAGAAGGGACAGAAGAACATCAGGCCGCTAGGAAGCTGACCGTGTATCGCACAATCTTTGACACAACATAGCATGACCAGAATTAGTGTGTGCCGCACCCCCCCACCCCCACCCCCCACCCCAGCTGACGTCACCTCCATGCGAGTGATTATATGTGTCAGCTGGACCTCCTCCTTTTTTCAGGAGGACCAGCGCCCCCGGACGAAACTGGTCTCTTCTTGCCGCTGGCGCCTAGACGAGCCCGTTTAGCTGGTACCACATCGTCACTGCTGTCCGAACTGTCCGTAGTGAGATCGCAGGAGCCGGAGAGGGAAGCAGCAGCGACAGGATGAAGGTCTGGGTCGAAGGTCTCCTCTGCCCCGTCAACGTACTGGCGATCAGGGTCGGCGTCATCTTCCCATTCACTCGCTTCCTCGGACTCTGCGGTGCCCTGGCCAGGGGTGGCGTAACTGCCGTCGTCCCGGAAGACCCCCCACTCGGCAGGCTCCTCATTCATGAGCTCCGACCAGTGCTTGCGCTTTTTATGGTCAGTCCAGTGCGACATTGCGGTATTCGCATTGCGATGGGAGGCCTCCATCGCCGCACGGTCGAATGGGGACCCCGCCTGGCGCAAAAGGACACGGTTCAGGTTGGAGCATCCGACAGTGGGCAGTTCGGGCAAGCCCCACTTGAACCGGAAGTTGTGGAGGTGTGCAACAGCAGTGATACACGTGTCAATCCACCCGTCCCCGAGCCTGGTTGCCGGGACGTTCCACGGTTCCCGCATGACGGCCCACCCCGTCTTCAGCCGCCCGATGCAGCGTTCCACACAGGAACGGTCCACAGCGAAACCCCGGTTGAACTCCCGCTCTATGGCCGAAGCAAGGTTGGTATAGAAGTGGTTGTAGTCCGGGGTGCGATTTTCATCGCCCTTCCGGCTCGTGCGGCGGCTGGGGACAACGCATGAGGCAGCCTGTGGGAATGCCCCATCAGCGATGACCACATCACATGCCCTCAGAGGGGGCCGGGAAATGCCAGAAGAGTGCGATGTAGTCGTACCCCACATTGCGGCATCAGCCATGGAGCCAGGAGCGACAGGAGAGATGTGAACAATCTGCCCAGATGGGGTAACCACGACCAACACCTTTGAAGCACACCGGTGATAATAGCCGGAGAACTTCGTGGTGTCGTACGTCACCTCCAGAGGGAAACAGTCCACAGCGAGGGTGGCACAGGGGGTGAAGGCGAAGCGACACACTTTCTCCGCTGCCCAGGGCTTCCGGAACCACTCCCTCCCCGCATCTCCCGTCCCGATCTCATCCAGAACAGTGGCGAGATACGTCACACCAATCTCCTTGTCGCGGGAGATCGCCAGCTTCCCGAGCGTCAAGCCCGGGAGGTGAGCACGGTATGCCTCCGGTCTAGTGGCGGGCTTGTGGCGGAGGTACACAAGGGCAACAAGCAGACGCCGGCGAGCGAATTCGTCGGTGTCGTCCCCGTACTGCTCAAAGAGGATGGTGAGCTGCCACGGGGTCAAGGATGTGGCAGCACTCGAAAAGTCATCGCTCCGTGTGGTGGAAACATTGAAGAAGATACACCACTCCTTCACACAGATGCTGGATGTTTTCACCCCAAGGAAGGGATGAACAGCATCACGCTCCTGCTCAGTTGCGCGCAGGGCAGCAAACTTCAGGCGGATCTGCCGGCTCTGCCTGAGGAACCGAGCCACCCGGTCCGAACAGTGGCTCCCCCACACGGCCTCGAATGCATCTTTCTGTGCAATTCGTTTCTCTGCCGCTTTCAAGGCCTCATCGATGCGTTTTTTTTGGCTGCGGATCGGGGACCTTTGCCGAAGCCCAGCCCTTTCGCCACCTCCTTCGTCCTGGCCACAGACTTGACCTCCTCGGAGTTCATCGCAGCCTTGTTGCTGAGGGTGAAGGAGGAGGCCTCGCCGCCCGGAAGGATGTCGTCGGCGCGCTGCTTCGCGAGCAGTCCCTCCTTGTGGGCGCGAATGCGATTCCGGGACTCCCTGTAAGACAGCTGCGTGACGCAGTGTCCAGCACCAACCGCCAGAGCTTGGGTGAACCCTACCGGCATAGTTCCCGCATCCAGAGCGTCGAGGTAGTGCTGAAGGTCGGTAGAGAACTCGGTTGCACGCCAGAAGTCCACCACCGCCTTGCGGAACAAGGCGAGGAACTCGATCCTCCCGTTCCCATTCAGGGTCCGGTCCACCCGAGGAAACAGGGACAGCAGGAGACTGTCACCTTGCAGTTGAGGCAGCGCCTGCATGAATGCAGAGTAATTTGCAGCAAACTTCCCCTGCATCATCAGCCGGTTGCCAATCCTCCGGTCCTGTGCAGTCGTGGGGTTCCGAAGAATGACACCCACTTTCATCGGACCATATCCAACGAGGATGTTGTCATCTGCCACAGATGACTTGCGGGATCGCGTCCGACGCCTTGTAGGCGATGCCGATGGAAGGGTACCTGGGTCCTGGGCTGCACCCGGCGTCTCAGACGGTGGGAGGTGCTCCGGATTGGCGTCTGGCCTGCGACTGCCGGGGACTGCGGGCCCAACATCGCGACCGAGGGCACCTGCAACTGCGTTTGCGATGCGGGACACATCGTCTTCTGAGATGCTCGGCGGCAAGAGGGGGTTTCTGTGAACCTCTGGTGATAGCCGCGGAAGGAGGTAGGGGCTCTCAGATGACGCCGCACGGAGGCTGACAGGGGTTCTGTCAGGCGGGGTCGCAACGGCCGGCACAACACCTCCAACCCCAGCGGATGTGCGGGAGTCGCTACTTGCCCGAGACAGGACAGACCGCTGGCGCTGTGCCTGTGAATAAAGGGTGGTGTGGTGCACCATCACAGTGTCAACAGCCTTCTTGTCGCACAGGAAGTAGTCTGACAGGAGCTTTGAGCGGAACACTTGCGGGGTCGCCGTCGCCCAAGCATGGGAGTTGCGGTGTAAGCCCTTCACAAACCCCTGGTAATGCGTCTTACGCATGTCGAGGTCTCCAAGATTGGCGAACTGAAAGACATCAGTGGGGACGAAGATGCGTTTCCCGCCGCTATCCTTCCGCAGCACATCGTACAGGGCGGATGCTGGATTATCCCACATCCCCTTCAGATCCCAGTTGAAAGGAGAGCTGCTGAGGGAAGCCCGGAGAGTTTTCCGCCAAGCCGTGGGCTCGAGGGCTGCGTCACGTTTCGCAATGGCATCGTACAAAGATAGTACAAGCACCTTGGCACCGGGTGTCAGCGCACCCTTCCTTGCACTCTCGCGGGGGTTCGGGTCCTGCCACTCACAGGTGCTCTCTCGCCCTTTTCCCTGAGATGCGGATTTCGTGCGCTTGGGGGAAGGTGTTTGGAAGAGATCAGGGGCAGCGCGCTCCCCCTTCGAAGGCTGGAGAGGGCTGCGGGGTTCCTCAGGAATGGGCGGAGTAGAACCCTCCTTGGGTGGCAGGAGCGGGTTGCGGGCGTTGACTTCCTCGGGAATGGGTGGAGTCGATGTAGAACCCTCCTTGGGTGGCAGGAGCGGGTTGCGGTCACGGGGTTCATAGCCGAAGGAGGCATCATACGGGTGGAATGATGATGCCCCCTTCTGGAAGCCTGGAGGAAGACCAGGTGGAGGGGGTGGCGCCAACGGGGCAGACTCCGAGGCAGCAAGCGGGGTAGACACCGAGTCAGCACGCGGGGCAGACTCCGAGGCATCACGCGGGGCAGACACCGAGGTAGAGCGCGGGGTAGACACCGAGACATCACGCTTAAACAGCAAGATGTATGCCTCGGTTTCATCCAAGACTGGTGCAGGAATCTGGCTCATCAGGTCGTCGTTCGCCTCCCACCACTCATCGCCCTTGCGAACCACGGCAGTGTAATGCCCTTCCACCATGGAGTCCCCGTGGTGGAGAATGTACCCGTGAAGCGAAAACTGATGGGGTCCAATCATCAGCGTCTCGCAGAGCGTGGCTTTGTAGCAATCCTTCAAGAATTGGCCAGGCTGCCCTGCGTCCCGAAACCGTGGCAAAACCACAAGGAGGTCGGTGAGGGTGTCGGGGATGTGGATGTCGGCAGACACCGTGTGCTCGACATCATGCCTCTCACGGTCAGGACACTTTTCTGCCCGATCGCTGTCGGGATCCTGCTCGTTTTCGCAGTGCTGACAGTCCCGTGAATGAGCACGGAAGCAGTCAGGGCACCGCGAAACGAAAGAGGAGACCTTCGACTGTGCAGAAGCCCTCTCCTGCACATCGATCACCTCATGCCGGTCTTCCGCGGGCAAGCTCAGGAGCAGCATATTGAGGTCGGTCGCATCACGCTCACGAGTCAGGCCACAATCTTTGTAACAGGAGGTGGAGATCTCTCTCAACTGAAAAGGGAGAGACTCTGCGTCCGACAGACAGGGATGGTGACCATCCCGGCAATCCGAAAAAAACCTGATTTTTCCTGATTTTCGGAGTTTTCTCGAAATTTGCCCTTGTGTCAACCAGTGGCAAATTTTTCGGAAAATCGGGAAAAATCAGGAAAATCCGGAAAATCATACACCCTCCTAGTGTCTGGGGGGTGAAACGGCGGAAAAATTTTTGGGGTGTTTTTGGGTGAAAATCCGGGCAACCCGGGCCCTTTGGGACCATCATGAATCTGCCCCGTTAACGGGTAACCGGTATTACCGGGTATTACCGGAAACCCGGTAATCGGCCTCCATTACCGGGTATTACCGGGTCAAAAACGGGTATTACCGGGTAAAATCGGGGGTATTACCGGGTCCGGTAATACCCGTTTTTGTATTACCGGGGATTTTCCGTGGGGATTTCCTTGGTACAGGGATGGTTCGTGGGGTGTCGCAGTGAATCAACTGCAGGGTTCTGGTGATCTTCCGTCTGGCAGTCCAAGGGAAGGTGCGCGGGGGGAATGTCAGGTGTTAGGTGACCCCCCTGCGTTATTCTGAAGGCCAGCCTCTGCAGCCCCTCCTGGCCCACCCCTCACAGGGGCGGCCCTGGGAACACTGGGAGTGGGAACGGCTGGGGAACACCCACGTTCAGTACAACCAAGATCTATGAGGCAGGCTTTGCGGCATGGCGGTGGGGGGCTGTGTTGGCGTGGCATGCCCCGATGATACACAAACAAAGGTCGAGATAATGAGCCCAGGCCCTGATTCCAACACCTGTTCGTTCAACCAAGATCTATGAGGGACACACCCCTGTCTGTGCCTGTGTCCTCCGTGTGTTGCCTCCTCTCCCTCCCTCTTCAATGCACTTCATGGCCTGGTCCGCTTCCACGGAGGCAGAGCGTGTCGTCACACAACAGGCCGTCCACGAGGCTAAGTTCTTTGAAACATGCATCATGACTTGTCCCGACTCGAACCAAGCTGATGATTTATCAGAGGGACCAGTAGCCAAGCAAGATGACAAGAAGCAGGCGCAACTCGTGCATATATTGAGGGCCTGGTCGAATCCACGTTTTGCTGGGACTTCTCTGGATTGCATCATATCGTAAGGGGTCGCTCAAATACCTTGCCGCACTAGCCCGGATCTTAGCTGCAGGTCCGGTACAGAGTGCCAGGTGCTCTTGTCAAGGGTGTCGCCAGAGAGGCTTCACATGGGAATGGGCGTCTTGCTGTGGAGCGTATCACAGAGGATTTCTCAAAATGGAAACGTGTCGACACCACAACTCCAGAACCAGCTCTTCCCGTCCACCTGCCCAAACCAGCCGTTGTCTGGGAGTCGTGAGGCCACCACGTGGGTCGACTGCAGGCTGGTTAGCTTCCGCTCATCATACACGGGGCGGATACCCTCAGCGTCCCGAAGGCAGGTGCGATTATCCACCTTGGCCCGGGGGCAGTCCAGTGGCGGGCCCGTGTTGAAGCCACCCCAGCAAATACAAGTCCGCTCACCGTACTGTGACCTGCTGTGGCAGGAACCACAAGCCCGGCCACGCCAAGAAGCACCTCTCGGTACCATAATGCTCGTTGGCTGCTCGCAGGTAAGTGTTGCGACAAGCACCCAGCCAGCAGAGCGATGTAACCGAATAACGGATCTGGCGTGACCAATCACTCGAGCCTGGAGTAGGAGAAGATGCACGCCTAGGAGGTTTCCCTGAACGAAGGATCGATAATTGGAAACGAGGAGCCCTTCGCTCTGTGCCACTGTGTGCCCAACTGTGCCACTTTGCAACCAGTTTGGTGACGCACCGTTTCTGCATTTCTGAGCCAAGGTCCTTAAATGATGGAAGCTATGGGAACAGTGCCTCTCTGTGATGGAACCTTCATTGGTTCAGAATGTGCCTGCCCCAAGACCCTGTTGGCCCAGGCAGTCACTGCCCCCAATGGAATGGTGCTCGCAGACTTTGGGAGAGGAAGGTGGCCCTACGATCACGCCTGTCTCATGTTATGCGTGTGTGTGATCGACTGCCTGATCTGACGACACTGCCGGCTCTGGAAGGGCTCGGGTGGTGTGTGGGCACCGTGCAGTAGTCAGCACTGCTGCGACGGAAACTCGAAAAGTCTGCAGTGAGCCACACAAACCAGACGTGAACTGCGGAACCCGGCTTTCGATCACCCCATGCGCCATAGAATCCAACGTCGACCACAACACACTGCTAAGGGGAAGGGAATCAACCCACAAAACAAAGGGAAATTCCCATGGAAAATACCCGGTAGCGCTACCGGGCTATAACCGGGTATTACCGGGTATTACCGGGCAAACGGGTATTACCGGACCCGGTAATACCCGTTTTTCGACCCGGTAATACCCGGTAATACCCGGTAGCCGTTAACGGGGCAGATTCATGGACCATATAGGCCAGGAAAGGCCAAAATTTTCGACTTTTTTCGGAAATTTTTCGATTTTTCAGAGTGTGGCAGTCCGCAGATACAGATTTTCGGGTCAGAAAGCGCCCTATCACTTCACAGCTACAACCGCTCTGATGAATTTCCTTTTGTTTGTTGCGTTGACGCTTCTACACACAAAACCCTGAACTGATCACACCCTGAGCCTGCACGGTGGACTCCAGCGGCCCTAGCGGGAGTCTGGGAGCGGGAGTCTGAGCGGGTGTCAAAGACTCCCGCTAGCGGGAGTCTATACTCCCGCTAGGGGGAGTCTGACTCCCCCTAGCGGGAGTCTTTTCACCTATTTTCATCCATTTTTCCCATGATATAGTTACAGTCTACTGGCGTGGGGGGTAAAATCATGGTGGAAGAGGGATGGGGAGGGGCTTGTTTTGCTTCTGTCAGTTTCCCCGGACTCTGGACTACCTACCTATCCTCCTGGTAGCGGCTACACCTGCGGAGGTGAGCGGTTAGAATTTGAGGTGTCAAAGTGCGGCCATCGCCTGTCGTAGTTGTGTTACACCTTGGGCAAGACAAGCCATCCTGCAGGCCTCATCTTCTTCGTCAGAACTGTCATCCCCCTCCTGCTGTGCGCGTTGGTCAAGCGTGCTCAAAGTCGCCTCGGATGACACGAATGGTGTGAAAGTCGCCCCCAGCGGGATTGGCATTTTGCACAAGCAGAGCGATAATTTGCGGTGTCCTTCGGGGAACCGGAACAGGAAGTAGGGCGCGCTGATGGGTTCAACGAAGTCCTGTGTGTTGCAGTGCACAAACCCCTTCTGCAGCTGTGTCAACTGTGTGCAAAGAACATACACAGCCAATCTATGAGCGTGTCGGGTGTGCAGACACGGACACAGAATGACTTCTCTATACCCGAGGATCCCGTCCTGCGACAGGTGCGCAACCTTCCAAGGCATGCCCGATGCGCGCCGCTTCTCTTCTGCCATCGCAAGATCTCTCTCGTAAGTTGCGGAGCTGGCGATTGTAACGGCATCTTTCTTGCGATGTCCGTTCTCTGCTTCTTCAAATTCGTCGTTGTTCTGCAGAGGCACTGCATCTTCTGGAGCCCACCAATGATGGAGATTGTGTACGTAGGCATTGCGCGTTGATCCCTTTTCGGCATGCTCCATCAACCAGTGAAATATATGCCCTGAGATCCGAGCACGCAAGAAGGGAATCCGGGCTGACTCATCCTTGCATCCCCAGAAGCGCCAGGGGATGTCTGCATACCGGAAATGCATGAGGTCTGCAAGGGAGACAAAGAGGTAGCGGAACAAGCCCTTGTAGGTGTGTCCTGTGACAGGCAAGCACGACCTTCCGGAACTGAGCACCTGTCCCATGCTGCGACACATTCAGTGCAAGGTTTGTACAGGTCTTGTCGAATATTTTTTTGTTGTCTCATCCAGCAGGGGTGGAGCTTGAAATATGGGGTTGCGGGCTGGATCGGGTCAGATCGGGTCAGCCAATTTTTTCTTATGGGTTCCCCCCCGGTTCGTCTCAGAGATCAGTGCTCGGGCCCAGCCTCCCGCGAGGTACCGGAAAAGGGTTAAACCCGGTAGTGGTACCCTACCCCCGCTGGAGTCCACCGTGCAAGGCCGGATCAGCCCACGGGTGGGTTTGAGGAAGAAATCTGGGGGGGCAAATTTTGCTGCGACTTCCGGTTTCACCCGGCCGAACTCCAGCATCTATCCAGACCCACGGTGCCAAGCCGTTCGCCCGTGTCGCGATCATTCGCGGCTTCAGGCTGCCCCCGACGACACGTTTGTATCCTGCACCTTGCCATACTTCGCCTCCACCTTGTATATGACGGAGAGCGCCCTCCTTCCGCATCGTTGCGACTTCCCTGACAGCGAACTTATCCATGTCAGGGAAGACATGGCGATGATTGCGTTGGCCACCTGGGTGCTGTGCTGGTGGAGCTCCTTGCTCAACACCGTTGCTAGGAGCCTTCTAATGGATCCCAGTGTCAGCACACTGCCCCCTTTTTTAACAGGGAAGGCCGTGCAAAAATCATGCACAATGTTCGTCGCCTCCGCAGCCTCGGGACTCTCTGCGCTCTTCTTCTTCTTAATCGACTTTGCCGCCGGCTTCGCTGCCGGCTTCGTTGTCGTCTTCCCCATTTTTGTGAATCAGGTCTGCGAGCTGGGATGGGTGGAAACGTCCGTTTCGTTTGGTGTGGCTGTACTTCAGTGACGAGTGCCACATTGCATAGGTATCATGGGAAAAATGAGTGAAAATAGGTGAAAAGACTCCCGCTAGGGGGAGTCAGACTCCCCCTAGCGGGAGTATAGACTCCCGCTAGCGGGAGTTGGACTCCCCCTAGTTGAGACTCCCGAAAAGGGTTACCCTACCCCCGCTGGAGTCCACCGTGTGATGAAGGGTGGGGTTAGTGTATAGAGCACGTTTGGTTGCAGCTGTGGTGGGGCGCTTTCCGCTCACACGAGTGTGCTTAAAAAAAAATTTTTTTCGACCCAAAAATTTCGGGTTTTTTTCCGGAGGGTGTATGGTGACCATCCCGGCAATCCGAAAAAAACCTGATTTTTCCTGATTTTCGGATTTTTCTCGAAATTTGCCCTTGTGTCAACCAGTGGCAAATTTTTCGGAAAATCGGGAAAAATCAGGAAAATCCGGAAAATCATACACCCTCCTAGGATCTATAATGAACGAGCCCAACCACCCACCCACCCACCCACACCCCAAAGACCCCCCCCCCCCAAGACCCTTGTCCAGCATCAGTAGAGTGTCCAGTCTGGCGGACGACTGCTACTGTCCGCCCGGGCCCTCACACCGGTGATTCCGGCTCTCCTCGCGAGTGCCGAGTGACCCCCACCTCCAGCTTGTCGACTGCCGCGTTGGCGGCGGCGTCCGCGTCCGCATTCCACTTTCGGCCCACGTGCACGAGAGTGATTCGTGTGCCGGCCGCCCGCAGGGCGGCGATGCGTTCTCTGGCCTTGACGTACAGCGGGCGGAGCTTCTTGCTCCGGCACATGGTGTCGGTGTTGACCTGGTCCGCAACCAGCTGACTATCGCCATACACCACCACCTCGCCCACCGGCGGGTGGTCAATCAGTTCATCTAGGCAGAGCAGTAGACCCGCGTACTCCGCCTCGTTCACAGTGCACCCCTGCGCCAGTCTGCTCTGCGCGGTCCACACCACCACACCACTCGCGGTTTTGCGCACTGCACCCGCACCCGTGCCCGCCCGCTTCTTGGCAGTGCCCTTCCCCCGTCTGAGGGACCCGTCGAAGAAAAGGGTTTCCACCCCACTCCGCGGTTGGGGCTCAGCTCGTGCCACCACATGACCAGCCGCCGCGGCCTCGTACACGGCTCTCCTCTCGTCGCGGCCCGCCTCTTGGACCAGAACCTCCATCGTGGTCCAGCTCGGGCGCGGTGTCAGCGACGCGGCCTCTCGCACTTGCTCCTTCAGCCTAGTGAGCATCGCTTCGACCGCCTGCGTGCACAGCAAGCGAGGACGCCGGTTCAGCCCGCCGCACTGCAGCTGTCCGATGAAGGGCTCCAGAGACTTGCACTTGGACTCCCCGCCCTTCTTCCCCGGGTGGATGTACTCACCGGGTCCCGCAATGGCTTCACATGTGCGCATCCAGGCAGCCATCAGCGTACCCTTGTCCCTCGCAGTCAGGGCCCGCTGCCCCTTCTTCTTGCTCCCCGGCGAGAACACGACGTCGACGCCGGTGAACACCTCGAAGTCCACCGCGAGTTCCAACCAGGATACGTGGTACTTGCGGTTGTTTTCGTCGTCCGGCCACTTCAGCTGCCTCCACCAGTCGCGGACCGCGAAATAGGCCGGCACCCCAGCCACCTTAGACCAGGCTTGCGGCGGCAGGGCATCAGGGAGCTTGTCGTAGGTCTCAAGGGGTTCCTCAGGGTCCCAACCCCAAGGAAAGGGCTCGCGTACCGACACCCCTGTGGCCGGTTCAGCCTCGCGCTGCTTGAGGAGTCGCTCCCTCTGGAGGATAATCTCCGTGTACAGTCCAAGCAGCTGCCGCAGGCACTTCGCATTGCCGTGTCCCTGCCGCATCACAAACCCCAGCGGCAGAATCCCGTTCCGAGCCAAGCAGGGGGGCCAGTTGGTCCTGTCCGCCGCCACCACATCCCGATACGCCGGTAGCCGGCGGTAGTCCGCCGTCGCCTCGCAGCGCCACCACATGTGTTCGTGGTCCTCCTTCTCGAGCCCACACAACTTACACATGCCATTCCCCTGCTTGTAATGGCGGAGGCGGCGGTCTTCGGTGACCTGGTCTCCAGCGATGATCGCCCGCATGATTCCCGCACGGTATGGTTCCGGTTCCCCCGACCACACTCGGGTGACAGCCATGTAGTCGACCCCGTCGCGCATGCCCGTCGTGTCTTCCCGTTTCTTTGCAGCAATCTCCCGCCACCTGGCCGCACGAACCATCTCACGCAGGTCGTGCAACACCGCAGGTCGATCCTCGCACCCGAGATCGATCGCCTTGTCGGAGTCACGTGCCTTGAGGCGCCCCGCATCGGGCCACTTCCAGCGCAGGTCCGAGAGCGCCGTCTGTACCAGGGCCACCGGCCCGGGAGTCGCCGCCTTGATCTCCGCAGCCGTCAGCGCACCGGCCCTGCTCGGCCCCCGTGGACCCCTCGCGGGGGTGCGTAGGCTTCTGATCTCAGTCACCAGCTGCCAGAGATCCGGGCATCTGTGGCGCACGGTGTGCATCGCCACCAGTCGTTGGTACTGGATGTAGGACGTCGGGTCCACGCGGTGAGCCGGGCACAGCAAGTTGCGCACGATCATCGGGCATCGCCGTGCCTTCTGAAACTTCCACAGCACACGCATGACAGCCATGTCAAGGGAGCTCAAGGTGCCCCACAGCGGGTTGGCTGTGTGGATCGCGGCGAAGGCCATCGGCATCACCATCGTCGCGAGAATCTTCGCCTTGGCCGGGAACCCCAGGTTGAGGTATTTCGCTTCCAGGCGGCGGCACACCTCAATTGCCTGTTTGACACGCTTGTCACAGATCCCCGAGATCTTCTCCCGCGACACCAGACAGATCTGCGCCCCAAGGTCCTTTATCTCTCCTCTGGCTTGCACGATGGGCTCCCCTTGGAGAACTAGAGTCAGCGTCTCCCCCGGGTCGGTGGAGAAGCATCTCCCCTTTGTCCCGTACCGCAGGTCCGTCAGCTCCGAGAACTCCTCGGTGAGCCGTAGCCCCCTCCGGATCTTGGCGAGGTCTGTGTCCAGCAACTTCTTGTCGTCAGCGTAGAGGCCGGTTCCACACTGTGCCTCTGCTCGGACCACCCTGTCCCACACCGCCATCACGGGGTTCAGCCACAGTACGGACAGGGGGCACCCCTGGAGGATCCCGTTGAAGGCGGCGAAGGGTTGACCCACCGAACCCTGCACTTTAAACCGCCTCCTGAGGCCATGGTACATCGCCCGGGAGGGCCGCCGCACTCTGTCGTCGAGACCCATCATTTCCAGGAGGCCGAAGATGATATCCCATGGCACCGAGTCAAAGCACTTTTTGACGTCGAGGAGAACCCCACGCAGAGGCACGCCCGTCAGGGATGCTTTCTCAGCTAGCAGCGCAGTCTTCATGTACGCCCCGAAAGCACCCTTGCCCGTACGGAAGCCGTACATGCTGTCAGTCGCCCACTCCTCCTGCCAGACCATCAGTTGGCTTACCCTGGCTTTCGCCCACACCCTGTATATCACCGACATGACCGTAATAGGGCGATGGTCCAGCGGGTCGGGGTCCTCCTCCTTCGGGATCATCGATACAGTCGCCGACAGCAGAGCTTCAGGCCACTCACCCGACAGCTCCACGCCATTCAGAACTTCTGCCAGGGCTGCGTAGAACGCCCGCGGCAACAGCTTCAGCTCCTCAGCGTACCAGCCGTCCGTGCCTGGCGCCTTCCCCGAGCCCATGTCCGCAGCCGCCATGTGCAGTTGCTCCCCACTCAGAGGCTGGAGGGGCAGCGGAACCTCAGGGATGTAGGCGGCGTAACGCTCCTTGAACAGCTCCCACGAGGGGCCTCCATCGCGGTGGCGTTGCATGATGGGGAGCCATGCGTCCAGGAGCCAGCTGTCCATCACCGACCGATCGGTCGTTTCCTCATCCTGGCGACGCATCAGCACCGACGTGCGTGGCGGGCCCCGGAGCCTCCGGTAGATCTTCCCGGGGTTCCGATGCCAGGAGGTGTGGGTCTCCCGCATGTACAGGCGGCGCCGCCGCACCGTCATCAGCTTCCGCTCCTTCTCGAGGGCGCGGTCGCACGCGGCCCGCACCAGCTCCAGCTCCCCCCGCGTCGGGGTCACCGGCTCCACGCGGCCTAGGAGCTCGGACGCCGCAGTGCGCACCTTCTCCCATGCCCCCCTGACGGAGACTGGCATCGCACCTCCCACAGCACGGCGCTCCACTTCCCGGATCCTGCCCATCATGTCGAGGAGGCAGATCATCTTGCGGGTCAGGGCCCCGTCGTGACCCCAGCGTTGCCTGCCACATAGCCACTCCTGGCGGACCACCGCGGCGACACCCTTTTTGCGAGCCAGCGCTGCGGTCTTCGCCGACCCCTCGGCGTCCCGCGGCTCGCACGCGTGCACGGCCAGAAAGCTCGACGCAGCGGAGCACCATGTCTGCCAACGCTCTTCGACGTTCCCAGCTGGATCCCATTGGCGGGTCAGGGTGTCACACACCTTTGCCGCCGCCTCCCGTAACGCGGGCTTCTCGTCCCTGCCGACCCGCCTGAGCGGCAGGATGGCCGGTACTGCGAGGCGGTCCACCCTTTGCCGGTACGCGAGCGTCCCGAAGCTCGCGTCCACCTGTCTGTGGGTCGGGATGTTCTTATCGTCCGATACACAGAGCGTCTCCAGGCCGCTGATCGCCACGTGGTTGGCGAGCACCAGGTCAATCCTAGACGCCGAGCGTCCCTCCGGTCCATCAGGGCTCCCGGTGTAGCAGGTAGGGTCCGGAGTTGTACCCTGAGCATCAGCCGCGACTTGTGCACAGTCGAACCATCGGCCCGACGCCAGGTGCGTACTCAGCACTGTACTGGCCGAAGGGTCAGGCGGACAGTTAAAATCACCAGTGATAATCACCGGCACGTCGCCCAGCAACACCGCCTCATCGAACACATCAGCGAAGAAGTCCTCCCGCTCTTCCGCAAGGTCCGGAGTAGCCCCTGTTTTCGCATAGACGACGAAGACGTGCAGGAACAGCTTCCCCGTGCCGTATGCCACTTTGGCGTGGAGGAACCTGCAGGATTCCCGCAACTGCAGGGCCCCGGCAGTGTTCACCCGGACGCACGGAATCCCACGTCGCACCAGGAGTCCGACCCCGAGGACCTGGCCTGACTCACCCCGAGCATCGCCGCGGTATGGCACGTCGTCTCCCCAGAGAGCCTTGTACCCGGCCTTCCATGCCTGAGCCGTCATGGAGTCCCGCGCCCCTTCAGTCAGCCTTGTCTCTTGCAGCGCAACCATATCCACATCCCACCGGAAGACACTCGGACAGTGTTTCTGCAGAGAGGTCACGTTGGCCGACCGGAGGAGTAACCCCCCTCCCCCTCCGGAGGTCGGAGAGAGCACTTCAGTCGTAGTCGCGGCAGGAGCCGGGGTCGCACGCGGAGGTACAGCATCCGCCCGCCGCACCTGGGCAGCAGCCCCAGCACCCAACGGGGAGACCGGCCGCTGCAGCACGCGTACACGGCGCCCACCTCTGGTGCGCCGGGGACCAGGCGTGTCCGTCTGCCCACGAAGCTCGGGCAGCGGCACCGCGGCCAGTTCGGGATCCTGTCCACGCTGTTCCAGGACCTGGAGGGTCGACAGAGGGAGCCGAAGTTGGTCGTAGTGATGCGGCCTGAACGTTACCACCAGACGCCTGGTCGCGCCCGGACATCTCCCCAGGCGAATCAGCCCCTCCGGGTTCCCCACGTTCAGCGCCCAGATGTCTGCGTTCAGGACCTGCGCCGCCGCCTGCAGGGTCAACTCGTCGCCGTAAGCGCCCGGTACGCGCATACCTTCCACATAGGCGGCGGGGTCCTCATGCGCATCAAGGAGGAGTTGAAGGCCCTCGATGCTCTCCAGCCAGTCGCACACCGCCGTCCGCAACCCGGCATGCTCCCAGTCACCAACTTGCCCCGACAGCGCGTGGAACTGGCAGTTCCCATCTCCTGGCACACGCACGACCTGCCCCAGCAGGCGGGAGCTCTCTTCCGCCAGCCACGCGTCCTGGAGCTCTATACGCTCCAGGGGGTCCACCTCATCGTCATCACCGCCACCAAGGAAAAGGCGGCGCACACACACACCACGCAAAATCGGGTCCTTATGGCCCCAGTGTCGCATTGCCGGGCGCGTCTGCGCGCTGCCCAGCCCCATTTCGCCGCACGACTGGCGACTCACGCACGACTTACACCACTCCACAAATCCGCACACAGTGTCAGCAGACCCGCTCATCTGCCGCCGTGCCTGCCCGAGGCCCGGCCCCGGCGGTCCTTGTCCTTCCGGGCCGGCGACTCCGACCGCCCCGACCTCGGCCGCTGCGCTTCCAGCAGGTCGAGGATGCGGTCCTGTGATGCCTGCATCCGCTTGCCCTGCTCGATCATCTGACCCTCGAGACGTGATGATTGTGCCGCAAGGTCCTGTTCCAGCTTGGCGCTGCGCGCATCCAACCGTTCCCACCGCACTTGCACTTCTTGCCGGAGGCTCCCCGCATCGCGGCATGCTTCTTCCACAGTCGAGAGGCGTGACAGGGCCACCTCGACCTGGCCAGCGAGAATGGCCAGGGTTTCCGACTGGGAGTCCAGCTTCGCTCTCGCCTGCAGGTCCTGTAGCGGCGGCGGCTGAGGCCGAGCCTGTTGCTGTTGTTGTTGTTGCTGCTGCGGTGGCTGTTGTTGACGCGGCCGCTGCCCCGTTTGCGGCGAGGGTTGCGGCTGTGCCATACTCGCTGCCCCCAGCCAGGCTCCCGAGCGCTGCACCGCAACTGCCGGACCAGTGTGCCCAGCAGACGCTGTGCGTCGCTGCTTCGCCGGAGGTGCAGAGGCTGCGCGCCTTGCGCCCTTCCTCAGACGCTTGGCGCTGGGCGGGGCGACCTGCATCACTGCCAGGTCGCCGGTCGCCCACTGCTGCGGGTCCTGCGCGGCCTCCACCGTCCAGACCCCCCGGAAGAGGTGACACGGGGTCACCTTCCACCCCATCGCGTCGGACAGCTGCTGCTCGAGCTCGGCGCCCCGCATCCCCCGCGCACCCGACACCGCGTAGCGGCGGCCTCGCGCTGCTATCCCAAGGGCCTGCCTGGCAAGCTGGCCCTTTCCCGCCACGACGCGCACACCCTTCTTGTGGCCGACGTGCCACGCAGCCCCCAGCCACCAGTCTGCCCCCCGGTGCGCTTCCAGGGAGGCCTCCTGCTCCTCCGACACCAGCCACACCACCTCAGCGCCCTTGTCCCGGGAGGGGTGGCGGCGGACGTACACCTTCTCAATGCCACTCTGGCGGAGGATATCGTCGACCAGGTTGGGCGGGGCCAGACCCGTCGCCCGGCGCACATCGCCATCCGTGGCGACCCGAACCCGCACCAGCTGCCTCGCTGAGGCCCAGCCCCGAAGCGCATCCTCCGAGCCGTCCTTGGCGGCCATCGCCAGGACCAGCTCTTCCCGTGGCGCCTGGACGGGCGCATTGCCCGCCTGCGACGTGGGCGTCGCGTCCCCGGCGATCCACAGCTCGCGCAGGGTCACACCCTGGGCGCGGCCCTGCCCCAGCAGGCGCACCCGCGCACGCGAAGCCACACTGCCCGGCAGGGGGTCGAGGGAGCAGTAGGTCCTGCCCCTCCGGAGACCCTGCGCTGCCACCGCCTCCTTCCCGTGCGGCACGAGGCACACCCCGCCTTCCGCCTCAGCGTCCCACGCCACCAGCTCCACGTCCCAGTCCTCCTGGCGGAGTGCCCACGGTCCCCATTGCCCAGTCGGGCGGGCCCCGGAGGCAGTACGGGGGAGGGGCACCTTCATCGTGGCCCCCGCATCCGGATCCTGCGGGATGTCCTTCGCATCCTCCTCAGCCACCGAGGACCCGGCACCCGACGCGGACGGTAGCACCGTTGCGTAGTGCGACCCGCAGACGTACGCGATGCGGATGCACGGCCTGCCCTGCGACTCCCCACGGGACTGGACGGTCAGTTTCCCGTCCCGAAGCCGGAAAACTTCGGCATGCCTGCCGATCCGCCTCAGCAGTGCGTCCAGCTGCACCGCGTCCCCCCACGTGCCCGAGCGAGCGACCCGGGCGACGTACTCCTGGTAGTCTCCCTCAACCAGGGGGGCGTACCTGTCCTGCCCGGACCGCAGCTCCAGCACCGTCGCCGCCCAATACGCTGCATGCCCGTGCGGCGTCCCGTGCAACGCTTTGCAAATTGCCCTGTACAGGCAGTTGCCATCGCCCTGCACGTCCCGGACCGTCAACCCAGCCGGATGCAGTGCACGCCTCATCGATGACAGGACGAAGCCCGCCGACTCACCGCCCCCTCCAGTCATGGCGTCCCCCAGCCGTGTCTTGCTTACTCCACAGGCCCCCTTCAGGGTCTGGAGAACCAACGCGCCAAATCGCCACAGCGACGGGGGGGACTGCACCGTCAGGAGCTTCCCACGGTGGCCCAAGGCACGGCGGGCGGCCCGTGCTGACGGGAGCCGCCAGCGGTGTGGGGGGTAAAAACGTGCAGATCCCTCCTGCCCGCTGCCCTCCACGCGCCAACCGAGGAGTGCCGCATCCAACCACTGGATACGCATCCCCCTCACATCCTTCGGATCCGCTTTAGTCGCGCCGCCCATTTGAGCGAACACGTCCGGGTGCACCGCGTGGAGGCGCGGATCCTCACACACCCCCCCCCCCCCAAGACCCGAAAATATACACACGCAGTGTTGACGGGGAGAATAAGAACACATGAGGGGAAGACCACAGGGAGGGAGAAGGGTGTGGGGATAGACGGGGGATGGGGCGTGTGTATGGGAGAGAGGAGGTGTGTGTGTGTGGTTATCAAGTTTTAAGGCGGTGTCGCCCTGCACGGGCAGTAGCACCTCCCCTTCAGTATCGCACTCCCGAAGGATTGGTGTGTGTGTGTGTGTGTGGTTATAAAGTTTTAAGGCGGTGTCGCCCTGCACGGGCAGTAGCACCTCCCCTTCAGTATCGCACTCCCGAAGGATTCCCCAACACGACGTGACACCGGTTTCGACGCGTACTCTTCGTACCCCTCCCCCCGGCCGCGTCTCTTCAGCGAAGAACCGGGGATAATCGGACCAGGGCTAGCTAAACCCTGGTGGTGTCACGGGTGGGGTTGGAGAGGGAGAAAAGGAAGAAATGAAGTTGCGAAAAAGTCAAACACTGACACGTGAAATCAATAAAAAAGCGGTATATATCGCCCCCTTGCTGCGACAAAGACACTAAATAGTCAGGCCGCTTCAAGAGTCTTGAGGGCTTGAAGGAAGAAACAGGTTGCTGATGAGTCTCAGGAGCAGGCACCTTTTGTCCGCCCACATGACCTTCGCCCGAAGGCGAACCTCGTCCAGCTTGGCTCGATCGCCACAGAGAAGGGGATCATTCTCCGCTGTGGTGAACATCTTAAAAACCGAGGGTGCAGAGGTGGGGCAGCCCACTGGTGCGACAGCAGGCCGCTCCCGGATAGCTATAACTAGTGCATAGGAAGCATACGACGGCACACGCAACAGATGCCGAAGGCACAACGGCGGGTCACTTTTAACCACCAGAGGAGTGGCACTCCCGAGGGGTGGGGAAGGGGGGGTAGTCACAACACTTTCGAAGGAAGTAAAGGGGCAAATGGGATGTTTTGTGCAAGGTAGAAAGGAAGTCACAACATGAGGCAGGGGGGATTGCTCATCAGGCCTGGGGGAATAGAGGGTTTGTGTGTGGTTATAAAGTTTTAAGGCGGTGTCGCCCTGCACGGGCAGTAGCACCTCCCCTTCAGTATCGCACTCCCGAAGGATTCCCCAACACGACGTGACACCGGTTTCGACGCGTACTCTTCGTACCCCTCCCCCCGGCCGCGTCTCTTCAGCGAAGAACCGGGGATAATCGGACCAGGGCTAGCTAAACCCTGGTGGTGTCACGGGTGGGGTTGGAGAGGGAGAAAAGGAAGAAATGAAGTTGCGAAAAAGTCAAACACTGACACGTGAAATCAATAAAAAGGGTGGTATATATCGCCCCCTTGCTGCGACGAAGACACTAAATAGTCAGGCCGCTTCAAGAGTCTTGAGGGCTTGTGTGTGTGTGTGTGTGTGGTTACAAAGTTTTAAGGCGGTGTCGCCCTGCACGGGCAGTAGCACCTCCCCTTCAGTATCGCACTCCCGAAGGATTCCCCAACACGACGTGACACCGGTTTCGACGCGTACTCTTCGTACCCCTCCCCCCGGCCGCGTCTCTTCAGCGAAGAACCGGGGATAATCGGACCAGGGCTAGCTAAACCCTGGTGGTGTCACGGGTGGGGTTGGAGAGGGAGAAAAGGAAGAAATGAAGTTGCGAAAAAGTCAAACACTGACACGTGAAATCAATAAAAAAGCGGTATATATCGCCCCCTTGCTGCGACAAAGACACTAAATAGTCAGGCCGCTCCAAGAGTCTTGAGGGCTTGAAGGGAGAAACAGGTTGCTGATGAGTCTCAGGAGCAGGCACCTTTTGTCCGCCCACATGACCTTCGCCCGAAGGCGAACCTCGTCCAGCTTGGCTCGATCGCCACAGAGAAGGGGATCATTCTCCGCTGTGGTGAACATCTTAAAAACCGAGGGTGCAGAGGTGGGGCAGCCCACTGGTGCGACAGCAGACCGCCCCCGGATAGCTATAACTAGTGCATAGGAAGCATACGACGGCACACGCAACAGATGCCGAAGGCACAACGGCGGGTCACTTTTAACCACCAGAGGAGTGGCACTCCCGAGGGGTGGGGAAGGGGGGGTAGTCACAACACTTTCGAAGGAAGTAAAGGGGCAAATGGGATGTTTTGTGCAAGGTAGAAAGGAAGTCACAACATGAGGCAGGGGGGATTGCTCATCAGGCCTGGGGGAATAGAGGGTTTGTGTGTGGTTATAAAGTTTTAAGGCGGTGTCGCCCTGCACGGGCAGTAGCACCTCCCCTTCAGTATCGCACTCCCGAAGGATTCCCCAACACGACGTGACACCGGTTTCGACGCGTACTCTTCGTACCCCTCCCCCCGGCCGCGTCTCTTCAGCGAAGAACCGGGGATAATCGGACCAGGGCTAGCTAAACCCTGGTGGTGTCACGGGTGGGGTTGGAGAGGGAGAAAAGGAAGAAATGAAGTTGCGAAAAAGTCAAACACTGACACGTGAAATCAATAAAAAAGCGGTATATATCGCCCCCTTGCTGCGACAAAGACACTAAATAGTCAGGCCGCTCCAAGAGTCTTGAGGGCTTGTGTGTGTGTGTGTGTGTGGGGGGGGGGGGGGGGGGAAGGTGCTGTTTACTCTGAAGTGCAAGTCACGTGTGAGCCTGCTGCCATCCCTGAATAAAAAGGAGGCGGTGGCGTAAAAGACGCAACACACGCAGGAGACGTCGGAGGTTCGTCGGAGAGAAATGAAGGGCACGGCGTTGACACCCAGAGCCAGAAGCCCCCCCCCCCCCCACCACCCACGTGAGGCGCGTGTGCCGGCATCGGCCCTCCTCAAGGCAGTGGGACTGTGCTTGACGCGATGCACAGTGAAACAGACCCCATTCAAATCCCACTTGATGAGTGGATGGTTCGGCGCGACCTGCACTGAACAGACTTACCTTACACTGCAGCCTTTATGTTGAGTGCATGTCGTGAACAGATTTGACTCTGATAAAACGACCTCCACTGGCCGCGAGCTCGCATATGCAGGAAAGTCTCGGCAGGGGGTGATGTGTGGTAGTTTTCTTTAGCGTTGATCACAAGGGCCTTGTCAACGGCAGCAACTGCAAGTGGATCCTGTGCTGGAAACAGAGCACGCTGCATCGTGGAAAGAAAGAACATTCGGATACCCATCCCGTGACATGTCACAGGACGGAGGGGTTGAACGGCAGTAAAGGAAAGAGCAAGCAAGAGTAGCGACTTTACACCCTCAGGAGAAGGAGCTGTCCAGCAGAAGGAAAACCATCGCTGATATGGAACGCACATGGCACACATCAAGAGCACACAGATGGAGCGCCCGTCACACATCGAAGTGTGCTGCTAAAAGGTTCGCTGTCAGGTATCTCTCACTTCGGTTTGGTCATGCCTTGGCGCCTCCACACACCCCCTCGCCTGTGTGAAGGCGAGTGGGTGTGGAGCACAGTGAGTGAGTGAGTCATGGCAGCAAGCAACACTTCCCCCCCCCCCCCCCCACAACGAGTGTGTCTAAATACACACATAATAAGAAGCTGGAAAAAGACGGACAAACAAACCTCTGTGAATGGGGGCAAACGGAGATTGGGGTTTGTCCTCCAGAAGCGCTGCCAAGCCATCTTTCTTCAGCACACTCGTGGAAAGCGACCCACCACAGCTGCAACCAAACGTGCTCTATGCAGCCCCACCGTACAGGAAACAGGTTTCGGGGTGGGGGTTGCTGTAGACGGCAGCGCAAGAAACAAAAATGAAAATCCAACAGGCTTTGTTGTAGCTGTGGAGTCAAAGGGGCGGTGTCACTGTGGCAAAAGTTCTTGCGATTGTGCAGATCAACAGTTGGAGCTGAACAGAACAGCCGAGCTAAAGGGAGACCCGAGACTGAGAAAGAACTTACGGCAAGGAATACACTGCACCCCACAGGCCGCAGTACGGACAGACGACACGGCATGGCCCGCGCACTGATACATGGTGTGTATGGTGTGCACGGCACACCTGGTTGGGCCCAACTTACGCCCTGGGTCGAGCCACCCAGCCTGCCACAGCCAGGCCTTGAAGAGCAAAGAGCCTTGGCAGAGGAGCCAGCCCGGTGTGCTCGACAACGCTTGCCGTCACCCCGTGCCTAACCAGAGAGCAGCGTCGGGCCTAACCTTGTGTGGAAGCTGGCACCAGATTGCACGGGCCAGTCATGCTCGCATGTGTTGATGGGGGTTGGGCCAGGGCAGAACTAGTAAGACTATAAACAACACACAGCAGCATCAGTCGCAGAGGAAAGTGGGGTAGGGTGGTGGTGAGAGACATCGTCACGGGACGGCACAGAAGGATGACGGGAGGGGAAAGGGAGCTAGTCGGCAAGGATTCAAGGAAAGTTCAGGCGGTTTCTCAAAGAAACGCCACCTGCTTTGACCTGAGTTTGCCGCAAACGGGGTTTCGTGGAGTGGGGGCGTTGGTTCGGCGGGGGTGTCAGCAGAACTTCGCCGGAGTGGAGCCGGAGTTGGGGCGGTGGTTTTTTGGCCACATCATGAGGTGAGGAAAGAAGCAATGGTGAAACGCAGCAAAAAACGAACAAATAAAAATGAATCCGCTCGGCGTGAAAATCACCCAGAGTCCGTACGCCGAACTGACAAGCAAGATAGAGGGTGCCTTCGCCGCAGCGCCGCACTTCAGGCGCATTTCCTCCTATTCATCGGAGAGAATCACCTGGAACTTGCCGACAGCGAAGGCCTCACTCCAGAGAGGGAAAGGTGCAGAGAGGCAGAGCTGCACCACCTTGGGCAGGGAAGGCACAATTCACACAAAGACTTGGAGGAGCACATCGACCAGGCTTGGGGTGGTGCGTGAGGGGGTGCCCTGCGGTGTGGGGGACGCGAGGCTCTCGCCCATCACATGACAAGGTCGGGCCGCAGCTTCTGCAGGGACATGGACGGCGTGCGGTTGAAGCTGTGCCGCAGGTCCGTCAGCCCCACCCAAGAGCGGGCCCGCGGCTCCGCCCTCCCAAGTGCCGCCTCGCGTGTGCCCTGCATGGCATGGCCCTGGTGTGGTGATCCCATGCCGTCACCCGTCCTGCCTACGACAGGCTTGGTGGCCCACAGCCTGTGACCCACGCCTGCTGTGCCTGCCGGCACTGCCGACAGCGTGGCAGATCGCTTCCGCGCCAGCTGGGGTGTGTGTGACGTGGTAGGCGTGACAGGCATGGGGCAGCAGAAGCTCCTGTCGCTGAAGGGCGACACCAGGTCGTCATCGCTCATGAGGTGCTCCGGAAGGACAGACGCCCTGCTGGACCAACCTGGCGTCCGCGGCATGCACGGCGTGCGACTTGCGGAGGCCCTGCCAGGCGGTGTGTCCTGCCAGAGGTGGTCACTGTGCAGCGCGATGCCGACAGATGTGTACGCAGACCCGTCTGAGACGTAGCCGCTTGTCAGATGGGGGCAGGGCTCCCCAGACAGCTCATACACAGGGGTCACCGGCGTGAGGCGTACGTCCTGCTCGCGTGCCTCCCACTCTGCTGCCTGCATCCGGTCCGGTGCGTGTGTGTACAGCTGCACAACGATGGTGGTGGCATCGAGGACAGCCTTCACCAGCATGAACACGACACCCACTGTCAGCAGCATGCTCGAGAAGCCGAAGAACACTGCGTTGGTATCCTCCATGTAGTACCCAACAGCGCTGAGGAGTAGGGAGGCACTCTGCAGCGTCAACACAGCCCCGTCGATGATGTTGTCGCGTGTGCGGACATGCGGGTGGAGCGAGACCTCGAGGCACATCATGGTGAGGATGACGAGGAAGCCTGCCAGGCGGGCATGGCCACACCCGACGAGGTTCTCTGTGGACACCGCCTGCGTCGCAGCCAGGGCAAAGCCTGCCGCGTATTCGAACACAGAGTACCACACGACGGCAGGGCGGAAGGGGCGGATGGCTGATGTGTAGCGCTGCACCCAGTGGCAGCCGCGCGTCACGGACACCCACTCGCCAGGCCCTGCCAGGTGGCGCATCAGGGTGCCGCGCTCCACGTCGTCGCGGTACAGCGCCTTGTGCGGCACGGCGTGGCGCACGCGTGCAAACAGCAGCACAGGCACCACGAGGCACACAGCGACGGTGGCTATCCCAAGGAGGACCAACACGGCTGGCTCGTCGCCCGACCCGCGCAGCAGCAGCAGCCCTGCGTAGGCTGTGCCCTGGTAGAGGGCAGAGAAGGCAGCCAGCGGCACCGAGGGGAAGCGCAGCACGGCACGCAGGTCGTCCCCCAGCCGCTGCAGCAGCGTGCAGCCCGCCCCGCACCGCCGCACCGTGTGCACCACCGCAAACGACACCGCGTACAGCAGGAAGCTGATGGCGATGTTCCCGACAACAGCACCTGCGGCGTGGCTGCCCAGCAGCCGGATCTGCGTGGGGTGCAGCGGCAGCGGCAGGTCCACCTGCCCCGACAGGACGCACCCCCGCCCCAGCAGCGCCGCGCGTGTCACGCCGCTTGCGCTGGCCCCGGACAGAACGCTCGCCAGGACTGTGGCGCTCCCAATGTCTTCGACGTCCGACTCCCCCACCTGAACAGCCTGCGAGCGGTTCCCCTGCAGCTCTGCTGCCACAGCCGGTGCCGCCGTGACGGCAGGTGCAGGCGTCTCCGCAAGGGGTGCAGCTGTGGGTGTTGGTGTTGCCGCCACAGGTGTTGCCGGCGGCAGTGTCTGCGGGACAGATGTCTGCGGAACAACCGTCGGCGGTGCCGGTGTGGACGGCAGGGGTGTGGGTGGTGCAGGTGTTGTGGGGAGCGCCGTGTCGGGTGCAGGTGTGCTCGGAGCAGGCGTGGGTGGTGCAGGTGTGGCAGGGGCGGCTGTTGGCGGAGACGAGGTCTCGGGTGCAGGTGTCGCAGGTGACGGTGTCGGTGGCGAGGGTGTTGCCGGGGCAACGGTTGGTGGTGCGGGTGTCGCAGGGGACAGGGTTGCAGGTGCAGGTGTAGGTGGCACAGGTGTCGGTGGTGCAGGTGTGGGAGGGGACGGGGTTGGCGGCACAGGCGTCAGAGGTGCAGGTGTAGGCGGCACAGGTGTAGGCGGTGCTGACGTTGGTGGTGCAGGTGTGGGAGGGGACGGGGTAGGTGGCGAGGGTGTCGAAGGTGCAGGTGTTGGAGGGGAAGGTGTCAGCGGTGCGGGAGTCGCAGGGGACGGAGTGGGTGGTGCAGGTGTGGCAGGGGCGGCTGTTGGCGGAGACGAGGTCTCGGGTGCAGGTGTCGCAGGTGACGGTGTCGGTGGCGAGGGTGTTGCCGGGGCAACGGTTGGTGGTGCGGGTGTTGCAGGGGACAGGGTTGCAGGTGCAGGTGTAGGTGGCACAGGTGTCGGTGGTGCTGATGTTGGTGGTGCAGGCGTGGGAGGGGACGGGGTTGGCGGCACAGGCGTCAGAGGTGCAGGTGTTGGAGGGGACACAGTCGGTGGCGCGGGCGTGACCAACGGCCCCTCGAAGTAAGCGTACTGAATGAACCACAAGCAGTCGAGGGTGTCGCAGTCGCCACGGAACCAGCCGGTGACATATGCGTTCTCAGGGGGCTGGCACCACCGCGTCGCATCGTTGGCCATGCAGTCCCGTACGTCCAGCACTGGACGCCGCTCCCCGATTGTGGGCAGCAGCTTCAGGTTAAATGACGGCGGTCCCACGTTATTGATCTCTGTGAGGCAGCACTGCCAAACAGCCAGGCACGACAGCCCATCACACACGCCATCACTGGCCATCCCACGCAGCACGGTATCCTCGGCCAGGCACCGCATCCACTTCCACGAGTCGAACGGGAAGTCGCCGAGATTAGCGGCGGGTCCTGCCCTCTGGTACCACTTGCATGCATTTGCTGCATTCGTGTTAACATTTGCTTTCGGATACATGGGACGCGTGCACCGCCCGTGCTGCAGCCCTGACAGCCCGTCCATCCCCACTGTGCGGCGGAACCCCTGCAGCTGTGCGTCTGTCTCGCAGTTGCATCGGTCCGAACTGCCGACTGTGCTGCATGTGTTGGTCCAGTCTTTGTCCCATGAGTCGTGGTCCTTCCCGACGATAGCGGGCATGGTGCCCAACGGTACGATGGTGTAGGCAGAGAAGCGTGTGGGGCTGCCACAGAACTGTGCCGCGTTCGGGGCAGCACACGCAGCACACTCGCTGCTCACCGCAGTGACGGCACGCGGCCCTTCGAGCGTGAACCCGCACCAGCACGCCGTGTCCAGCACACCCATGACGGGGTACGGCCCCCCGTTGATGTCTGTCCTGCTGCAGTAGGTCTCGCAGTCTGCCGGCGTCATCGGCGCCGCCACCCCCACCGTCCACTGGTGCACCATCAGGTTCTTGCTGGCGCTGTACTCGAGGCAGCCTTCGTGCGTCAGTGCCCCCGCCTGCACCCACACCGCCGCCACCGCCAGCACGCGCAGCACCTGGCAGGCTCGCATCCACCCCACCCCGTGTGTCTTGTGTGTGGCTAGCATCCCACACTGTGTGCCTGGATGCGGGTGGTGTGGGGCACATGCAGGGACACAGGCACACACGCGGGCACAGGCAAGACCAGACAAGGGGCATCCGGAGGGGGCTGTGTTGCCTGCGCTGGTTGTCACCACCACCTGCACCTTGTCCTGTTCTTTCTCAGTTCTTTGACAACCTGTCGCAATGACTAGGCCGAACAACATCGCACGAACACCACGTGGACCACCCTTGACACCATCTCGTGTCGAACCGCCCCACTGCACCCCTTCTGGTTCCACCACAAGCGTGTGCCTTTCTGGCATGATTGCTGCTGCATGTATAAACGAACGCCACTCCAACCCCCCCCCCCCCGCCCTCACAGCAACACTGGCAGCAGTGGCATGCCTTGATGCATTCACGCCTTTGCCCGAGCTTTGTATGCTAGCGTCGTTGGGCCTCACCGAGCGAACTCTGATGCGGCCTCACTGCACACAGAGACACGTTAACCTTTTTAGCTTAGTGTAGGACGCACCGAGTGAGCTCTAGTGCTGCCTCCACACACACACTTTCTGCACCCCTGCCTGTGTCTATGGGGGGAGGGGGGTCTTCGCTACGGTGCTGAAAACGGCGATTTTTTTTGGCGGCGGTTCCTCCTATGCATAGGTGAGGAAACCGCCGGAACTTTTGCCGAAGTGAGCCCGGCCATCCCCAGCATGTGGCGCTGCCAGAAGCGCATAATGTGTGTGTTTGCTTCAAGCAATCTCCTGTGGCCTCAACAGGTCCAGTCCCCAAAAGGCACCGGGCGGCAAATCACGGAGTGTGGTGGTGGGGTGGGGTGGGGCCGGGTGGGTGAGCTATGAAAGGTGTGGACAGGAACCCAATATCTGCCAGTCCCCCCCCTGCCCCCCCCCCCTCGCTTCCTTCGTGTTCTGTGTCTTCGTCTTTGGTTTGTTTTGTAGAGAATATCCGGTCGTGCCCCCCGCCCCCCCCCCCCCCCAGACCACCCACAAGCTTCGCGTTTCCGTCGCTCGCAACTGGCGGAGAACACTTGTCCCCTCCCCACCCTACTGGCGGGTCATATAAACACTGCCCGTCCCTCCCACCCTTCCTGCACAGACGATCCCACGGTGATGTGTCATGTGGAAGCACGTGGGGCTTCAGGCATTCGCACAACACACAACCAGCATGGCGTCCTGCAAAGAGGAGCGCAGTTTGTGTGACTGGCATAGCAGGGCTCGCGTTGCTCGGGATATGAGGTCCTGAGGCGAGGGGGGATGCGAAATGCGATGCGAGTGTGTTAACCCTTTAGGGACCACGGGGGGGTTAATTAATTTTCGAGATTTCGGGTTTCACACCGCGATCGTGAGTAAGTTGGACGGATTTTTGTGTTTTTCAAGATTTCTTTTGATGGTGAAATCGGTTGTCGCAATTATATTCAAGACAACCAAACAAAGTTCCCGGAAAAATATTTTTTCCATTTCCCCGGCAGTGACAAAGTGCACACCGTGAAAACACCCTGAAATCCTGAAAGAATCGCGTGTGGCCTTGGCAACCCAAATATACTGTGTATCCGGAACCCATTCAGGGCCCACTGTTGCTTTCTCGATCACAGTGGTCAAAACTCTACTCTCGGTGGCCAAACAATCGCCAAATGGTGGAGTTCAAAGCATGTTACTGCTGATCGCAAAAACCAAAGATTTTCGAGGGCTTTTCAGGGTACGTATATGCAGGCTATATAGGGGCCTATATAGGTGGGTGGTCGGTGTGGGTGGGGGGGGCCAACTTGACCTCTGCCGTCCAGTGGGACGGAACAACGTCTTTTTTCAAAAAATTTGTTGTCGTGAAATGCGCTGTTCGTGCCATGTTCGAGACTGCCAGAGTTGTTGAACAAAAATATTGCCCTCCCTTGACAAACGGGACAGCCAAGTCCCTGGTTAATTAGCATTCCTGGTCATGGGGTCTAGGTGTCGTCACCCCCACCGGGCCACTTTCAGCCTCACGAATCCGTGCGAAACGGCGAATTTCGGACAGATTCAGCCCAGAACAATTCCAGGAAAAAAAATCAATCAAAAAGTTCAAGTTCGCAACAACAATGCATTTTCCACGCATATATGCGTGGTTGGTCCCTAAAGGGTTACAGGGGGGGGTCAAATAAACGTACTTAGTTGAATAGTAGTACTTAGCCGAATAGTAGTACTTATTTTTTTGGGGCTCTGGGGCACGTTGGGCCGTTGAATAGTAGTACTTACTTTTCACCCTTTTTTTTTGGGAAAATTTTCCGTTTTTTTTGAGATTTTCTTTTTGGAGACACACAAATCTGCAAACTTTGGGGCAAGGAATGGGGACAACGGGGTCTATTGGTGCCACTTAGGGGAACCAGGGTGCACGGGGTCCGTAGAGGGGGGAAGTGACCTACGCTCAAAGATATGTCGTGACGAAGGGAATCGGGGCATCCCCCCTCAGACACATACGGACGGGAAACCAGCGAACCCGCAAACTCCTGCGGTCCAGAGGCATCAGAACCACTGCTGAAGACCGCAAACCCGGAAACCCGCAAACTCCTGGGGTCCAGAGGCGTCAAAATCACTGCTGAAGAGCGGCGCGCATTAAACGACTCCTCATCTACGGCGTCCGCAGTCCCTACCACCAACGAGAAGATGTGGACGGATGGCCCCAGACACACCTCACCATAGATGTAGCCTTCGAGGACCAGCTGAGCCCACCCCCCACCCCCCGCAGCCCCCTTCCCTGACGTTGTTTGACATTCTCTCCTGTTGTGCAGCACTGATCAACACACGCCCGCAAACCCGCAATCCAACTGCCCAGATTTCACCATCCACCAACAGAGCCAATAGCTTCGGCTGGTGTCCGACATAATGATGACGTCCGATGCTTTCATGTGCCTCCTGCTGATGGAATGCCTCCTGTTCAAGATATTCGAGGATGGGCCACCGCCATGCGCTCCCCGGCCTTCCTTCAACCAACTGGCCCGGGCCAGGGCACGCTGCAATGGCCCGATTTTTTCATGGCCGAAGACACAAGCCAAACCTTCAACCAACCGGTCCGCGCCGAAGACACAAGCCGAACCTTCAACCGACTGCTCCACGCCGAAGACGCAAGCCGAACCTTCAACCGACTGCTCCGCGCCGAAGACACAAGCCGAACCTTCAACCGACTGCTCCGCGCCGAAGACACAAGCTAAACCTTCAACCGACTGCTCCGCGCCGAAGACACAAGCCGAACCTTCAATCGACTGCTCCACGCTGAAGACACAAGCCAAACCTTCAACCGACTGCTCCGCGCCGAAGACACAAGCCGAACCTTCAATCGACTGCTCCACGCTGAAGACACAAGCCAAACCTTCAACCGACTGCTCCGCGCCGAAGACACAAGCCAAACCCATTCCAGTCCTTCGGGGTGGGTGTGAGGCACAGCCGACGGAAGCGCACGGAGGCGGCCCCAAAAGGGCCGAGTTTTTAAAAGGGCATTCCTCAAAGAATGTCAAGGTGGGGTACTGGCTGACGACGAGCGACGTGGGGAACCTGCTGGTTCACTACCTGCAGCCCGCTGGTGTAGAAGCAGTGTCCCGTGTCGCCAACCCCCGGTATGATCCGGTGAAAAACCCGGACGGTACTCGTTTTTTTGAGTACTGCCAGTTCGAGAGCATCACAAAAGGGATGAAGCGCTATCCAGCTAGTCCCCAGGGTGTGGCGTTCTGGGAGACAAAATCGGAGTGGCAGGGTTGTGTGGTGAACACACACAACAACACAGGCCTCCACTGGGTCTTTTGTGCTTTCCGGGAGGATGAGTGTATCGTGATTGACGACCACGCGATCATTCACGGTTCTCCACTCGCCAAGAGCCTCGAGCAGAAGTTCAGCACTGTCCGTGTGGTGTTGAGTGGGATGCAGAAGGACGCGTGGTCGTGTGGGATTCAGGCCGTCCGGCATGCAACACACTTTTTCCCCACACGGATTCATCAGCTGTCTTCAGCTGCTGATATCGAGCGGGAGGTCCAAGAACGCCAGGCACCCTCCAAAGACGATCTCAAATCTGTGCTCCGTGATCTTCGGGAGCTGTTGGCTGCGGAGACCGCGTGCGCGATTGTGGTTTCTGCGAGCAACGACGACGCTGGACCGAACGACGACACTACCTCAGAGAACGATGACGCTGACTCAGAGGGCGGCGCTGGATCGAATGGCAGCTCTGAGAGCACCTGCGACGACGACGACGACGACGACATCGAAAAAGTCTCTGTTCTCGAAGAACTCGAAAAGAACGGCTCTGATGACGGGAGTGGGGACAGTGGGGAGGGAAGGGAGGAAGGGAACACGGGTGGGGAAGGGAACACGGGTGGGGATACCGAGAGTGCAACGAAGGGGGAGACCCCTTCCCCGGATATTGTGCTCTCGGTTGAAAACCTAAAGGAGTTTTTGGGGGGGGAAATTAAGCACTGCAGGGCCCCTTCAAAGGTTGGGGATACAACCCGCCGGGCCTGCTACACGTCCCACTACAAGCAGGCTGTAGCCTCCTTGTTGTGGGCTGGGCTCCCGGTGATGGAGACCATGCGTGCTTACCTTTTTGCTCCTCCTACTCCTCCTGGTAACCCTCCTATCCAAGTGAACCGGGACCAGTGTTCGACAACGGCAACTCGTTGGAAGAGAGACTTTCCCAAGGATAAGGCGATGAAGAGCCTCCCAGCAAATGATGGAAAAACACATGCCAAAAGAAAGGCGGGGGGGGGGAGGTCGTGTTTCTTTCCTGAGGTGGAGGCCCACGTGCTTAAAGAAGTGGGAGAACGGCGGAAGAACGACTTGCCAACGACGCGCCGCAAAATCAAGGAGCTTGCCATGTCCTTTGTTCCCTTCCCGAAAGGCTTCCAGGCTTCGGTGGAGTGGATTGACGGTTGGGCCAGGAGAAACAAGTTTCAATTTCGTACTTCGCGCATTGCCAAGCTTTCTCTTGAAAAAGCCCGGGTCCAGTTGCACAGCTTCTGGTCCACCATCAGACGCCTCTCCATCGGGTCCGAGCTGCTGCACAACCCCTTTGGTACTTTTGACCTGGTTGTGAATGTGGATGAGTCTGCCTTGTACAAGAGCTCTACCCGCAGGGACAAACTGTTGTGCTACACCACTGACACCAACATCATGGTCGATACCGATGCTGGCAAAAATAGATTTGCCACGTTGATTGGTGCTGTCACGTTCAGTGTGAAAGACAGGACCATTCTTGCGACAAAGCAGTCGATCGTTTTTAAAGGTGCGGGCGAGAGGATAAAGAAGGAGGAGCATCAGATTCACAAAGACTCGGGGGTTAACTGTACTTTCCAGAAAACCGGCTGGGTCAAAGAAGCCGAGTGGCGGTGGTGGATTGACAGCGTCTTGGCCCCCATTTGCAAAAACAAAAACGTGCTTGTCATTTATGACTCGGCGACAACACACATTGCACCAAAAAATGTTGCGTACTTGCACAGGAAGACGGGGGCGAAGTCAGCGGTCATTCCAGGTGGGTTGACAGGAACAGTGCAGTACCTTGATGTGCATGCATTTGCACCATTCAAGGCTGCCTTCCACACTCACCTGGAAGGGCTCAAGGACAAAGCCCGTCTCGAGATGAAGAAATCAACAGCCGAAGGTTTTCGCCAGGATTGTCGCTTCACAGAGAGGTGGTACCGCGAGGCCATGTGCACCTCTGTTGGAGCTGTTTGGGGAAAGTCGGTGGAAAGTGTGAGGGGGGAGGTGGTAGCCGAGCGCTTGCGGGATATGGGGTACGTGCTGAAGGTGTCGGGTGAGGAGGACGGGTTCGTGAAGAGCTCCCTTTGTCCGGACCTCACCTTCGCACCAAGCACAGAAACATCCCCTGAGGCTGGTGGTGCGGACCTTGAACCTGGGTTGGACGGGAAGGCAAAAGAGAGCACAGAGAAGCAGTCCACCCAAAAGAAAGTTGTGTCTCAGCCAACCCAACAGTCAAGCATCTTGGCATGGGCGAAGCCGGTTCGTGTGAACTCTCTCACACAGACACAGCCTTCCCAGTCCTCCCAGTCCTCCCAAAAGAAGCGCGCAGCGTCCCCGACCACCCAGACTCCCAACAAACACCGCAGGCTCTGCAAAGGGTGTAGGAAGCCTGGGCACAACATGCAGACTTGCCCCAACAAGCCCAAGAACTTGAAGAAGAAGTAAGTTGGGGCGTGCTGGTTGTGGCTTGTCTTTTTCACATCTTTTTTTTAAGCATCAACGCACCAACCAACCACCGACAGTGAAGCTGACAGCTCTGATGAACTGTGTATGCTTTCACTAACTCAACAAGAATGTCAACCAGGGGGGGCACCAGAGGGGGGGGGGGGGGGCAATACAAATCAAAACGGTACGAAACCAAATGAGGGGCGAGTGGTAGGACGAGAACAGAGCGGATACTCGACCGGAAGGCAGAAGAAGTGAGAGACGGACGACAGCAGTGACCAGCGCGCCCCTGGTGGACCAAACAGCCCCGCAGAGCCCCTGCAAACAGCGTTTTTAGGAAAAGTTGAATAGACGTACTAAGTACGTCTATTCGCTCGCAAACTATTTATTAATTTTCTGGCGAGGTCGATTTAGGCCCGCGCGTTCGCCGAATAGTAGTACTAAGTACGTTTATTTGACCCCCCCCTGTAACCAAACGGAAACGCAAAAAAAATACAGGGCGGAGTTGCTTTGGCAGTCACGAGAGCTTCTGTGGCATGCAATGTGGTGGGGCAACCACCGAACGGTTTGGATTCCACCCGGGGGGCGGGGGGGGAGGGGGCACGTCGGGTTGCTGAAGATTTGAGTTGGGTCTCCCTGGCACGGCGAGTTCTTTCGTTTCTTTTTTCTTCTTTTCTGACCGGGTATCGGCAGTGACGGGATTTTCACCCGTCCGGTTCACTTTCTGTTTGTGAAAGACAAGCCCGGTTGGTTTTTTAATTTATAATGGAGTTTTTGGTTTTGTTATATTTTTTGCTCGGACAGTTTTTTCTCTGGTGCGTGTTTTCTTTTCGTTTTTCCAATGTTTTTGGCACATAAATAACAGACACATAAGAATGACGGAGAGAGAGGCAACGGTGTAGACTGGGCGACTCCCCCCCCTCCTTGTGTCCCCCCCCCCCCCCCATCCCTCCCAAACCCGATGTGGACATTCTCTGAACAATTTGAACGATTTTATTGGCCATGTCGCTTCCAGCCCTCCCGGGTAGAGAGGAGGCTGCTCCAATGCTCCAAGTTCGCCTGTCCACACGGCAGCGTTCTTCTCCTACCTTGGCGACAAACACACTGTGGCCACGGAAAGCGTTCAGATCGAAAAAGGTGTTGCAGTGGGCGCAACGGTTTTGTTCACCCACACCCCACGCCCCCAACGTGTCGGTTGAAGAAAACCTGGCAACCCCCTTTTTTGTGTCAAACGCACCGTGTGCTCACGCACGGAAGGCGGCTCAGATCGAAAAAAGGTTGCAGTGGGAGCAATGTTTTGTTCACCTACACTCCACGCCCCAACGTGCAGGTGACCAGAAGGTTGCACACACAAAACAAAAGAACACCCCGGCAACCCCCCCCTTTTTTTTGACCAGCATTCCCATCAGCAAAGGCCCTTCCAGAAAAAATCAACCCACCGGGGGCCCTCGCTACCAGTCACAGCTCGTCACAGCTTGTCGTTTGCTGTGTTGGATTAGCGGACCCGCATCGTACAGAGCATCCACGAGAGACAACGCACGAGAACTGATACGCTATCCAAGTCATTAACTAAGTCACACCAAACACGGGCGCGACCTGCTCCTCTCACAGCTTGTCAGTCAGTGAGAGGAAGTGGGCCGTGGCTCATTTCTTCTCCCTCAGTCACATCTGGTAGCGAAGGCCCCCACCGGTTTTTCTTTTGTTTTCCCTGAGGGGTGAACCGGGCCATATTTATAAAGAGCGCGCAGGAGCGCGAGGCCACTTACCAAGTGGGCTGAACCACTCAGCAGATTACGACCCCCCCCTCCACACCCAGCAGCACGTTATAGCATGATCGGGCGCATCGACCCAGAGGGGGGCCATGCATTGTGGGTTGGCAGCGACAGAGGCAATGTGATGTGTTGTCGATAACAGTAGAGATACAGAGTCAAGTCATGAAGGGAGGGAGGGAGGGAGGCGGGACAGAGGAGAGGTATCGAAAGAAGAAAGAAGTAGAATGGAAGAGATGGCGGGAGAGGGGGGGGGAGTGGGAGGTATGGACAAAGCAAGGGACAGAAGAGAATGGTGGAGGAGGAAGGGACGGAGACGGAGGAGGATGGGGGAGTGGGGGGGGGGGGGGGGTATAGAATCAAGAGGGGTGGGGGGGAGGGGCCTCCTGCTCTGTGGCAAACTGTGTCGGTTTTTTGTCCCCCATTATTTGTGAGGCGACTCTCACTTTTCTGCACTACCGAGCGGAGACATCCCTTCCCATTGTGTTCGAAGAAACAGATAGGGGGTCTTTCGCTGGCCGTTATCCTTCGTCAAATCTTCGTCAGTTTTTCAGCCAATTCAACAGGAAATGAAATTCACTAAAACGCACTGACGACCACCCCGTAGCGAAGACCCCCATAGCCTTTTTTCGTCGCACTAAAAAGAAGACTCGTGGGGGGGGGGCGGGGAGGGGGGGGGGGGGGCGCGTCCGGCATGATCTGGCTCTGTCGTCTGGCGCGGTGATATCGTTGCATACACAGGTGCCTTCGATCAGAAGTGGAGAAAAGTGAGTCGCGAAAAGCGACTCGCAAAAGAGGAGGCGGGCTGGCTCGCCTCTGTGGCAAACTGTGTCAGTTTGCCCCCCATGTTTTTTTTGACGCAAAACAATCTTGCTTGTGGCAGTAAACAATGGGCTGTTGGTGCAGCGTGCAGTGCAACATGCATTCTTCCAAAAACAGGCTTATTGCAAAGTGCGCACAAAAAAGATAAGGCTGTTGTTTGTGCGCCAAATCTTATGTGCACCACACCATCAGGCCGTGTCCATCGGACTTGGCTGTGTCCCCATCGGGGATTTGTTCACGATGTGATGCTGAGCAGAACGTGTCCCCATCGGGGTTATGTTCATTTCATAGTTCGAGTGTGTGTACTAAGTTGTTTTGTTTGTGCGCCAAATCCGGGCAAAACAAAAGCAACTCCGCAGCCTGATGAGGAGGTTGAATTTGTTGCCCAAGCGCTGCCTACTATCTTTTTGACACTGACAGGTTCCCTGTTGTGGTAAAAAAAAACTCGACTCTCCTTTCTGCACTACTGAGCGAAGGCCCCCAAAGAGCGCGGATTGATTCTTTTCCGGCATTGCAACGGATATGTCTCCCTCTCGAGGGGTGACGGGGTGCGGTGCCTCCACGACCTCTTGTGTGCCAACACTGCCCAGTGTGACGCCCCCTAATTGTGTTAGGCCAAGTTCACCTGCCTACACATCAGAGCGTGAGGGAGACCCCACGGATCCCGGATCGAAATGGATGGAGAAGGTGCTGACAGATTTGGAACAAAACCGATGTCACCGCGACGAGGGGCGGGGGGCCAGGGCGGTGAGAGAGACAGAAGATAGGGCGCGGAAGGTGATGGGGCACCGCCAGTCACACACACGGGGGATGGGGGGGGGGGGGATAGGGGTTGGTTGAAGCTGCAATCATTTCGCAGGGAACGCAGAGAGAGGAAGAAGAAGAGGAAGAGGAAGGGAGAAGGAGAGGGAGAGGGGGGGGGGGGGCGCGGCCGTGTCGGGTTGTGTAGACTGTCGCAACTAACATATACCGGGGTGCTGATTCCCTCGTGGGGATCTGAGAGAGAGAGAGGGGGTGGTGGTAGCCCCCAATGGTGTGTGGTGTGGGTCGGGGGAGGGGGGGGCGGGGGGGGTGTGGAGGCGGGTGCGTGCACCCTTCTTTTTACTGCATTCTGCGCTGCAGAGCGAAGTCCCCGCCTCCTGTGTTTCGGTGAGTCGCCATTTTCTCTCTCTCCTCTCACTCATCTTCTCTCCGATAGCTTTGCGTCTGCAATTCAGTGAGGGGAGAGAAGAACCAGCGGGTGCTCGTCGATCGCGAGAACACCCCACGCCATGAGGTGGGGAAAAGCAATGGTGAAAACTATCTGTGCCCCCGCTGGATCGTGACAGCAAGAAGTGACAGCAAAAACGGGGGACAACACACCGATTACTGCCGAAAGTTGTTTTGTTGCAAGCTTTGTTGGAACGCAGACCCCACTCTTTGTGTACACCACTCCCCGGTCTGATGAAGTGGTGTGAGTGGGGCCGCACGATCCCAGCTAAAGGCACAGAAAGTTTCCCCCAGTTGGCTAAGGACGTTGTGCTCGCAACGCAGGAATACTGTGCCCGTGCAAATCCTTGCAGAACATCACCACGCTACAGGCGCGTGGGGGGGGGGGGGGGCGGGGGGTGTTCTCGCAATAGACGAATACCCCCTTCAGCTCTTGTTTCAAAACAGAGTATTTCGTTCTCTCTGTCACTGTGTGGGTCAGGGGATAAGATAGGTCTGGTTTTCCGGTTTTCAAAACCAGGGTTTCCCGGTTCCCGGTTTTCTGGGAAAAAAAAAAGGTCGGTCTCAATTTTGGCGGTTTTTTTTGTGACTTTGGGACAGTAAAACAGTCAGAAAAAACGCCATAAAAAAATAGAAAGTGACCCCATCGTGATCCGCACAGAGCCCAAATAGTCCAAAGAAGGCAGAGAAGCGGAGAAGAAAAAATGGACCTAGCGGGTGGCCCGGTGGGTGGTGATGCCCTCGTCATGCGGGTCTCTTCTGTTTTGAAGGTGCACACATGGTGGACTCCAGCCACCCTAGCGAGTGTCTAAGAGGGAGTCTAAGACTGCAGTCTGTACTGGAGACGGGAGTCTATTTTCCAGCTAATTTACGCTAAGACTCCCGCTAGTTGAGACTCGTGGGAGACACACGGTGTACTCCAGCGGAGGTAGGGTAACCTCCGCTGGAGTTCACCGTGTCGTCTGCCTCTGTGCAGCGTCACTCGGTGCCATCGAATACATGGCGACAGCCCACCAACTCGAGACAGATCTGCTTGTCTGGAGGGCTGAGACGAGAACACGAACGACTTTCAAGCAGTCTTGAAGGTCGCCAAGCCTATTGGGGGCAACTAACAGATGAGATTTGTTTGTTGCCTGTCGTCACAGCTAGGTGCCCATCTCCTCGATAACGGAATGTGTGCAGAGATCTCGTGGACCCTTTGGCCATTCTGTCGTGCACCCACTCCACCCACAACGCACACCTGTCACGAGTGGTCGCTCCCCCGTCCTCCTCCACCCTGAAGTTTGAACCCTCAAGGACCAGTGATCTCCTGCTGGCCGGGCTGCGATACAGCGAAGCCTTCCTACTTACAAGCGAATCCAGACTGTAGGAACAGATGTTCACTACCGTGGCCTCCGGCGGCTGGGGGGCTCCGCCCCCCAGACCCCCCTGCGTAACAAAATTGCACCAGACCGGTTTATTTGCCGAGAGTCCAAACTTTCAAAGCGGCTGCTGCGCCTGCCCCACCAAGCAGCCTCAGTACGACAGGACGCGCGCAGGCACCGGGCCCTCTCAGATTCTGGGAGGGTTTGCGCGGGTCGCGCGCGCCGAAGGCGCGCGCGAAAAATTTTCAAAACCAGAAAAACCGGAAAACGGCGCCAGAAAAAAAGTCTATCTTATACCATGGTGTGGGTGTGGGTGTCAAAAAAATCTGTGCCACCCAACTCAAATCGGGCGACACCCCCGATTTTTTGTGTCAAACGCACCGTGCTCACGGAAGGCGTTCAGAACTAAAAAGGTTGCAGTGGGAGCAATGTTTTGTTCACCTACACTCCACGCCCCAACGTGCAGGTGACCAGAAGGTTGCACAAACAAAACAAAAGAAACCCGGCAATCCTTTTTTGAGGCACGCACACACGCCGAGCCCTTGCTCTTGGTGCGATCTCCATACACACCCACCCACCACCCCCCTTTCTCTCACCTTTCGTTGTCAGTTTAGGGATGGCGAATCCCGCCACCCCCCCCCCTTTTTTTGATCATTCTTCGGCATTCATTTCTAAAGAAGACCCGCTGCATTTGGCATTGCATGTGCTCGCCCATTGTGCACCCCTCCCCCCCCCCCTCCCCCCCGCACAACAGCTCGGGCAACAAACAAAGCCGAGGCCGCTTGTGCGCACAGCAGCGAACAGCCGGGTCTCCCTTCCAGCTTGAGGCATGCCCATTGTGGGCGTGGGGCGGGGGGCGGGGGCGTGTTAGGAGCGCATGCCTAGTTGGGAACAAGGCATGGCAAGAAGAGGAGGAGGAAGATGGAGTCGAAGGCCTTTCCATGTGTGTGTGTGCACCCATGGGTTGCTGTGGGTAGAAGGGATAAGGGGCGAGGTGGAGCTGCGGGTCCTGGTCAACTGGCTATTCAAGCCCTTGACTCGTCCTGGGGTTGGGGGTAAGACGGGGGGTGGGGATAGGGTAGTGGGCACGGCAGGTTCTCTACACGACGCGCTGTCAGGAACAATGTCGACCAGTCGAAATCGACAGACGACAGGCGTTTCGACCGGTCGTTCGACAGTCGAAAATCGACAGGTTACCTGTCGAAATACCTGTCGAACGACCTGTCGACGACCGGTCGTTCGACAGAGGTTTCGACAGGTCGATTTTCGACTGTCGAAATCGACTGTCGAATTCGCAGGTATACCTGTCGAAATCGACAGTCGATTTCGACTGTCGATTTCGACAGGTATTTCTGTCGATTTCGACAGGTATTTCTGTCGATTTTCGACTGTCGAAATCGACAGTCGATTTTCGACTGTCGATTTCGACAGTCGATTTCGACAGGTATTTCTGTCGATTTCGACTGTCGAAATCGACAGTCGATTTCGACAGGTATTTCTGTCGATTTTCGACAGGTATTCCTGTCGAAATAGACTGTCGTCAACTTTTTTGACTCGTCACTCTCTTGGAATCGTCGGGTCGTGACTCTGGAGCCGTTCCGATTTCGTCAGCAATTCTCCCCCCCTCCCTCCCCAGCCGAGAGAACATTTTTCTTCTGGCCCTGCATCCAGTGTTGCCTGCCTATGTGTTGCCCCTGTTGTGTCTGCGCCTGTGCCTCCCTGCCCTGTATTTTTTTGCCCTCACGGGTATCACGATACAGGGCAGTCCCCCCCCTCCTCCCCCCAAAAATCGTTCGCATCATCTTGGCGCCCATTCCTTCCACTTTCTGTGGATGTGTTTGGTATTTCCGAACGGAATTTTCCAGCGTCAAGACTGATACCTCGCCGTTTTAGAGTCAGTCACTTCTACCGCCGCTGCGATTTGCGATACGGTAGTTGTGCAGAAATGCTAACATTTAATTTGCTCTGTGGAACCTGGACTGCACCTTCTGGGCTGTGAGTCTGTAGATAGTTGGACAGTTGCGGAACCCATCCTTTGTGTGCCTCCGACTTGAGGAGCTGTCGACTTCAGAACCAAGGTTCAGAACGAAGATGACGACCTGCTGTGAGCTGCAAACCTTCTTGACACACCTACCGTATCTGCATTACACTCGTGGTAATTCCATACCCCTGGAAACAGGAGACCGCCGTCTGTTCACAGATGGTCTTGAGCGTGGTAGCCATCTTTGCTATGGAGTCACGATTAAGTCTTTGTGGTCACGTGGGCCCATGAGCAGCGGATACACTTGGAGTGGAGGGAGGGGGTGCGGTTCTGGAAAAGCGGGTCTGAATCTGGTCAAGGACGACTGAGGGCTTCAGTTCGAGTTCAATGTGGGTCCAAGGGTACACAGGAGATCACTGCTTCATATTCAACCTGCTTGTCATCCTCTGGTTACTGTTCAACGGCTCGAACTCCTCGACTTTCCTTGGCTGACTGAAATGAAACAATACGTAAGTGCTGCTATTGTGTTGTTCCCCTGACAGAGGAACACAAGGGAAGGGAACTGCAGCTGTCCACGAAGTGGCTCGACGTAGCCACCTCACGCTGCCTAGAGGGTCGGTTCAGGTTGAAGCAGAGCAATTAAGTGTTAGGGGGATGCCTTTGGTCAAGGCCTTTTCTAAAAAAAATTGACCCACGGCGCCTGGTTGTAGCTCGGTCTACGCCAGGTTCCACACCCCGTCATCGCAAAACGTACACATACACAGAGGCAACCCGCAACGGGCCTCTGTGGTACGGGAGCCTGACGGGAGGAAATTTTGCCTTTTGGTCACAAAGGCGTCTTTTTTTGGAATAAATTGACCCGCAGGGTGGCTGAGTCTTATCAGACAGGCCGACCTACGTTGAACAGTGGAACCACACAACCTGTTCAACCTGCAAACCACCGGGGTGGCGGCTGAGTCCTCATCCCTGCCGTAGCTAAGCCTACGTCGACCTCCGCTACGGTCTCTCAACAACGGTCGTCACCAGTTGAACCCCGCGCGTCCGGGAAAGCCTGATCGTTTGGATCTTGTCCCTGTGATTCGAAGAACTGTGGGGTTCAGAACCAAGGATGAGGAACTGCTGTGAGCTGCACACTCTCTTGACACACCTGCACGTATCTGCGTTACACTCGTGGGAAACCCGAACCCTGTATTTATACAGGAGACTTCCATCTGGGACAGTTTCTGTTCCAGATGAGCTTTGACAGTGGTAGCCATCTTTGCTATGGAGCCATCGTCATTGCTATCGTCGTCACTCGGACCCATGAGCAGCTGATACAATTGGTGTGGAAGGAGAGGGTGCGGTTCTGGATCAGCAGATCTGAATCTGAAACTGGTAAAGAAACCCACGGGTCTGAGATGACTCAGTGTCTGAGTGACCGGGTCAGGTCACTCAGGCTGTCTACCGGTCAGTGAACCAGTATCCGACCTGTCGAAGCTGTCGACAGGTATAGCTGTCGAAATCGACTGTCGACCTGTCGACAGTAAGCTGTCGACAGCTGTCGACTGTCGACAGGTCGAATCGACTGTCGATCGACAGCAAAATCGACTGTCGACTGTCGACGGGTCGACAGTCGAATCGACAGTCGACCTGTCGACAGTCGACAGTCGATTTTGCTGTCGATTCGACTGTCGAATCGACAGTCGAAGACCCCGACAGCGCGTCGTGTAGGCTTGCAGAGAGGGGGGGGGGGGGAGGGGAGGAACCACTGTTTGAGAAAGTGCAGAAGGAGCGGGCCGCATTCACAAAAAATATCTGTGTTTCCATGTGTGTGTTTGCGTGTATGTGGGCGTGCTGAACGGAAAAAAAACCCCCACCCCCCCCCCCCCCAAGCCCCAAGAGATTTGGACCAGGCATGTCGCTAAGCGTCGACCGTCGACCCAGTGATTTTTGGTTTCCCCCCCCATAAAAAAGCGTCGACCCAGCGTCAACCCAGTGGAACTGGGTTGACGCTTGGTCGAGGCTTGGAGCGTCGACCCAGTGGAACTGAGTTGCCATTCAAGCCTGGACCAAGCGTCAACCCATTTATTACGCTGGGTCGATGCTTACCTAGCGTTGACCCGATTACACTGGGTCGACGCTCACCAAGCGTCGACCAAGCGTCAACCCACTTTCACTGGGTCGACGTCGAAGAGGGTATGGTTATGCAGGAACAGATGCTCACTACCGTGGCCTCCGGCGGCTGGGGGGCTCCGCCCCCCAGACCCCCCTGTGGTGCATGTCTCGTACTCAAGTCACTCGATTACCACCAGGTCAGGGAATCCAACCACTCCAGTAGCCTCAGGGGGACGCAGCCAACTCACACAGAACCTGTACGCCCACAATGAACAGATGTTCACTACCGTGGCCTCCGGCGGCTGGGGGGCTCTGCCCCCAGACCCCCCATCTCGCGCGCCCGTCTAGTAACCAAGTCCTTGCGCTTCAACGGCCGTGGCACATCAGGGGGTAGCGTCGAAAGCATGGTCCCGAAAGCCATTATTTGGGTTTCCTCCACCCGAGGATGGCGCGAGCGGGAGAGGAACCACGGAAGGAACCCAGCGCCTCACACCGTGCCCACCTAGTGGTCCACCGACGGGAAAATTAGGCAACAACACGAGCGCGCGCGAAGCGCGCGCGAGAAAAATTGCCCCCTAGTGTTTTCCCCCCTGATTCCCCCCCCCCAAAACAGGAGCGTCAACCCACCAAATCTCCAAAATCGAAAAGTTAGCGACAGGCCTGGATTTGGACCCCGAGACGTAGTCTCAGCCCCACACAACACGGTCTTCACCTCAGTGCCTCACCCCGGCCTGCGTTGTGTGCGACCCCTCGGCCCGCGAAAAGGAGTAAGGTTGAGATGAGAGGAGGCGGAGTAGGAGGGGGGTTTGATCGTCGAGGGTGAATGAAAAGCAAGTCTCCCAGCACCTCCTTGCAATGGGAAGGAGGAGAGGTGGGGGGTGGGGGGCGGGGGGTATGCCTGTCAAGAGTGAAGGTAACAGTGAAGGCAACCAAAGGCAATGGATGACACCGCTACGCAAGGAGGGGGAGGGGGGTTGAGAATGTGTGGATTCATCCACACCGGGGGGGGGGGTAGGAGAAGGGGGGGTGATAGGTAAGAAAATCTGTTTGCTTTTTTGAAAAAGGGGGGGGGGGGGAGCGCTCCATTTCAAAAAAGGGGTTTACGAGAAATCAGCTACAGTTGTCCAACAAACATTGGTGGGGTAAAAATGTTGGTGGGGTAAAAACATTGGTGGGGTAAAAACTAAGGTGGATTTCAGGATTTCTCAGAGCTAAGGTGGGTTATTACCCCACCAACACGGTGGACTCCAGCGGGGGTAGGGTAACCCTTTTCGGGAGTCTCAACTAGGGGGAGTCCAACTCCCGCTAGCGGGAGTCTATACTCCCGCTAGCGGGAGTCTGACTCCCCCTAGCGGGAGTCTTTTCACCTATTTTCACTCATTTTTCCCATGATACCTATGCAATGTGGCACTCGTCACTGAAGTACAGCCACACACACACACACCAAACGGACGTTTCCACCCATCCCAGCTCGCAGACCTGATTCACAAAAATGGGGAAGACGACAACGAAGCCGGCAGTGAAGGTGGCAGCGAAGCCGGCGGCGAAGTCGAGTAAGAAGAAGAAGAGCGCAGAGAGTCCCGAGGCTGCGGAGGCGACGAACATTGTGGCTGATTTTTGCACGGCCTTCCTCGTTAAAAAAGGGGGAAGTGTGCTGACACTGGGATCCATTAGAAGGCTCCTAGCAACGGTGTTGACCGGCAAGGAGATCAACAAGCACAGCCCCCAGGTGGCCAACGCCATCACCGCCGTATTCCCTGACATGGACAAGCTCGCTGTGAGGGAGGTCGAGATGATGCAGAAGGACGGCACCCTCCCCGCCACCTACAGGGTTGAGGTGAAGCGCGGGAAGGTGCAAGACACCAAGTTGGTGGGTGTCACCCTCAAGCCAAAGATGCCCTTGGCTTGGGCGGAGGAGGGCCACAAGAAGAATCCGCTGTACCAGCGGGTCCTTGCTGCGCTTGCCCCGGCCTACAAGGAGGTCGAGATGAACAACGTGTACACTGCCGTGCAGCAGGAGGAGGATACTACGACGAAGAATGTGATGCAGCACTTCCCGGTGGTCACCCCGTTGCCTGGGGCAGCCAACGTGCATGTGGTGATGCTCGAGGGGCTGTTGACCCGGGTTGAGTTTTCAGTGACAGGCCTGCAGGTGTCGCTGACGTGTCTTCGCGTGGTCCACGAGGGTTCGACAATCCCCAGCGGCACATACACCGCCACCTATTTCCTCCCCAGGAGCCCTGCCGATGGCGAGCCCATCACCTGCGAGCAGGTGGAGGGGCAGTTGGCCCTGTGGAAGGTCACCGTTCCTTTGGAACAGCCCCGCGCCACGGTGACCGGCTCAGGCCAGGCCAACACCTCCACCGTGGGGAGGTACAAGGACCTGCTGGGGATCGACCTCGCACAGCCTGAGGTCCCCGACACAGAGGAAGAAGCCCCTCCGAGCATCCCGCAGGCCATCACAGTGGAGGAGGACGACATGGACACCCTCTGAGGGAAGCTGGCTGTGCATCAGCCTGCGGAAGTTGAATGATCAGACTGTCATGGAAGCCACAAACCCCACACTCCAAAACATCGACAGTTTTTTCGCTTGGCTACATCTGACGTGGTGTGTGTGTTGCAACCTTATTCGGCTCCACTCACACTCGCTCTCACAGGTGTCACAGGGGGTATTTTCAAGACCCATGCCATCGAACCATGTCGAATGCAAATGAAGCGAAGAGTGTCGGGGAGACTCTTGCTGCCAACCGGCATGCCCTTCGGATGTCTCAACGGACACTCGCCAAGGTCAACCAGCTTCATAAGGAGCGTGTTGGTGAGAACCTGGGTGTGTCACGAAAGCGACTCCGCGAAATGGAGAAGCCTGCCTGCGAACGTGTTGAATGGCGCCTTTCCCGTGGTTTGCTCGGGGCATTTGAGTTCCTCGAAGAAGAGGCGGGAGAATCATCGACAATGCAGTGTAGCGTGCCACTTCTCGGCGTCATGTACACGGACGGATACACGCCACGTAATTCATTACGTTCCGATAACGCACGTGTCCGTCTGTCTCTCGGGGTCATCAATCCCGAAAACACGATGACTGCGCCGGGTATTACTTTCTCAGACCTTCCGAAAGGTGATCACAAGCTGTTCCAAAATCACGCGTTGCTGCAACAGATCATGAGGCTGCACAAAGCGAAAATCTTCCGAGGGGTGCATGTCGCGAGTGTGTCCATAGCAAGAATAACCGCCGACCATGCTGAGCAGTGGGCAACAATGAGGCGATGCGGGGGGCGAGGGCACCGATGCTCACTGTGCGACATCCCAGAAGAACGCTGGTATCAACAGGTGCATCGATACCCGCACCTGACTCTCTCTGAGATGAAAGAGGCTGGCTACCCCTCCCTCTTGGCAGGTGTGCTTCCCAATGCCCGCTACGTCACCCCAGCACTCCATGACTGCAAGGGGCTCGCCATGCGGCTGATCAGGGTACTGGATGAGACAACAAAAAAAATATTCGACAAGACCTGTACAAACCTTGCACTGAATGTGTCGCAGAATGGGACAGGTGCTCAGTTCCGGAAGGTCGTGCTTGCCATGTCACAGGACACCACCTACAAGGGCTTGTTCCGCTACCTCTTTGTCTCCCTTGCAGACCTCATGCATTTCCGGTATGCAGACATCCCCTGGCGCTTCTGGGGATGCAAGGATGAGTCAGCCCGGATTCCCTTCTTGCGTGCTCGGATCTCAGGGCATATATTTCACTGGTTGATGGAGCATGCCGAAAAGGGATCAACGCGCAATGCCTACGTACACAGTCTCCATCATTGGTGGGCTCCAGAAGATGCAGTGCCTCTGCAGAACAACGACGAATTTGAAGAAGCAGAGAACGGACATCGCAAGAAAGATGCCGTTACAATCGCCAGCTCCGCAACTTACGAGAGAGATCTTGCAATGGCAGAAGAGAAGCGGCGCGAATCGGGCATGCCTTGGAAGGTTGCGCACCTGTCGCAGGACGGGATCCTCGGGTATAGAGAAGTCATTCTGTGTCCGTGTCTGCACACCCGACACGCTCATAGATTGGCTGTGTATGTTCTTTGCACACAGTTGACACAGCTGCAGAAGGGGTTTGTGCACTGCAACACACAGGACTTCGTTGAACCCAGCAGCGCGCCCTACTTCCTGTTCCGGTTCCCCGAAGGACACCGCAAATTATCGCTCTGCTTGTGCAAAATGCCAATCCCGCTGGGGGCGACTTTCACACCATTCGTGTCATCCGAGGCGACTTTGAGCACGCTTGACCAACGCGCACAGCAGGAGGGGGATGACAGTTCTGACGAAGAAGATGAGGAAAGCCTGCAGGATGGTTTGTCTTGCCCAAGGTGTAACACAACTACGACAGGCGACGGCCGCACTTTGACACCTCAAATTCTAACCGCTCACCTCCGCAGGTGCAGCCGCTACCAGGAGGATAGGTAGGTAGTCCAGAGTCCGGGGAAACTGACAGAAGCAAAACAAGCCCCTCCCCATCCCTCTTCCACCTTCCCCCCGCATGATTTTACCCCCCACGCCAGTAGACTGTAACTATATCATGGGAAAAATGGATGAAAATAGGTGAAAAGACTCCCGCTAGGGGGAGTCAGACTCCCCCTAGCGGGAGTATAGACTCCCGCTAGCGGGAGTCTTTGACACCCTCTCAGACTCCCGCTCCCAGACTCCCGCTAGGGCCGCTGGAGTCCACCGTGAATGTTTTTAACCCACCGATGTTTTTAACCCACGGCAGCAGAACACAATGGAGATTTTTTCAGAAATGTGGTGGGTGGGGTGAGTGCCTCATCCGTCGCACGGTGCCTACGCGATCACATGTGTGGTTGGGGGCGTGGGCTGGTTGGGAGGCGGGGCGTGTGGGAGGGGGCGGGGGGTTGGGGACGGCTATCTTGCAAAGCGCAGCTCTCTCATCAGCATCAGCAGAACAGCAGGTACCGACACAGGGTACGGAATGCAATGGCGTATACACTTCTGGTTACTGGTGTCGGTACCTGCTGTTCTGCTGATGCTGATGAGAGAGCTGCGCTTTGCAAGATAGCCGTCCCCAACCCCCCGCCCCCTCCCACACGCCCCGCCTCCCAACCAGCCCACGCCCCCAACCACACATGTGATCACGTAGGCACCGTGCGACGGATGAGGCACTCACCCCACCCACCACATTTCTGAAAAAATCTACATTGTGTTCTGCTGCCGTGGGGTAAAAACATTGGTGGGGTAGCAACATTGGTGGGTTAAAAACATTGGTGGGGTAAAAACTAAGGTGGATTTTAGGATTTTTTGGAGCTAAGGTGGGTTTTTACCCCACCAATGTTTGTTGGATGACTGTATGCATGGCGAGGAGAAGGGGGGGGGGGGGGATGTTGACGGAACTGACAGGAAAGAACGGCAGAAACAAAAAAAACGGGCAATGGAGGTGTGCGCGGGTGTGTTGGTTTGTGTCGGGGGTTGGGAGGGGGGTGGGGGTGGGGGAAGGGATGGTATATGAATGAAGAGAGTACGGCCGCGATGCGTGTGTGTGTGTGCCGTGTGTGGCGGTGTTGGCGATGTATACCTTTTTCTTGGAGGGGTGATACACGACGCGCTGGCAGAAATTTCCTGAACCGGTTTGAAAACAGTAACCGGTTCCTTGGGAACCGGTTTGGGAACCGGTTGAAATCACAACGGCAAACCGGTTACTGACAAATCCGAACCGGTTGAGGACAGGTTCAGAACCGGCTGGGACCGGTTCTGAAACTGGCAAGAACCGGTTCGTGAACCGGTTTGCAGGAACCGGTTTCAGAACCGGTTCACGAACCGGTTCCGGAACCGGTTCGTGAACCGGTTTCAGAACCGGTTCGTGAACCGGTTCACGAACCGGTTCTGAAACCGGTTCCCCCAGTCCTGACCGGATTTCTATAGGGGGACCCTTTCGAATTTTTTTTTTCGGGGGGTAAATTGAACGTTTTTGCCCATTTGAAGCCACTGCGACCATTCCCGGGCCTCGGAAATCAGATTCTTGCCCCTCAAATGCGGTACCGGTCCGGACGAAAATCCGGACCGGAACCGCAGGTACCGCATGCAGCCGCCCCAGCGCCGCCCTCCCCAGCCTGTCCCAGAAGAGGTCGTTTTTCCCATTGGTGCCTGCCTATGTATTGCCTCTGTTGTGCCTGCGCCTGTGCCTCCCTGCCCTGTATTTTTTTACCCTCACGGGTATCACTGACAGGGGCTTAGCTTGGATTTTGAGGTTGGGGCCGAAACTCGGTCAGACTCGGTCACAGTACACACACAGTTGATTTGCCCCCCACCACCCCGTTCACCCACACGGTGGACTCCCGCCCGGTCAGACACCCACTTTGCAGATTGGGGAATTAGCGGGTGTCCTGGCACCCGCTAGTGGGTGTCTCGGCACCCACTAGTGGGTGTCTAAGCGGGTGTCAGACACCCACTAGTGGGTGCCAGACACCCGCTAGTGGGTGTCTGACACCCACTAGCGGGTGTCTGGCACCCACTAGTGGGTGTCTGACACCCGCTAGTGGGTGTCTGACACCCGCTACGCTACTTTACTATATTCTCGAGGTGAAAATCTGGCTGGATCAGGGGCATATCCCGGGATCCTGGCCGGGGTATCCCGGTATTAGAGAGAAGAGGGGGAGGGATGATGAGGAGGCCCCAGACCCCAGCCCCTGCCACTTGTCATTTGCGTGTTGCCTTTGCGTGTGCGCCTGTGCCTCCCTGTTCTGTATTTTTTTACCCTCACGGGTATCACGATACAGGGCAGTCCCCCCCCTCCTCCCCCCAAAAATCGTTCGCATCATCTTGGCGCCCATTCCTTCCACTTTCTGTGGATGTGTTTGGTATTTCCGAACGGAATTTTCCAGCGTCAAGACTGATACCTCGCCGTTTTCGAGTCAGTCACTTCCACCGCCGCTGCGATTTGCGTACCGGTAGTTGTGCAGAAATGCTAACATTTAATTTGCTCTGTGGAACCTGGACTGCACCTTCTGGGATGTGAGTCTGTAGATAGTTGGACAGTTGCGGTACCCATCTGTTAGAAAGCTGAAAGGAACCTTGTCGGGCGATCAAGGACGACTGAGGGTTCAGTTTGAGTTTAATGTGGTCCAAGGGTACAACAGACATCACTGCTTTGCAGATCCCTCTTGCTTGTCCCTCTGGTAACTTCCAACGGCTCAAACTCCTCGACTTCCTTGGGTGGGCATTTGCCATACCTGACGTAAAACAGTGATGCTTCGTGCTAGTGGTGAACCTGACGTTAGTAAAGGAAGGGTGCTGCGGCTGTCCACGAGGGGCTCTGATGCCTCCTCACGGTGCCTGGTTGGTCGGTTCAGGATGAAACAGAGCAAATTTAGTGTTAGGGGGATGCCTCTGGTCAAGGCCTTTTCACAAAAATTGACCCACGGCGCCGAGTTGGGCCGTTGGTTCCTGGTTGTAGCTCGGTCTACGCCAGGTTCCACACCCCGTCATCGCAAAACGTACGCATACACAGAGGCAAACACAACAGCCTCTGTGGTACGGGAGCATGGCGGGAGGAAATTTTGCCTTTTGATCAAATAGGCACCCTTTTGGAAACAATTGACCCGCAGGGTGGCTGAGTCTTATCAGACAGGCCGACCTATATGTTGATCAGTGGAACCACACAACCTGTTCAACCTGCCCCCGGGGTGGAAGTCCACCCCTGCCGTAGCGTAAGATAAGCCTACGTCGACCCTCGTCGTCCCCTTCGTCGTCCTCTTCGTCGTCCTAGGACTGTGGAGTTCAGCAATCAAGGATGCGGAACTGCTGTGAGCTGCACACTCTCTTGACACACCTGCACGTATCTGCGTTACACTCGTGGTAACCCCGAACCCTGTATTTATACAGGAGACTTCCATCTGGGACAGTTTCTGTTCCAGATGAGCTTTGGCAGTGGTAGCCATCTTTGCTATGGAGCCATCGTCATTGCTATCGTCGTCACTCGGACCCATGAGCAGTGGATACAATTGGTGTGGAAGGAGAGGGTGCAGTTCTGGATCAGCAGGTCTGAATCTGAAATTGACTGAACCCCACAGGTCTGAGATGACTCCAGTCGAAATCAGCAGGTCCCAGGTTGACCTGACATGATTTCCACCCAGAATTACAGGGAATCCCCAGTAATTTGGTGGTGAAAAGAGGGTGCCAGACACCCGCTTTGGTGGTAAAAAGAGGGTGCTAGACACCCACTAGTGGGTGCCAGACACCCGCCCAGAGGGTGCCAGACACCCACTAATTCCGCCAAACTATTCACCCTCTTTCAGACACCCACTTTGGCCTGTGGGAGTCCACCGTGCAGAAGAATGTCACCCCCCCCCCTCGGCCCTGGGCCCTCGAGGGGGGTGCCATTCTCTCGGGGTACCCTAGGTACCTCGCAAGAGTGGCTTCGGGGATACCCTGTGAATATTCGCGACATTCCACTCCTACAAAGAGTACAGTTGCAAGGCTTTCGCTCCTCAGTTGGCGAAGCCTGGTGAAGACAAGGCGGACCTTGGAAAACAAGCGTTCAACAGAAGCAGTGCCCAGCGGAAGGATAGATGCAAGCTGGAGTAGCCTGCATGTTGCTGGGTACGTGAGAGCGAGGTTTCCCGAGGTAAACCGCTGAATAACCTCCTGCAGATCACGCAGGCCCAACCTCCGAATCTCGGAACAGACACCCGGGCACTCTTGCAGAAGGGTAGTCTTGTGCGCCTGTGCCCACTTCGGTGGGTGTGCTGGGGCATTGAATTCCGGGCAAGGGTACGCGCCAGTGATCCCCGGGAGAGGTGCCATGTAGTGGTCAGCGATGTAGCCCAGAGCCTCCTGCACCTGCGTGTCCACCATGTTGCCGGGAGACGGAATTCGAGACTGCTGACGTTATTCTTAGGCTAGCGACGAATACGGGACAGAAGGAGAATGGGGTGTTCGCGTTCCGCTCGCACGCGTGCTTCACCTCCTGTGCTGCTGCACCCCAAGAAAAATCCGCTTTTTTCCCCGGAAATTTATGCTTTTTTTTTTGGGCTGACCGAGTTTTTTTCCGGGTTTGGCTGAAACTCGGTCAGCTGACCGAGTTTCCCCCCCCAAGCTAAGCCTCTGGGTATCACGATACAGGGCAGTCCACCCCCTCCCCCCAAAAATCGTTCGCATCATCTTGGCGCCCATTCCTTCCACTTTCTGTGGATGTGTTTGGTATTTCCGAACGGAATTTTCCAGCGTCAAGACTGATACCTCGCCGTTTTAGAGTCAGACACTTCTACCGCCGCTGCGATTTGCGATACGGTAGTTGTGCAGAAATGCTAACATTTAATTTGCTCTGTGGAACCTGGACTGCACCTTCTGGGCTGTGAGTCTGTAGATAGTTGGACAGTTGCGGAACCCATCCTTTGTGTGCCTCCGACTTGAGGAGCTGTCGACTTCAGAACCAAGGTTCAGAACGAAGATGACGACCTGCTGTGAGCTGCAAACCTTCTTGACACACCTACCGTACCTGCATTACACTCGTGGTAATTCCATACCCCTGGAAACAGGAGACCACCGTCTGTTCACAGATGGTCTTGAGCGTGGTAGCCATCTTTGCTATGGAGTCACGATTAAGTCTTTGTGGTCACGTGGGCCCATGAGCAGCGGATACACTTGGAGTGGAGGGAGGGGGTGCGGTTCTGGATCAGCGGGTCTGAATCTGGTCAAGGACGACTGAGGGCTTCAGTTCGAGTTCAATGTGGGTCCAAGGGTACACAGGAGATCACTGCTTCATATTCAACCTGCTTGTCATCCTCTGGTTACTGTTCAACGGCTCGAACTCCTCGACTTTCCTTGGCTGACTGAAATGAAACAATACGTAAGTGCTGCTATTGTGTTGTTCCCCTGACAGAGGAACACAAGGGAAGGGTACTGCAGCTGTCCACGAAGTGGCTCGACGTAGCCACCTCACGCTGCCTAGAGGGTCGGTTCAGGTTGAAGCAGAGCAATTAAGTGTTAGGGGGATGCCTTTGGTCAAGGCCTTTTCTAAAAAAAATTGACCCACGGCGCCTGTGTTGTAGCTCGGTCTACGCCAGGTTCCACACCCCGTCATCGCAAAACGTACACATACACAGAGGCAGGCCTCTGTGGTACGGGAGCATGATGGGAGGAAATTTTGCCTTTTGGTCAAAAAGGCGCCTTTTTCATAGTGTCATAACGGCCGTCATGGAGGGAGTGGATTTTCTGAGAATTCACTACCTCAGTTCCCGCTACCGAAATATAAAAACGGCCGTTTTCATGTTTTGTTGGCGAAAAAACGGCCGTTTTTTTCCCCCTCCTATTTTCCTTTGGAGATTCGCCTCCTGCTTACCGTACCGAGCTGAGGAAACACACTTGACAACTCCCTGTTGCCTGCACATGACATTGGGCACTGCGATTCTCTGTCGACTGTACAAAGAAAAATGGCTTCCGCCCTGCCTGTCGCTCGACAAGCAGCAGACACCCGAGAGCAGAGAGGAGTGTAGCAGCCCGGTTCGCCCCCGGGTTGTCCCAGAAATCCAGCACACCCTCGGAACGTGGTGGCCTAGTCGTAGATCACCCAGGCCCCGCTCGTGACCTCCCCGAAACAGAGGGGAGGTGGCACCGGGGTTCTGACACCCCTACGACCCATGCGGCCGTACGCGCTCGGGCACAGACGGCGGACCGCAAACCAGAAGGACTTCCCTGATTCCGTGCCGTCCCACCTTCTGCGCAGCTGCGGTCGCCAGCCCAGGCCAGCTCCCCTGCCAGGGGCACTGGGGGGTCGTACTTCCCCACCTCAGACACTTTCTCGATGACATTCTCAATGTCGGTGTACACTGCATCGACAGGGGCACGCCGTTGGCACACCCAGCTGCGCATCGCAGTACTTCTGGAGCAGCGATGCGAGGGGTGCCGTCAGGCGGACGGCGGCCTGCAGGTGGGACTCGAGCCCAGCGATTTCGTGGGCATCTCTGCCAACCGCAGAAGCAACGCACACGTAGCAGGGCCGCTGTCCTGCAGCGGGCCCGGAAGATTGTATGAATGCCCGGGGACGTGGTGCAAGGTGCAGATCCACTCAAGCGGTGCAGGTAGTGTGTGTCGGAGAGAAGCGGGATCGCACGGCCGGTGGTGCCGTCTTGCTCGCCTGCTTCTCCCTCTCAGCTGCGTCAGAGATGTGGCACAGCACATCCTTCAGCGCCAGTGCGGTCGTGAACCCATCCAGCTGGTGCTGCATATTGCCCGGGATGATCGCCCGTGCCTTCGGGAATAAATCAGCGAAGGCGGTGTCCTTCTCAGCCGGGGTGCTGTCGCCGATATCAAGGGAAAGCTCTGTCGGAAGAGCCCTGATGCCAGTGAGCGACACCCACCTCTGCCTGCACGGTCATCCACGACACACGTGCCTAGATTGGCCGCAACCATGTTCAGCCCCTCCTCGGGACACACTTCTTGACAGCATCATGCACCATGCCAGCCGGTGATCCGGTGAACAACGCACCCCGGGCGATCCGAAGTTGCAAGCCTGCCACTGAGGGTATCGCACTCCGACAGCGCCAGCTGTTTCCCTGGCTCTGCACTTTCAACGCTGCGTTCTTCTTCTTCTTGATATGGCGCGGTCCGTCAAAGTGGTCCACGAAGTCTGAACTCTTCGCATCATACTTGAAGGCGCGCTCACAATGCTTGCTGCAGGGTATCCCTTGCAGTGGGGAGGCACTCCTGGTGGTGGGATCTCGCCTGCTGACCCACGCCCCATACAAAATTCCCAGGTAAAAAAAACGGCCGTTTTTTAAAATGCTGAAAATCAGCGGCCGTTTTTGCAAGTCCACAAAATACAAGGGATTTTTTAAAACGGCCGCTATGCAACCATGCTTTTTAGAATAAATTGACCCGCAGGGTGGCTGAGTCTTATCAGACAGGCCGACCTATGTTGATCAATGGAACCACACAACCTGTTCAACCTGCAAACCACCCGGGGTGGCGGCTGAGTCCTCACCCCTGCCGTAGCATGAGATATGCCGACGTCGACCTCCGCTCCGGTCTCTCAACAACGGTCGTCACCAGTTGAACCGCGTCTGGGAAAGCCTGATCTTTGGATCTGGCCTCCCTGTTGTCACTGTGATTCGAAGAACTGTGGGGTTCAGAACCAAGGATGAGGAACTGCTGTGAGCTGCACACTCTCTTGACACACCTGCACGTATCTGCGTTACACTCGTGGGAAACCCGAACCCTGTATTTATACAGGAGACTTCCATCTGGGACAGTTTCTGTTCCAGATGAGCTTTGACAGTGGTAGCCATCTTTGCTATGGAGCCATCGTCATTGCTATCGTCGTCACTCGGACCCATGAGCAGCGGATACAATTGGTGTGGAAGGAGAGGGTGCGGTTCTGGATCAGTAGGTCTGAATCTGACACTGGGACTGAAACCCATAGGTCTGAGATGACTCAGTGCGGGGTCAGGTCCGTATACCGGTCCACCGACCGGGACACGGCCAACCGGTCGGGACCCACTTTGCCCGGTTCGCAAATGTCGGTTCTGGAACCGGTTCGGGCGGAACCGGTTCACCGGCGGAACCGGTTTACCGGTGAACCGGTTCGGCGGAACCGGTTCACCGGTGAACCGGTTCGTCCGAACCGGTTCCGCCGAACCGGTTCCAGAACCGGTTCAGCCCGTGCCAGCGCGTCGTGTAAGATGCTTGTTTGGGGGGGGGGGGTGTTTTTTTTTGACACGTACATTTCGCACACCCGCACATGGGGCTGTTATCCATGCAGAGGGGGGGGCCACACTCAACGAAAGGGTGGTGACACCACGTATGTACACGCACTACGGCCAAAAGTACCCACAGCTTTTTTCAAAAATATCAACGAAACTACAGACCCCTGGTGTCTCCACCATAGATACCATAGCGCAATTTTTGAACTTTTCGGACAGGATTTCCCATTTGGGATTTCTCATTTTTGGCGTCGACATTTTCACAAAGCAAGCCTGGGCCTGCCCTTCTTTGTTTTTTTTTTCGGGGAGCAATTATTTTATGTCGACGCGCGGGGTGTGTGTGTGTGTGTGTGTGTGTGGAGGGGAGCCTTTTTCCAGGATTTCGCAGGTTTCGAAAATGGGGGGGGAGAAGTGCCATGTGTGTTGCAGGAATGATAACGAATTGCCCACCCCCCCTCCAGCGAGCCATGTTAGTGCGAAGAGCTAGCTGCTCTTCCGAGAATAACCCCTCCGGGGGCCTTCGCTCAGAAGTGCAGAAAAGTGAGTCGCCTCACAAAAAAAGGGACAAAACTGACACATTCTGGCGCAGAGCGAAGGGTCCCCTCACTGTATCATTGATGGCCAGCCTGACATATGCATTGCATAGGCAGGCCAGCTTGTTGCTTGGAGTTGCAGCACAGGAAGCAACGGTCGCACACACAGGCCTTGAGACAGAGCCACGTCCAATAACTGTTTTTTTTTCCAGATTTATTTTCCAACATTTTTTTTCCAGTCAGAAGGGGGTGACCTGCTCTGCAAAGCAGATGCAGGGTCGTGAGCTTTGGGCACACACACAGCACGTTGACCTCTTTTTTTTGAACGATTTGAACGATTTTTGGCCGTGCTCGTAGCATCCCTTTTTTTTCAGTGGAGATCGCACCGAGCGGACTCTGATACGACGGTCACACACGCAGATACACCACGTGGAATGCGATGCGCCCGGGCAACGTGAATATTTTTTACAGTAGTGCTGAAGGGAACAGAGCCTGGCTATCCCACTTGCTGTTGATGGGATTTCCACTGTCCCCGACACGCGCTAACATATTTTCTTTGTTTGGGTGTGAGCTGCATCGATCGTGCCACCTCCCAATGCCACGACACACGTATGCACATTGCACACACCCACGCAACACACCGTGCAACAAAACACACAGCCCAGAGAACTGACACCAGCAACAGATGACCGTACACAGATATTTTTTGTTGGAGCAAAATAAATTCACCTATCAATGAGAGAGGGTGGACCAGATTGGACAATATAACAAAGTGTGGGGGAGTGGTTGGTGGGGGTGTGCGGGCGATTTTTTTAGCCTGCTCCACCGCTGTGTCAGTGGCTGCTGCCGCGTGTGGCAATAAACAATGTGCTGGCCAGAGAGGTTGGCTTGCGCTGGTCACTCCCTGTCTTGGCCCCGACGGACTTCACAATATTTTCGATTGTTTTTTTGGCGCCGAAACACACATCTCAAGCTGAAGCCTGATCGGTTGGTGGAAGCGTCCAATGCAACATCCACACCATAGAAGCCAAGCGTTTCTCGTAGTATTTTGGCGCCGTCGCATCTCAAGCCAAGCCTGATCTGCCCCATCTCCTGCTGTGTTCTTCCCCGGATTTTTTTGAACGAATTTTTTTTGACAGTGTTCGCAGCGTCCACCCCCCTGGTGGGAGAGGTCGACATTTCGTGTTCTCCTGGCGCGGCGTTCTTTATGTATATTGTATGGCGGGAATCTGCCAATGCATCAGACAGATTCCACAGGACAGGACGATCGACCCACCCACGAAAACGAGGCCTTACGGGGTGGAATATGATGGTGGACGTCAGCAAGAGGCAGATCCAATGGTGAGCAGCTTGGCGGACGGTTCTGGCACATGGCAGAGATCCGAGCCGAATTTTCGGAAAGGGCCTCGAGCGAATAGGAGAGGGGGGGGTGTGGTGGGGGTATAAGGCGCCCATATTGAAAGAGTATGATCTGGGGAGGGGTGAGGGAGCCCTGAACCTAGAGTGGGCTGTAGAAGTTGACTGAGGGCGTACCAGAACACATCCATTTTGTTGGGGAGCGTGGGGGGGCAAGGGGGATCTGGGGGGGGAGAGACGCAGAGAGAGATATCCAGAGAGGGGTTCGCTTTTCACTGGTGGTGTCTTTCGTGGACTTCTGTACGATGCGGGTCCGCTCATCCGACATGGCCAACGCAGCAAAGTGACACAGGTTGACACACAGTGTGGCACAGAGCGAAGGCCCCCTGTGTCTGAGATCATTGGGGAGATATAGGGGGTGTAAAAAATGTTCCGGCCGGTTTCCTCGATGAATGGAGGAAGCGACGCCGGGGTCTTTCGCTGGTCGGTATGCTTCGTTATTCTTCGTCAGTTTTCACCTCGTTTCCTCAGGAAATGCACCAAAAATGCAACTGACGATCACCCCCGTAGCGAAGGCCCCCCTCTAGTGTGAATATCCCCGGAACGAAGATACCCACACCTCGCGACTGAGACTCTTCTCCCCTTCTCTCCCCTTCTCTCTCCCCTACCCCCCCCCCCTCCTCACCCACCCAAAACACTTCGCCTACTCTACTATTGCCTGTGTGCCAGCCACCTGACCTGGCCCAACCTCCTGCGAAGGGATCCATTATATATTGCCTTTCAACCTTCGTGTTGCCATTTTTAAAAAAATAATCCTTCACACAGAAGCCGCTTCGCTGCTTGAGCTGCTGCCTGAAGAGAGGGACCGCATCCGCTGCAGGACGATCAGCTCGCGCTCCCTCGGGCTCATGTTGCCCTTCAGCTCTGTGTATGATGTGTCGATGTCGATCTCCGTCTCCTCATGCGGGTTCACCTTCCACTGGTAGTAGTGGTTGCGGGACCCGTGCCTGCGGAAGGCACCCTCCATCCCACGCTTCGGCTTGCTGGCGGTGAAGTTCACCATGTCGGCGAACTGGACACGCTTCCGCACCGCAACGATGCCCACCAGCAGCACGAGTGTGACGATCGCGAGCACCAGCCACCAGCTCTTCTCCCACCACGTCTTCTCCACCTCCCCGCCCTCAGGATACTCCACCGACCTCTCGATGGGCCGCATCACCGTACGCGCGTGGCTTACCCCGAGCTCCCGGAGAGAGCGCTGCACATTCGTCGGGACAGGTGCGCCGACGGCGCTCTGTGTGGGGGTGGGTGGTGGGCATTCTCGACAACAGCGACATAGCGCACACACACCCAACCCGTTGGGAACGCCAGAATGCCGGATTATTTGGCATAGTAGCGGGGATGTCCAGTGTGCCCCAGTGGACCCCAGTGCTGAACAAGGGCATCGCCGGAAATGGCTAGTGCCAACACATACCTGGTCGATGAGGGTGAGGAATCGCTTCAGGACATCACTCCGCTCAGGCTCGAGCAGCACGACGTCGAAGTCAAGCTGTGTTGGCGACAGCGGGTGTGTGGCAACGGCATGTGGGATCTGAGACACACACGCGCAGGATACGCAACCCCTCTCCCCCAAGGCTATGTTTTTCAGCCAAAAGAATCCAACCAACAAGGTTCCCCACCCACCCCCACCCCCACCACTACCCCACCCCCAGGACCCAGCATACGTAGACAAGCGAAAGCCCGTTGATCGCATCGGGCTCCCTGTGTGCTGGCCAGACACCATTGTTCAGCCAGCTGCCACTCTCAGGGTTGTACTTGACACACCCAGCCTGCAGCTGCTGGCGACTAGACGGGGGGCACTTCCCGTTGGGGCAAGCCTTCTCGGGGCATGCCCCCACGATCACAACCTGGTAGGACTCGACGGTAGGGCCGGGCGCCCCGCCCGTCAAGATAATCGCGAGGTGGTCGACGAGGCCAGGGATGGGCATCTTGGCGTGGATGTCGGCACGCACAAGCTTGTTGATCGAGCAGAGTTCGTATGCCGTCTCGTCAGGGCAGGTCCCATTCATATGCGGCAGGTCGCATTGGGGGACCTTGCCCAGAGTCCTGCAGAGGACAGTGTCGGTGGGGTACGCGTTCGGCCCGTACTTCCCGCACGTGCAGTGGTCCCCCGTGTTGTCCGGGGCGTGGTGTGAGACGCGGATGTTGTTGTTAAGGCACTTCACAAACCCGTCGTCGCACAGGGTGTCGAAGTCGACGGGGTAGCACTTCCCCTCCCCGTATTTCCGCGGGGAGCATATCATCGTGGACTTCCGCGCGACAAAGTCAGGGCCGCAGGAGCACACGGGGAGCAGAACAGGCGCCGGTGTCCTGTCAGGCAGTGCCGGAGGAGGCAGCGTCGGCACTGCAGTGGAGGGTGCCACAGTGGGTGCGGCTGTGTCTGGCGCAGAGGTCACGCCGTCCGGCATGGGCGTGTCCGGGGCTGCTGTCGGCGGCCCAGGGGTGGGGGGCGCGGGTGATGAAGGTGGCATCAGTGTTGGCGGTGCCTCTGTCGGAGGTGCAGGCGTGTCAGGCGAGGGTGTCAAAGGGGTTGGTGTTGGCGGTGAGGGTGTCAGAGGCGCCGGTGTGTCAGGCGCAGGTGTCGGTGGGGAAGGTGTCGGGGGTGAGGGTGTCGGTGGTGCAGGTGTAGGTGGCACAGGTGTCTGAGGTGAAGGTGTCAGCGGTGCAGGTGTCGGAGGGGACGGCGTCAGGGGCGCAGGCGTCAGGGGTGAAGGTGTCAGCGGTGCAGGTGTCAGGGGTGCAGGCGTCGGGGGTGCCGGCGTCTGAGGTGCGGGTGTTGGTGGGGACGGGGTCGGTGGCGAGGGTGTTGGCGGCACAGGTGTCGGAGGTGCGGGTGTGACAGGTGCTGGTGTTAGAGGTGATGGGGTTGGTGGCGCGGGTGTCAGTGGTGACGGTGTATCAAGTGCAGGCGTCGAGGGCACCGGAGTCGGAGGTGCCGGTGTTGGAGGGGAAGGTGTCAGCGGTGCGGGAGTTGGAGGTGCAGGTGTCGGTGGGGACGGAGTGGGTGGTGCGGGTGTTGGTGGGGAAGGGGTTGGTGGCGAGGGTGTTGGCGGCACGGGTGTCGGAGGTGCAGGTGTTGGAGGGGACACAGTCGGCGCGGGTGTGACAGACGGCCCCTCGAAGTAAGCGTACTGAATGAACCACAAGCAGTCGAGGGTGTCGCAGTCGCCCCGGAACCAGCCGGTGACAAACGCGTTCGCAGGGGGCTGGCACCACCGCGTCGCATCGTTGGCCATGCAGTCCCGTACGTCCAGCACTGGACGCCGCTCCCCGATTGTGGGCAGCACCTTCAGGCTGAATGACGACGCGCCCACGTTGTTGATCTCTGTGTGGCAACAGTGCCAAACAGCCAGGCACGACAGCCCGTCACACACGCCATCACTGGCAAACCCACGCAGCACAACATCATCGGCCAGGCACCGCATCCACTTCCACGCGTCAAACGGGAAGTCGCCAAGGAACGGCCCTGCTTTCTGGTACCACTTGCACGCTGCATTTGCGTTGACATTTTCTTTCGGATACATGGGACGCGTGCACCGCCCGTGCTGCAGCCCTGACAGCCCGTCCATCCCCACTGTGCGGCGGAACCCCCTCAGCTGTGCGTCTGTCTCGCAGTTGCATCGATCCGAACTGCCAACTGTGCTGCACGTGCCACTCCAGTCTTTGTCCGCCGAGGCGTCTTCCAGCCCGACGATGGCGGGCATGGTGCCCAACGGTACGATGGTGTAGGCAGAGAAGCGTGTGGGGCTGCCACAGAACTGTGCCGCATTCGGGGCAGCACACGCAGCACACTCGCTGCTCACCGCAGCGACGGCACGCGGCCCTTCCAGCGTGAACCCGCACCAGCACGCCGTGTCCAGCACACCCATGACGGGGTACGGCCCCCCGTTGATGTCTGTCCTGCTGCAGTAGGTCTCGCAGTCTGCCGGCGTCATCGGCGCCGCCACCCCCACCGTCCACTGGTGCACCATCAGGTTCTTGCTGGCGCTGTACTCGAGGCAGCCTTCGTGTGTCAGTGCCCCCGCCTGCACCCACACCGCCGCCACCGCCAGCACGCGCAGCACCTGGCAGGCTCGCATCCACCCCACCCCGTGTGTCTTGTGTGTGGCTAGCATCCCACACTGTGTGGCATTGCCTGCCTGCGGTGCGGGTGGTGTGGGGGAAAACACACAAGACACACAACCACAGACACAGTACTGGACCCCGGGCACAGCCTTATGCCACCGAACTGAACGGAACATGCACACAACGCTGCACCTCTCAGGGACAGCGACGGTAGTGGCGATGGGACGGCACAGTCAAACCCATTCGGCCGCAGCACACAACACAGCATGGATCAGGCCGACGTGGTTTGGGGGATTGGGGGTGGGGTGGGGTGGGGTGTGTGGGGGCTGGGGGGGCAGCGGGAGCTCTCTCTATCTCTGATGCATAGTTATTTTTGCGGGGCCCTCTGCCGTCTCTCACAACAACAGCTCCGCCGTGAGAGCAGCATTTTGACCAGGGGAGGGTTGCGGCGATCGCATGCAATAATACGGTGCGGCACAAGAGAGTGGCACAGTATATACACACCTGACCACAGACACAGACAGGGAGTGGGGCACAGATCCGCACAGGGATGCCCACTTTAAACCACTATCACTACACATCCACAGGCACACCTCTTTCATATGCGAAGAACGGCAACAGGCAGGGGCGAGGGTGCAGCACACAGGGGTATTCGGGGCATGGGTTATAGGGAGCAGCGGGGGGGCGGAGGGCGGGGGAGGGAAGGGGAGGGGGAAGTTTTCGCTCAGAAGTGCAGAGGGGACAACAAAGTGAGCCCGCCTCACAACAATGCGATGCAGAGAGGGGGTGTCGCTGCGGGGGGGGAGGGGTCGTTGGGGATTTGTTTTATTGCCGCGTTCCCTGTTGAATCAGCTGAAAACTGAAGGGGGGGGTTGCACGGAGAAGAACGACCCGGCGACAGGCACACCCCCCAAGGCTGGCACGGTTTGACACAGAGAGAGCGGTGATTCCTCCCCCGATCCCCACCCCACCCCACCCCACCCCCCACAGTGGTTTCTGTTCGGCAGGCTGCTGGAGGTAGAGACTAAAAATGCTGAACCCTCATCAAAAGAATGGGGTGTCAAAGAAAAGAATCGGTTTTTTGGGGGGGTTTTTTTGAGGGTTTTGAGGGGTCGGGTGCGGCGAACTTAAAATACAAAGGGTGTTGGATGGAGGGGAGGCTGTGAAGGTGTCTGGGCAGGGGCTGAGTCCTACCCTGTGGTTGTTAAAGGTAAGAATCTGGTTTGTTATACTTTGAATCAAGAGCGCTCCCAAAAAAAAGGGGGGGAGCTGGGAGGGTTTGGGGTGGGAGGGGGGTGCGATCAGAAATGACATTGCGTGAGGCACAGAAAGCTCACACCGTTACACCCAGGCACCACCCTCTCTCTCTGTTTCCTCACTTCTGAAGCGATTTGTTTGTTGTTATATTTTGGACGATTTTGGATGAGTATTTTTCAGAGGTGTTCCAGGCGCCCCCCCCCCCGGATTTTTGAAGAAGGAGAATTATGTTGTCCTGGTGCTCCGAGAGGCGGGTGGAAAGGGTACAGTCACTGAAGGGAGGCACTTTCATCCCATGCCAGTCTGTGTGTATCAAAACTGTACCATTTTGAAGCTGTTAGTGTGTGTGTGTGTGGTGTCCCACGTTTTGTGTCGGGATATCCTGCGCGGATCATAACACACACATGCACGTTAATCCTGTGTTTAATGCAGGGGTCGCATGAAGCCACACAAGCCGCTGTTTGGGGAACTTCGCGGGTTGCGGAGAGTGCTCCGGGAGGGAAGCTTCGCCCCTCTGCCGTGCCTCGGGACGCTTCCCACGGAAACCTTTTTTCGCCCGCCTGCAGAGAGAGGAAAATCGTACTCCTTTCGCTACAATAAGAGAAACACCCTGCCCAGCAACTGCAAAAAAGGCAGATCCAGGCTACTTTTCGTTGAGCGCACACCCCTGTGTCAAAGGCTGTGTAAGCCCCTGTGAAGTGGCATGAATGTGTGATCCTTATAAAGCTTCAGTCGTACGATTTCCTTCGTTACTTCGCGACTTCGCTACGCTTCGTCGCTCGCAACTGCATGGTAGTAAAAAAAACCGGTTCTGAAAACACACACTGCCGCAGAGCGAATGTTCTCTCCTCGCCCTCTCCACGGCTGTTCTGATATTCATAATGGTTGCATTGGGCCTTGAGGGTGGGAGGGGACGGAGGGGTGGGCGTCTGGTGCGGCTTCGCCCTGCGGTGCGCGGTGCAGCCGTGCAGCGCCAGGCTGAGGGCGGGTTATGGGAGACGCGCACACACACACACACACACACACACACACACACAAGCCCTCAAGACTCTTGAAGCGGCCTGACTATTTAGTGTCTTCGTCGCAGCAAGGGGGCGATATATACCACCCTTTTTATTGATATCACGTGTCAGTGTTTGACTTTTTCGCAACTTCATTTCTTCCTTTTTCTCCCTCTCCAACCCCACCCGTGACACCACCAGGGTTTAGCTAGCCCTGGTCCGATTATCCCCGGTTCTTCGCTGAAGAGACGCGGCCGGGGGGAGGGGTACGAAGAGTACGCGTCGAAACCGGTGTCACGTCGTGTTGGGGAATCCTTCGGGAGTGCGATACTGAAGGGGAGGTGCTACTGCCCGTGCAGGGCGACACCGCCTTAAAACTTTATAACCACACACAAACCCTCTATTCCCCCAGGCCTGATGAGCAATCCCCCCTGCCTCATGTTGTGACTTCCTTTCTACCTTGCACAAAACATCCCATTTGCCCCTTTTCTTCCTTCGAAAGTGTTGTGACTACCCCCCCTTCCCCACCCCTCGGGAGTGCCACTCCTCTGGTGGTTAAAAGTGACCCGCCGTTGTGCCTTCGGCATCTGTTGCGTGTGCCGTCGTATGCTTCCTATGCACTAGTTATAGCTATCCGGGGGCGGTCTGCTGTCGCACCAGTGGGCTGCCCCACCTCTGCACCCTCGGTTTTTAAGATGTTCACCACAGCGGAGAATGATCCCCTTCTCTGTGGCGATCGAGCCAAGCTGGACGAGGTTCGCCTTCGGGCGAAGGTCATGTGGGCGGACAAAAGGTGCCTGCTCCTGAGACTCATCAGCAACCTGTTTCTTCCTTCAAGCCCTCAAGACTCTTGAAGCGGCCTGACTATTTAGTGTCTTCGTCGCAGCAAGGGGGCGATATATACCACCCTTTTTATTGATTTCACGTGTCAGTGTTTGACTTTTTCGCAACTTCATTTCTTCCTTTTCTCCCTCTCCAACCCCACCCGTGACACCACCAGGGTTTAGCTAGCCCTGGTCCGATTATCCCCGGTTCTTCGCTGAAGAGACGCGGCCGGGGGGAGGGGTACGAAGAGTACGCGTCGAAACCGGTGTCACGTCGTGTTGGGGAATCCTTCGGGAGTGCGATACTGAAGGGGAGGTGCTACTGCCCGTGCAGGGCGACACCGCCTTAAAACTTCATAACCACACACACACACACACACACACACACACACACACACACACACACACACACACACACACACACACACACACACACACACACACACACACACACACACACACACACACACACACACACACACACACACACACACACACACACACACACACACACACACACACACGGTGTGCTGTTGGATTTCACTTCTTGACAATGTGTTATTTGCAGCATGACTGTGTCGTGTTGCAAATCACCCGCACACACACCCCACCACCCATCCAGGATGGTGTGATCTGTTTTCAGAGAATAGGTCTCGCAGGGTTCGTTCTGCATTGTTGGATCTGTCATATTATTGCGCCGACACTCCCACAAACACGGATGCTTGGACAACGTGCCGCTTCGGGTGCCCCCCTCCCCCCCACCCCATTCAGAAGCAAGCCCAGAGCAACGGCACGTCAGATTGCAAGACGCCGCGTGACACACCGACACGTCTTGCTGAAGGGTTTGGTATACAGATTGATATAGGGGGGTGCCTCGCGCTCAGAAGTGCAGAAAAGTGATGTCGCCTCACAAAGAGAGAGAGGGAGAGAGAGGCAGACTGGCACGGTTTTGACACAGAGCAGAAGGCACGCCCGACACCCCCTACAGAAAAGAGCACGGCAGCAACAGGCACTACTTGTGACACCTTTTTTTTCCTGGAGCTTGCCCGTCGGTAGACCACCAGGAAGGGGCGGGAGGCCCTGGTGTGGGTTCTTTGTTCCACCCACAACTGAAAGTGTGATGGACAATGGAAAAAAAGCGCCCTATCACTTCACAGCTACAACCGCTCTGATGAATTTCCTTTTGTTTGTTGCGTTGACGCTTCTACACATCACACCCTGAGCCTGATGAAGGGTGGGGTTAGTGTATAGAGAACGTTTGGTTGCAGCTGTGGTGGGGCGCTTTCCGCTCACACGAGTGTGCTTAAAAAAAATATCACAAAAAAAAACAATACCGGCCGTTTGCTGTGTTGGATTAGCGGACCCGCATCGTACAGAACATCCACGAAAGACGACGCACGAGAACTGATACGCTATACCGGCCGCAATGCCTGGCAGGCTTTGATACTGCCAGCCGATTCCACTGCCAAGCCACTCGGAGGGGGGGGGGGGTGCGGGGGGAGAAGGGGGTCACAGATGTAGCCTGTAGAATAAGGCAGGGGGGCCGGGGGCAGTGAAGTGAGAGAAAAAGAAGATCACAGAGTGAGGGGAGGGAGGGGGAGGTGGCATTTGTTTGGTGCACCCCCTTCGTTCTTTTTTTTTTGGCTGAAAATCGCCGGAACGTTGCCTGGATAATTTACGCCGACACAGCGTAGAGCCACCCCCCACCGCCACAGAGTCGCTTTGCATTGGCTGGTGCTGGAGGGGTACGGGGGAGGGGGGTATATTTGTCAATCGTTAGGACACATGCACACACAGGGGCTAGGACCCTAGGACCCGTGCAGGGTTCACCCACCTTAAAGTGATCAACACACAAGACACACACCCTGTTGTGAGCGCAACCCTCAATACGATATAGAATGCGTAGCTCGCCCTCGTCACTGAGATCCGCTCCAGACACACATGCCAGGCGAAGGGCGCCACCCCCCCCCCCCCCCGCTCTGTCCCAGTCAAGGATCTGCGGTGGAGATCCCCAGTCTCGCTTTGTCACGTGTGCCTCGGGTTGAAGACACAGCCTCCGTGCGAAGACATATTCCCACACTCAGCCAGGCGAAAAATACAGCCCAAGGGAAAGAGAACGGGGCGGGGGGAAGGATGATAGTGCTTGCTCTGTGGCTGAGGCTTCAGAGCACGCCAATCAGTTGAAAGAGAGAGAGCGTCGACGCAGCAGCTTCTCGCAAGCGGGCGCAAACTCTCGGAGGACGAACTGGACGTCGTTATGACGTTCATGGAGCAGCAGGGCGCGCTGCTCGTGACGCTGTTGGGTGGTGAAACACCTACTACCTCTGCAAGCCCGCCGATGGCGGCGCCACCCGCACAGCAGCAGCAGCATCAGCATCAACATCAGCATCAGCAGGCGCCACAGCAGGCGCAACAACAACCGAAGAAGAAGTCGAACGAGGCATCATTGACAAAGCATCCGCACACCACGGCGCAGCAGCAGCAGCAGCAGCCGACGCAGAAGCCGAAGCAACAGCAAGGGCAGCAGCAACAGCGGAAGGGGCCGGCAGCGACGGCCCCCCAGCAAGGATCCGGGTGGGTGACGATGGCGCGCAAGCCGCCCGTGCCACCTCCCCCGGCCCTCGCGGCCCCCCCGGCGGCTTCAATTGCCGCCACGCAGATCGGGGTCGCGCCGCGCGGGCTCCTCTTCGCGCAGCAGGCGAAGCGCGCGAAGGAGCTGCTTGAACTCGCGCAGGCAGCGGTAGCGGAGGACTCGCAGCGTGCCTATGCTGTGATCTGCGGGACACGCTTCGCCGGCGCGTCGGAGGAGATGCTCACCCTGGTGGGTGGGATGGTGCGCCCGCTGTGGGTGGCGACGGCGGGGAACATCCCCTTTAACAGCGGGGTGCCGGCGGGAAGCGACGGCGTGCCGGGCGTTGCCCATGTCGACGCCGTCCCACGGGGGGAGGAGCGGACGAGGGTGCTCGTCTTCTGCGTGGCCGCGGCTCACACGTCGAAGGACACGTGGACCGCGCTGACGACGGGCACCGACAGCCTGACGGTCCTGCAGGGGCTGGCGCGGCGGGCGGCGAGCGACGCCGGCAAGGTGCGGGTGCGGCCGGAGCAGGTGTGGCGGCCACAGTGGCGCAAGGGCCGGGTGGACGCGATGGTGCGTGTGCCACGGGAGGCTGTCACCAGCCTCCTTCAGGCGTCGGGGGCAGGAGGCTGTTTCTGGAAGGAGCTGCAATTTGCCGGCGGCCGCGAGCCGTACGCGGCGATTCCCCTCTGCAAGGGTACAACACTGTCGGAGGCACGCGCCGCCGCGAAGGGGCTGGGACCCGCTGCGCTCGGTCTGGTGTACGGCGTGAGGACACTGTCGGTTCGCGTGGCGACACCCCAGCAGGCTGAGGCGGTGCGCGCCAACCTCGGAGATAAAGCTGAACCGGCTCGTGACCCCCTCATGAAATGGGTGGTATCCGGGGCCCGTGGGCAAGAACACGCCGACGACATCCTGTTCGACTTGCGGCGGGCGGGAAATGGCTGGAACGCGAGTGTGATAAACTCGCGCGCTAAAAGCGGACAGCGCGTGCTCGTCGTAACGGCGCCAACACCCCCCCCCTTTAGTTGTATAACGAGGGCGGGCCGCCCCTCCCTCTGGGTGAGGGAATGGGTGAAAGAGGACGCCCCCCCGCAGGATGTGCGGCGGTTCAAGCCCGCGCCCGCGGCTGGCCCCCCGGCCAAGGTGAAGCTGCCGGAGCGCTACGTGTCATCCCCACCGACGACACCTATCGCCCCCCCGCAGGTCTCCCCGCAGGCCCCTCCGCAGGACCCCCCGCCGCCTCCACAGGCACCGCCAGCCGCGGCCCAGGCTGAACCCGCCGCAGATGAGACCGCGGCCCCTCCTCCTACCGCCGGCGGGGGCGACGACGTTGACGACGAGAGCTCCGCCGACATGCTCTCAGCTGACGGGGAGAACGACGCCCCGCGTGCGGACGCCAACGGCAAGCGGCGTCGGGTGGTCTCCGGGGGCGACGGGGCCGAAGAGGAGAACGACATCGACGAGATGCTGGGGCAGCCTTCGTCGAAGGGCTGGGGGGAGCGCATGAGCTCTGCGGTGTCCGACGCGATGGACTACGTTTCCCCGATCCGCAAGAGGAATGTGAGCATCCACATTCACCAATGGGGCGCTGGGTACAAGGCCACGATGAACACCCGCTGCCAGCTGTGCGAAGCGGTCGTGGGCAGGCAGTACACGCTGAAAAGCTGCGAGGGATGCAATCAGGTGGCATGCGCGAGCTGTGCAAACCTGCACAAGTGACTTCCCACCCGGGATAAGCGACTCGCAGATGCTGCGTATCTGCGCCTCCCCACGCACGGGGACATCGAGACGAACCCAGGCCCCGCTATCACCCTGGCTTCCGTGAATGTGACGGCGCTGCTTCCTCACCTCGAGAAGATCACGCTGATCCCTGCCGACATCGTCTGTCTACAAGAAACTGCCCTGACCAAGCACATGCAGGAAGAGGTATCGACGCACCTTTCCCAGGAGCGGATATGATCCACGGCTTGGGGTGCACCCCGCGACGGCGTTAAAGGCAACCTTGTGAAAGGCACCAAAGGCGGAGTCGGCATCCTTGCGCGGAAGCCCGCCCCGCTCGTGCGCCTCTCCACCCCCACGACACTGGAACGTTTTGCAAGCGATGGCCGCTTTGTACACGCAAAGGTGGCAATCGGAGATGGTAGCTCCTTCCTGCACGTCCTATGCGTGTACGCCCCGTCGGGTCAGAAGCGGCGCAAGTCTGGGAAAACCTTCGCCGAACGGGAGCGACTCCTGCATGCGGTGCTGCTAGACTACGGCAGATGCTTGGGCGACGTGCCGGTAGTGGTGATGGGCGACCTCAACACCGACAGGGATGCGTCGCCCACCCTCGCACATGCACTGGACAACTACTGGGCCGATGCTGCGGCACTGGCCGCACAGGCCACCGGCACCACGCCCCCTTCAACCTTCACCTCCACTACATGCGAGGGGACACGTATCGACTACGCGCTGCTGAACCCGATCGCAGCGCAGGCCCTTACGGCGTGCGATGTTCGGGACGTGGGAGTGCCGAACCACCTCTGCGTGACGATGACTCTCGACGTTCAGGTCTTCGACCAGACGTGCCTCAAATACAGGGTCCCCAAGCAAATCCGCGTTCCTCGGGCCCCCCCCGGGGATACCACCGCGCCCCCTCCTACTCCATCCCTCTCGGGGTTCGAGGGAGCCCTGCGGCGGGGCGACCTTGACAATGCCTGGAAACTGCTCTGCGAAGCGTGCGAGACCTACCTCGTGCAATTGGCGGGACTTTCAGCTGGAGCCTCCCGCGCCTACATCGGCCGTGGGGATGTACGCGAGCCACGGAAGGTCCGCCTGTGTGCGAGGGAATCACGGGCACCGGATGGGCTGGGAGCCGCGTCCTGCCGTGAGCTGAAACTGCGCGCTGCCATCCGACGCCTAGAGGAGTTGGTGGGCGCCCGCATGCGTCTTGGCAACGGCCTGCTGCCATACGATGTTTCACGCTGCTGGGAGAAGTGCAGAACACTGGTATGTGAGCTGCCCACCAACCAGGATGTGCCGGCTGGCGGCCGGCGCGACGGTACCCCGCCCCTTGCGGTGCTCCAACGCCTCCTCCACGGGACGCGCGCGGAGTGCCGACGGATTCTCTCTGAGGTGGTGCACCAGCGCCGAGGCCTGCTCCGCGACGACTTCCGGAGACGTTGCCGTGAGGATGCGAAGAGTGTCGTGGCGATGCTGAAGGGTGAGACGCCCAGCACTGCCGACACGGTGCGGCGACCGGACGGGACCTTCACCGCCAACCTCGCTGAGATGGACAGCATCCTGCAAGGAGCCTGGGACAGCATCCTGCGGCTGTACCCTGATCGCGTTGGGGAACCCGAATTTGCGCCGTTCATGGAGCGCTTCGGGAAATACGTACACCACACTCCGATGACTATATCCGACATCACGGGGTCAGACCTCATCGCGCTGGCACAGATGAAGCTAGCGAAGTCCAAGTCGGGCACCTGCGGCGTCGACGGCTGGAGACTGGAAGAGGTTGCACTTCTGCCGGTGGGGCTAATGGATGGGTTTGCAGCCCTCTTCAACAGCATCGAGCGTACCGGCTCTTGGCCCGAGGCGCTGAGAACCGCACTGGTGACGCTCATCCCCAAGGGCGAATACGCTGGCGACCCGCTCGGACTTCGGCCCATCACGGTCACGAGCCTGGTGTACCGCATATGGGCCTGCCGCCGTCTGCAGGATGTTGTCGTATGGCAGGAGGGCTGGATTGACCCCTCTCAACACGGCTTCCGCCCCGGCCACCGCGCCGACGACGCGCTGATGGACCTCACGACCCAGATTGAGGAAACGCTCCTGGACAAGGACACCTCGATCTACCTCCTGGCGCTCGACTTCTCGAAATGTTTCGACAGGGTACCCCAGCGCTTAGTCCTGGAGCTGGCGCGTGCAATGGGGCTGCACGAGCGCATCCTCCGGCCGCTGGAAGCGATGTACTCGCGCCTCCGCCGTCGCTTCAAGACCCCACTCGGAGTGGGGGGGGAGTTCGATGTGACGAACGGAATTCTTCAGGGCTGCCCATTGTCGGTCGTCCTCATCAACGCGTTGCTCTCCGTCCTGGTGAAAGCGATCCAGGAAGAGAGCGGGGGGGCCCTCAGCATATCGTACGCGGATGACGCCACTATCATCTCGCGTGTCTCTGAGGCGCTGACACAACGTGGCGCGGACATCACGGGCGAGTTCTGCGCAATAACGGGAATGCGCCTAAACGAAAAGAAGACCATTGCCATGGGCGTGCATCGCGTGGACCCCTCCTCTGGCGCACGCCCTCGATATGTCGGCACCATCGCTGTAAATGGGGCCACCTTCCCCACCAAAACCGCCTCACCTGCACTAGGCGTGCGCGTCTGTGTGTCACCAGCGTTCATAGACCGCGGCGACGACGGACGGGCGAGTAAAGCGCATGCCCCCTTACGCCGCCTGGGCAGCTCGCCTGCGACCTTTGAGCAGCGACACGGCCTGATTGCTGGCGCAGTCATGCCCCGAGCGATCTTCGGTGGCTGGTATGCGCCCATTGACCACCGGGTCCTCCGCGACCTAGAGACCCGAGCCTCAAACTGCCTATACGGTGACCGCCATCCCTCCCGCAGCACCGCAGCGGCCCTCTCCATTGCCTCGAAGGGACACCTCCTTCACCCAGGAATCATAGTGCCGTATCGCATGCTGCTCCTACTTCTAGACTCCTGCCGCCGCCTACCAGAATTGATCCCGCGATTCAACCGCATTCGGGCCATGTATGCACAAAAAACACGCATCGACGTCCCCCTCGGGCCTATCGGGCTTGCGCTCAAGAAAGGACTGCCGCCGGCCTCCCTCACCTGCGGCGATGATGTTTCCCTCATATCTGCTCCAGGAGGTTCCGAATCACTGCTTTCACTCGAAGTGGCGGCACGGAACCATGTGCTACGCGAGGCGCTGCGTCACAACATCTGGCGAAGGCTTGCTATCTCCAGACCCTCCTTCGGCGGTGTAGAGGACGGCGTTGACACCGTGCTGACAAACGACTTCTGGCAATCATGTGGGGATCCTGTGCTCGCCGCTGCGATGCGCTGCATTATTGTTGGGGGCGTGTTCCTGGCAGACCGCTGGGGACGCAATAAGCTTGGGGCTGCGACGGACTCCGCGCCTGACGGGCCGGAGGCCGAGCGCTCGACCGCTCCTACTCCACCTCCTGTGACCGCTGCCGACCACGCCACAGCACCCGCGGACGGCGACGCTGCCGGTGACACCGATGATGACGACGACTCGTCGAGCTCAGCCCCGTCCGAGTTCGATGTCCTCGACGACTCGGGTGAGGTGCCCTTACCCCTCACAGCAACACAGCCGGAGCCGGGTAGCGACCGCCTCTGCCGGAATTGCGATACGGGCTCCCCCGAAACCGTCACGCATCTCTTCTGGGAATGCCCTGCCCACAACGACGTCCGTGCCCGGGAGCGGTACGCGGGTCTCTGTGAGGAGCGCCTCTCATGGCCGCCCTGCCTAGCCAACTGGGGCATCATACCGAAACCCCTATCCGGTACGGTGCGGGCGAAGGACCTGCACCACCTAATGAGCACGATAGTCGCCCGCAGAGATGTGCTGGAACGTGAGCGCCTCGGGGTATCCCCAACTGTTTGCGCGTGGGACGCAGCGCTAGCGCGACCCGCTGCGCCCCATCAGTCCGACCTGGCCTCACTGCCGGACAACCCACCCCGCTGGACTCACGGAGAGTGCATCATGCGTGCCCTGCGGGCCTGGCTCGGTCGTCTCACCTGGACGAGGGAGGGGTCCATCTCCTTCTGCGAGCTCGCCATCGACTTCGAGGTCTTCTCCGGGCTCGACGTCTGCCCGATCGCTACTGGCGCCCCGGCAGGAACCCAGCCCGCCCCACTCAACATGCGTGGACGCATGATGGGGCAGATGTTGAAATACCTTGTCTCCCAGTGTGAAGCAGTTAACCTCCGCGCGCCCCTGCCTGGCGCGTTTGTCTCGCGTGTCTACTGCCTCCGCGCGGTGGGGGTGAAGGAAGTCTGGGGCGGTCTTGAACCACGCCCCCGCTTTGCCTGCCACGGGCTCACCACCCGTATCCTGATCGAGCAGATTCCCCGCGCGATCCACTGGGCCTCGAGCAAGTCGTGGGGCCTGGACCTTACCCCGTCGTATGCCGAGGTGCCCGACCGGGACACGCGAAGCGAACAGTGGGACCCTACTCCCGTAGCCCCCACCCGTGACCCCCTCGACACGGTCAGCCCGAGGTCGGCGCCGTGCGGCGCTGAGCGCTATGCCCCCCGTTCGGAGGTGCTGGCTCGCAACGTCTGCAGGGCCCACTCCAAGCCCAAGTGCCATGACTGCGACGCGGCGGGGCACAACCGAACCCTGCGAATGGAAGACTGCTGCCGGGCCCACCACCGCCAGGATGACGGACTGCCCGTGCAGTTCTGCACCACGCACCGGCTGCTCCGCTGCGGCACCTGCAGCTCCTCCAACATGTGCTGCAAGCGTGGCCACCACGGCTGCCGCGACCATGACCTGCCCCCCTGCGGGGTCTGCGCCTCTCTGCCTGAGCTGGATGACAGACGCCCCACCGCTTGCTGCAAGAAGGGCCACCACGCCCCTCCCGCCCCTGCGACGCCTGTGGAGGCAGACGCCCCCACCCCGCCGCCCCATGTGCCGCCAACCCCGCCCTTCCCAGAGGCGACTGCGCCTACCGTGGGGGATCTTCCCTCCACCACGCCACCCCGTGTGCCTGCGCCTCAGCCCTCCCCTGAAGCGACCCCGTGTCCCGCTACTCCCGAGCCCGCCACCCCTCCAGTTATCCTGAAGAGGCTGGCCCATACCGTGTGCTCCCCGGGCTCACCCCACCGCCACCTGATGCAGCCTCGTAGGAGGCTCTCACCCGACGGCGTCAGGCCATCCATCCCCGCCGTGGCGCAGCTGAAGCGCACCGCCTTAGAGGCGCATACCGGTTCCACCCCGGCACTGCCTGCCCAAAGGCCTAGGGTCGACCACGTGATCCCCACCGCTGACGCTGACGCTGACGTGGGCGCCGCTGATCCGGACCCACCTTCTCCTACTACCTCCCCTCCCGACGGCGTGTCCGTTGACGCAGCCCTTCCCCAAAGGCCCCGTTCTGGTGCCTCTTCCTCCTCCGCCCGTGCGCGGTCACCGCACGCGCCCACAGGCTTCCGGGCCTACCTTAATCCTCCCTCCTCACGTAGCGCGTCACCGGGCGCTACAGACCGTGTGGCGCCTGCGCCTTCTCCTCCTCCTGTGTCACTTCCCTCACCCCACCAGAGCAGCTCCTCTCTCAAACAAGGGGAGTCTACCGGGCCGCGGGCCCGCGTAGTTAAGTAGACGACACCCTTGGGGTGCGAGTATTTTCGTTTCGGGGATATTCACACTATAAGCATACGAGAGAGAGAGAGAGAGAGAGAGAGAGAGAGAGAGAGAGAGAGAGAGAGAGAGAGAGAGAGAGAGAGAGAGAGAGAGAGAGAGAGAGAGAGAGAGAGAGAGAGAGAGAGAGAGAATGGGCGGGTAGGCGTTCTCGTTACGGGGATATTCACACTTAAAAGCAGGCGAGTGGGGTGCAGAGACAGAGAGAGTGTCTGGGGGCCTTCGATCGAGAAGTGCAGAAAAGTGAGATGTCGCCTCACAAGAGGGGGGGCAGGGGTGTAAATAAGGCCGACTCCCGACTCCCGACTCGCGCCGGATTTTTTGGGATTGGGAGGGTTGCCTTGCTTCCCTTAGGGAATGTGCGGTATTAGGCACCCCATGGCCAAAATGACCCCACTGCGATCCGCACAGACTCCAAATATTCAAAAGAAAGGGTTTTTGGAACACCCGAGGAGGGGGGGTCCCGCTGGGTGGGACATGGTGTGTGCCTCCCAGTCATCTTCTTCATTACCGGTCTCTGAACTGGGGTGAGTTCATTGCCAAACCACTGCTGTGAATACGGCGCCCCTTTCCCGCCCCTTTTGCCAGATCCTGGCAGCTCCCAAGAAGAGTTGTGTTCCGCCCCCATCAGGTGGTTGAGCATACCGCAGCGCACACGTGCACACCCACACACACTCCACACAGATGCGTCACACATGTGACGCAACTGTTGCGACACAAAACATGCCTCAGGTAGAGGCAGTAGTGTTTGACTCACAGCCAACATAGCTCTCAGTGGGGCCGTGGATGGTGTGGATGCATCCATGCATGCATCCACGGCATCCAGGGATGCCCGAAAATGTCAAAAAATGGATTTTCGATTTGGCATACAGGCATTCATCCACTGCAGGCAGGCCTGCATGCAGGGCTTCGGAGCTCCAGGCTGTGTGTGGATGCATCCACAAAATTTGTGGATGCATGCGCTGCATGCACGGGAAATACTGAGAGCTATGCAGCCAAATACTGCTGCCGTGAGTGAGGTGCTCGCAGCGTGTGGGGCGCTGCGGGCGAAGTGGGGGGTTGGCTGGGACAGCCAACATGGCGCTGTGCGTCGCGTGCTTCTTCGCGGACCACCTCGCACGCGGGAAGACCCCGCAAGCGCCGAGTCAGTCCGCCCTGACCGAATGGTGGGCGACTGCTGGAGGGTCCATGGGACTCTCCACGGCAGAGGTGGCCGTACTACAGGATGCGTGCAGGATTGAGTAGGGTTTGAGACCGCCCGTCCCCCCCAGCCCCCCACCCCAGGTACCTTAGGTGACTGTAAATAACCGACTCCCGACTCCCGACTCCTGACCCCCAAACCTTATTTACAGCCCTGAGGGGGGGGGGGGGGCAAACTGCAGAGCGAAGGCCCCAAAGCATACGAGAGAGAGTGAGGGGCAGAGAGGTCGCCAGGGGAGGGTGTCGTATTGTAAGGCCGAAGCTGCGACGAGAAAGCGGGCCCTCTTAGAGTGGAGCAGTCTCCGCGTGTAGCTCCCCGGCACCTCCTGCATACGCAGTGTGTGATATATGTGACGCACAAAACAAGTTCTCTTCGCAACGCTACGCTATTGCGTCCAAGAGAGAGAGAGAGAGAGAGAGAGAGAGGCAGAGGTCGCCAGGGGAGGGTGTCGTACTGTAAGGCCGAAGCTACGACGAGAAAGCGGGCCCTCTTACGTGGCGCTTGCGTGGGGCTTCAGGGGGACAGCACGCCAGCGACACGTTGTCAAGCACCTGAGAGAGAGAGAGACAGAGCGTGTGTGAATGAGCGAGGAGAACTGGCGAGTTGCCAGGATCAGCTGGGATACATCTGTGCCGAGAATCGGCACCGTGGCTGGTGGTGGCCTCCCAGTGATGCCAGATGGCATGGCTGTGTGTGGCAGTGGCTTCCGCCTTCGCCTGCCTGGAGGTGCCGCTGTGCTGTGCCTTTGTTTTCTGACCTGATCTGCTGACCTTCCCAACCCCAGCGCCACCCTGATTTTGGCCTGGGTTATTCTTTGCGGCAGAGCTGGTGGTGTTGGGGCGGTGCTGCGGTGGACAGAAAAACCCGAAAAGGGATTTGCAACAAAAAAAAATATAAGAATCGGGCGGCACTTTATTCCAACCCCGTGAGGGTCGGAGACAGGGCTCAGAAAAATACGGAAATAAAAAAAAGAAGAAGAAACGGCAGCACACGGTGAGTGTGTCAACGCGTGAAGGTTCTTATTTTTTTTGCTTCGCACACACATTGCGAGCAGGCGTTATTATCCCCCCCACCCCCACCCCAAACCACCAGCAACAACAACTTACGCAACTGCTGGTTTGGAAAGCGGCAGGAACCACCAAGCTACAGTTGGGGGTGATCAAACCTCCGAAAAACCTACCTCTGCTACCATCCCCTCAGTTGCCTCTCTTTGAACACGGCCAAAAAGCGTTCAAATCGTTCAAAAACGGACATTGCAGCCTGATTACGATACGGGTGAGCGCACCGCGGGACAACCAAAGGCATCGGCCCTCACAACCGTAGGGTTTCACCCAACCCAGGCCATTGCACAGCTGATCCAGAACCCCAGGAGGAGTGCTGGGGGTGTTTGATCGTCGAGAGTGGATGGAAAAGCAAGTCACCCAGCACCTTCTCGCAATCCAGATACCCCAGGAGGAGGGTGCTGGGGGGGGAGTCCAATCGGCTGTGTAGCAAGGCCAACAGTAGATTCTGTGATGTGCTGCGTGCAGCACCTTTCGTCTCTGTGCCACACTGTTGTGTGTCAATGAAAACTGTGCCACCCCTCACAACCGGTTTTGAGAAGGAGGCGGCGTGCTTCTTCTGAAGTGAGCTGTCCCTCTCAAGTGAGTCTTCACACGTTTTTCTTTTGTGGCAAACGCATCGTGTGCTCACGGAAGGCGGTTCAGATCAAAAAAGGGTTGCAGTGGGAGCGAGTGTTTTGTTCACCTACACTCCACGCCCCAACGTGCAAGGTGACCAGAAGGTTGCACAAACAAAACAAAAGAACCCCCGGCAATCCTTTCCCTTTTTCTGCACTTCTGGTATTGCGTTTTGGTTAGCATGCTGGCATCGCAGAGCGTCCCCTAGAGTCCACTCCGTGAGAACCGGACCCCACTATCCTACTCCTGCTCTACGCGTGCACTTTTGAGCGACCCTCACGGAATGCGCATCGTGGGTGGGGGAGGGGGGGGAGGAGGAGGAGAGTGAGTCAAGCCTGACAGGCGGCACTTTCCTCCCCACACGGGTGTGTCTAAAAGTGTCACTGGTAGCCTTCGCTCAGAGGTGCAGAAAAGTGAAGCGCCTCACAAAAGGAGGTGGCAAACAGACACAGTTTGGCGCACAGAGCGAAGGCCCCTCACTGCGCTCGTTCTACTTCTGCTACCGTTTCCTTGATGCGATAGCATCCATGGACACCACCGCGAGAACACGCCCCGATCGCGAACAACAAAAGGAAAGCTTGGGCTGGCTCCTAATAAAAAATGCTTTGAGAGCTACGGCCATGTGTGGTGTGGCTGGCAATCCCATATTTCGTACTTCGTTCGGAGCCAAAAACCCCCCCCCCCCCTGTTTTCCGGCTGCATCACGAGAGTTTCACGCTCTGAGTCTTCTTTAGTAGAAAAAACACGCTGTTCTGCCAAAAAAAACTAATGCAACCGGTTGAATCACAAGAGAGAAGGGGAGCAACGACGGTTGGTGTTTTTCGAATGCAGAACAACCCCATAGCATGCCTGGGCGTGTGAAGTGTTCGCAAGGACCCGCACGGGTGAAAAGTTTCCTGCGTGATTCCTGGCTACGCCGAACCCAGTGATCCCGCTAATAAAAAAACCGGTCATATATGACCAAAAAAAAGGGGTCCGAAAAACGTGCCGGTCATATATGACCGGAGGGGGGGTCGGTCATATATGACCGGTCATATCTGACTGGTGGGTCCTGGGCAGGTGGGCCAGTCAGGTTTGTGGTGGGGGCGAAGCCCCCACTACAAACCTGACTGGCCACTGAAACAATACAGAGCAATTGTGATACTTCAGGTGTCCTCGCGTAGCAGCTGCAGGAAATGTCGGAGATTACTGGACATCCACTGCAGCTGGCACCAGGCCTGGCATGCTAACAACCCATGTCGGAGGAACATCCCTCTTGTGGGAAGAGCTGCGACTTCAAAATGCAGGTGAACCCACTAAGCGAATCTCAAAAAGAGGCGGGCAATGATGGGATGTGCAAGGAACAAATGTTCACTACCGTGGCCTCCGGCGGCTAGGGGGCTCCGCCCCCCAGACCCCCTCTTGTGGAATCTAGATTCGAAAGCCGCCCAGGAAGATGGAAGCAGCCTATCTCGCTCAAAATCTGTCGCCCTGCAGAACGAATGCTCACTACCGTGGCCTCCGGCGGCTGGGGGGCTCCGCCCCCCAGACCCCCCCTGTCGCGTGTGCCTGTCTCGCAAGTCTTTCTTGCGGTACTGGCCATCTCCCGCGTAGTCTCGGGCGCGCGAAGCGCGCCCGAGAAAAATATTCACTGAACGGGAAGGGGGGGGGAAAAAAATCCAAAAATCCCAAAAACAAAAATGACCGGCCCATCGGCCTTAGGGGGAACACTGGCCGAACCTACAAAAAAATATGTGCGGGGCAAAGTGGCACACTTGAACACACCTTTGCGTTTTTTTCCCCGCAGCAGTGCACGGCGCTGGCAACAAGTTTAGTTCGGGGGGGGAGGTGGGCCGGGGGGGGAGGGGGCTCAACGAGCCCTGGATAACGCAACCAACAAAAAAATGACATGGGCAAGAGAAACGATACCGCAGCAGGTGGAGAGGGGGGTGATACGTGAGTTCAAAGACAAATGCTGTTCTCTACACGGTGGACTCCAGCGGGGGTAGGGTAACCCTTTTCGGGAGTCTCAACTAGGGGGAGTCCAACTCCCGCTAGCGGGAGTCTGACTCCCCCTAGCGGGAGTCTTTTCACCTATTTTCACTCATTTTTCCCATGATACCTATGCAATGTGGCACTCGTCACTGAAGTACAGCCACACACACACACACCAAACGGACGTTTCCACCCATCCCAGCTCGCAGACCTGATTCACAAAAATGGGGAAGACGACAACGAAGCCGGCAGTGAAGGTGGCAGCGAAGCCGGCGGCGAAGTCGAGTAAGAAGAAGAAGAGCGCAGAGAGTCCCGAGGCTGCGGAGGCGACGAACATTGTGGCTGATTTTTGCACGGCCTTCCTCGTTAAAAAAGGGGGAAGTGTGCTGACACTGGGATCCATTAGAAGGCTCCTAGCAACGGTGTTGACCGGCAAGGAGATCAACAAGCACAGCCCCCAGGTGGCCAACGCCATCACCGCCGTATTCCCTGACATGGACAAGCTCGCTGTGAGGGAGGTCGAGATGATGCAGAAGGACGGCACCCTCCCCGCCACCTACAGGGTTGAGGTGAAGCGCGGGAAGGTGCAAGACACCAAGTTGGTGGGTGTCACCCTCAAGCCAAAGATGCCCTTGGCTTGGGCGGAGGAGGGCCACAAGAAGAATCCGCTGTACCAGCGGGTCCTTGCTGCGCTTGCCCCGGCCTACAAGGAGGTCGAGATGAACAACGTGTACACTGCCGTGCAGCAGGAGGAGGATACTACGACGAAGAATGTGATGCAGCACTTCCCGGTGGTCACCCCGTTGCCTGGGGCAGCCAACGTGCATGTGGTGATGCTCGAGGGGCTGTTGACCCGGGTTGAGTTTTCAGTGACAGGCCTGCAGGTGTCGCTGACGTGTCTTCGCGTGGTCCACGAGGGTTCGACAATCCCCAGCGGCACATACACCGCCACCTATTTCCTCCCCAGGAGCCCTGCCGATGGCGAGCCCATCACCTGCGAGCAGGTGGAGGGGCAGTTGGCCCTGTGGAAGGTCACCGTTCCTTTGGAACAGCCCCGCGCCACGGTGACCGGCTCAGGCCAGGCCAACACCTCCACCGTGGGGAGGTACAAGGACCTGCTGGGGATCGACCTCGCACAGCCTGAGGTCCCCGACACAGAGGAAGAAGCCCCTCCGAGCATCCCGCAGGCCATCACAGTGGAGGAGGACGACATGGACACCCTCTGAGGGAAGCTGGCTGTGCATCAGCCTGCGGAAGTTGAATGATCAGACTGTCATGGAAGCCACAAACCCCACACTCCAAAACATCGACAGTTTTTTCGCTTGGCTACATCTGACGTGGTGTGTGTGTTGCAACCTTATTCGGCTCCACTCACACTCGCTCTCACAGGTGTCACAGGGGGTATTTTCAAGACCCATGCCATCGAACCATGTCGAATGCAAATGAAGCGAAGAGTGTCGGGGAGACTCTTGCTGCCAACCGGCATGCCCTTCGGATGTCTCAACGGACACTCGCCAAGGTCAACCAGCTTCATAAGGAGCGTGTTGGTGAGAACCTGGGTGTGTCACGAAAGCGACTCCGCGAAATGGAGAAGCCTGCCTGCGAACGTGTTGAATGGCGCCTTTCCCGTGGTTTGCTCGGGGCATTTGAGTTCCTCGAAGAAGAGGCGGGAGAATCATCGACAATGCAGTGTAGCGTGCCACTTCTCGGCGTCATGTACACGGACGGATACACGCCACGTAATTCATTACGTTCCGATAACGCACGTGTCCGTCTGTCTCTCGGGGTCATCAATCCCGAAAACACGATGACTGCGCCGGGTATTACTTTCTCAGACCTTCCGAAAGGTGATCACAAGCTGTTCCAAAATCACGCGTTGCTGCAACAGATCATGAGGCTGCACAAAGCGAAAATCTTCCGAGGGGTGCATGTCGCGAGTGTGTCCATAGCAAGAATAACCGCCGACCATGCTGAGCAGTGGGCAACAATGAGGCGATGCGGGGGGCGAGGGCACCGATGCTCACTGTGCGACATCCCAGAAGAACGCTGGTATCAACAGGTGCATCGATACCCGCACCTGACTCTCTCTGAGATGAAAGAGGCTGGCTACCCCTCCCTCTTGGCAGGTGTGCTTCCCAATGCCCGCTACGTCACCCCAGCACTCCATGACTGCAAGGGGCTCGCCATGCGGCTGATCAGGGTACTGGATGAGACAACAAAAAAAATATTCGACAAGACCTGTACAAACCTTGCACTGAATGTGTCGCAGAATGGGACAGGTGCTCAGTTCCGGAAGGTCGTGCTTGCCATGTCACAGGACACCACCTACAAGGGCTTGTTCCGCTACCTCTTTGTCTCCCTTGCAGACCTCATGCATTTCCGGTATGCAGACATCCCCTGGCGCTTCTGGGGATGCAAGGATGAGTCAGCCCGGATTCCCTTCTTGCGTGCTCGGATCTCAGGGCATATATTTCACTGGTTGATGGAGCATGCCGAAAAGGGATCAACGCGCAATGCCTACGTACACAGTCTCCATCATTGGTGGGCTCCAGAAGATGCAGTGCCTCTGCAGAACAACGACGAATTTGAAGAAGCAGAGAACGGACATCGCAAGAAAGATGCCGTTACAATCGCCAGCTCCGCAACTTACGAGAGAGATCTTGCAATGGCAGAAGAGAAGCGGCGCGAATCGGGCATGCCTTGGAAGGTTGCGCACCTGTCGCAGGACGGGATCCTCGGGTATAGAGAAGTCATTCTGTGTCCGTGTCTGCACACCCGACACGCTCATAGATTGGCTGTGTATGTTCTTTGCACACAGTTGACACAGCTGCAGAAGGGGTTTGTGCACTGCAACACACAGGACTTCGTTGAACCCAGCAGCGCGCCCTACTTCCTGTTCCGGTTCCCCGAAGGACACCGCAAATTATCGCTCTGCTTGTGCAAAATGCCAATCCCGCTGGGGGCGACTTTCACACCATTCGTGTCATCCGAGGCGACTTTGAGCACGCTTGACCAACGCGCACAGCAGGAGGGGGATGACAGTTCTGACGAAGAAGATGAGGAAAGCCTGCAGGATGGTTTGTCTTGCCCAAGGTGTAACACAACTACGACAGGCGACGGCCGCACTTTGACACCTCAAATTCTAACCGCTCACCTCCGCAGGTGCAGCCGCTACCAGGAGGATAGGTAGGTAGTCCAGAGTCCGGGGAAACTGACAGAAGCAAAACAAGCCCCTCCCCATCCCTCTTCCACCTTCCCCCCGCATGATTTTACCCCCCACGCCAGTAGACTGTAACTATATCATGGGAAAAATGGATGAAAATAGGTGAAAAGACTCCCGCTAGGGGGAGTCAGACTCCCCCTAGCGGGAGTATAGACTCCCGCTAGCGGGAGTCTTTGACACCCTCTCAGACTCCCGCTCCCAGACTCCCGCTAGGGCCGCTGGAGTCCACCGTGTACCGATGCTCAAAAGGGGAGGGAGGGTTCGGAAGGCCGCTCGCTCTGTGTGCCTCGTTGTGTGTCAAAAGCTGCGCCACGTTTTGGGGACCAGCTTTTTGCGAGGCAACACACACACTACACTCTCTGGGTGGGCTAGGACCCGTGCAGGGTTAACCCACCTAAAAAGTGATCAACACACCCACACATACATCCACATTCTCTCTCAACGCACTGTTGTGTCGCTTCCCGCTGGGGGGCCCTCGCTACCACATGTGGCTGTGAGACGGAGTGAGCGACAGCCCGACCTCCCCTCACTGACTGACGAGCTGTGACTCTGTCGCGAGAACCCCCCCCCCCTTTGTGCTCAATTTGGTCTTCCCGCTGAGCTCCGGAAGTAACGAGCCCCTTAGCGACGCCCCATTAATACAACATACGATGCAGAGAGATGGTTTTCATCGAGCACACAGTTTGTGAGGGGGGGGGGGGGGGGTAGGGGGGCACTGCTGAGAATATGTCCATCTCAATGACCCGGCGCCCCCCCCCCCCCAAAAAAAATACACCTTATCCTCCGCAGTGTGGGGGCGGAGGGGTGAGAGTGGGAGGGAGGGAGGGAGGGAAGGGGGGGGGTGCGAGGGCTGAGACAGGGGCGGCAGGGTGATGCTAATGCCAAAGCTTCAAATTTGTGTGGCCTTCCCCTAACTCTCTCCCCCCCTCCCCCGATATTCAACGCTTGAATCGGGAGGGGGGGGGGTTTTTTTTGATCGTCGAGAGTGAATGGAAAAGGAAGCCTCCCTTGAATCGGGAGGGGGATATGATCGGAGGAAGGAAATCCAAGGGAGGTACTGGCTGTGCCCCTGACGCCCCCCATATTGGGTAGGTGTGCGTCGTGAAACACGGGGATTTTTCAGGGGGACACGCCAGAGCCACTGCCGAAACACATTGTATATGGTTTGGTGGATACATGATTGTTCGAGAGAAATGAAGGGCGAAAACCAGACAAATGAATCGCCCAACTGAATCGTGCTAGCTAAACTCCGGAAAGAAGTGTCTTTTTTCGTTGAACGCAGCCAAATATAAGGCCTAACCTGTTTTGGCGCACGGGTGTGATGACAAAAGGGAAAAGTGCTAGCACGAACATGATGTTGGTCTTCTGGTTATGTCTGGTTTCTTAGAACACTTAACGTGTATGCAAAAACCAGACAAATGAATCGCCCAACTGAATCGTGCTAGCTAAACTCCGGAAAGAAGTGTCTTTTTTCGTTGAACGCAGCCCAACCCACAGGGACCGCGTAGCGGAAAGAAAGACAAGGAATTGAAAGGGTACACCACACTTGAAATGTTTAACGCGATATGGCTGCAACCGCCGCGTATCTCGCAGGGAGGGGCGCCAGGGGGACAGGGCACGGCGATGCCACAGTGCCTCGGGTAAACTCGTCTGCTCTCTGTGCATGCGTAGGCACCCACTGAGCGGAAACGGAGATGCCCGCACCGTCCGCGGTGTCAAACAAGGCACACAACAAGTCATTCGCGAGGTAATTCTTGCTGTGGCCCTTGTTGATAGCTGCCACCGCTGCCGTGTTGTCCACCTGCAACCCCAACGCACAGCCCGGCCGCGTAGCGGCTGCGAGGCGTGTCGCCTGGAGCGCTGCGAAGCTCTTTGACATATATATGGTGGGCGAGGGGTTCATCAAAACAGCCCTGGACAATCGGCTCGGGGTCTAACTCCAGAAGGGCTGCCCATTCTGTGTCGGAAGCGTCAGACCACGCCGTGACCGAGGGCCCCGAAGCCCCTGCCTCAACCCACACATTCTGGCCCAGATCGGCCGAAATCAGAGAAAGATCAGCGAGAACAGAGGGGGGGATGTCGAGAGGGCGGTCCCACTGCTCCGGTTCCGCAACCAGCTTGGCCGCGGATCTCCTGAGGAAGGCGAGGGAGGCGCGGAAGTAGCAGAGACGCCTCTGGGTCGAGAACAGAAACCAAATCATACCGCCGAAAACCTTGTAGAACTCCCGGGAAGTAGCCCTGTTCTCGCGAACCGCCGCCACGGCCGCCGAGGCAAGGAATTTCGACACCCAATCGGGGTCCGACCTGAAGCGCTTAGGCGACGACTCCAGATCAAATTCCAACCCCAAGGCGATGAACCGCGACTGCGGTGTGCCGAACTCCGCACCCTCGTTGAGCTCGGCGCCCACCGACTCGGCCTTGCCGAGGAATCGGGCGTATCTCTCGGCTGCATCCTCCCGGCTATCTCCAACCACAAACCAGTTGTCCACCCAAGACAGCCCATCCTCCAGGGGGAGAAGCACGCGTGAGGCCCTCTGCGCGATGCACGGCGCCCAGCTCCAGCCCATGCACATCACCCGCAGCGAGGTGCGCCGAAACGGGCCCCGCTCCCCAGCCAGATTCACCCCGAAGAAGTCGCGGACCCCGTCCCCCAGGGGGAACTGGTAGAACCAGCTCTTCCCGTCAGCCTGCACCACGAATTCGGCCGCCAGGAACCTCCGGACCACCTCGTGGATCGACGGGAGGAGCATCGGTGGCGGGTCCCGCATCAGCCGGTTCAGCTTTCGCCCGTCGCATACCAAACGCAGCAGCCCGCTCTTTTTCTCCACGGTGAACGCCGGGAGGACCACCTTCGGCGCGTCTGCCAACCCCAGCACCCCCCACTCCGAGAGGTTATCCCAGTGCCGCAGCATGTGCCTCGAGGTCCCGCGCGAAAGAGGCCTGTCGCCCAGATCCACGCCCGGTCGCATGGCCCGCAGGAAAGCGCCCCGGTCCCGAATCACGTCGATAACCCCTGACAGGATCCCCTCGGAATCCAAAGCCTCTAAGGCGTCGAGGTTCAGACGTGACGTCGATATGGGGGCCAGCTCCCCCGTGGGGCCACCCCGCGCCGAGGGCGGGCCAAGATGCCGCCCCTCCACCGTCACCCGCGCTTCCCTCGCGTACGTCGCGTTGACGTCCGGCGAGTAGGAGTCGTCGCCGACCCTCCGAGGAAGAGGAGGAGGAGGGGGCGGCCGTGGCGGCGGTGGAGGCGGAGGCGGAGGTGGAGGCGGTAGCGTGGGAGGCGGCCTGGGCCGAGGGGTCGCCGGCGGGGAAGGCGTGCCTGGGGGCTCGTACGCCACGCACGCCGTCCTCAGGAGCTTCCCAGGGAAGGCAGGGCAAAGAGCGACCCCCGGGATAGCCCCCGGTCGAGCACCATTGATGTGGAGGCCGTCTGCCTCGCCAGCTTCAGCTTCCCCGCCGGGAGGTACCTGGCCAGGGCGTCCAGGGAGCTGTGGCGGGACAGCTGCCGAAGCGACTCCAGGCACAGCCCCTCTTGCAGGAGCTCCGCCAGAGCCCCCCGACGGAGGGAATGACCACTCAGCTCCGGGTCCTCCTTCTTCAGCGCCGCCACGATGCGCCGGTAGGTCGTGTCGACCACCAGCGCGCCCGCCGCCCGCCCCGAGATCGCCTCCCGCAGCACCTCCGTCCAGCACTCCGAGAGGAACAGGCCCGTCGTGACGCCCAGGCGGAACGGGTCGCTCTTCGTCTCCGCCCAGTTCACGGCGACAAACTCGCTCTGGAAAGCGATGTCCCCGCACTTCAGGCGCACCACGTCCGACACCCGCGCCGCCCCGCACCACCCCAGCACAATCGCGAGCTTCGTGTCGCGGTCGACGTCCTCCCGGCCCACCACTGCGGCCACCTGGGCGGATGCTGCTGGCTTCGCTTGGTGCTGCGGTCGGAGGGCCCCCAAGCGCTTCAGACCTCGCTTGAAGTCTTGGAGCAGCTGGGAGTCCACCACAACCCCCATGCGGCTCATCGCGGCGACCGCCCTCGATACGTACTGTAGGGCGGAGGAGGGCCGGAGTGGGGAGTCCGCTTCGGACATGAGCCTCTGCACCCAGTAAATGATGCAAAGATCCCACGGCAAGAGCACACCCGTGGTCTGCTCCCACTCGTGCCGGAACTGGAGGAGTCGCCGGTGGGGCCCCTCGAGCCCCCTCCACGTCGACGGTGCCAACGCCTCCCCCAGCGTCTTCACCGCGCGCTTGGCGATCCGCTGTGCCTCTCTGGCGGTCAGCGGGTCCTCCTGTGCCCGTCTCCTTCCCACCCGCGCCGTGGAGAGCACCCCTATGCTCTCCAGCATCGCCGTGAGGGGCGAGCTCACTGCCTGTGGCCCCCCCTCCTGCTCCGCTGGCTGGTGGGGTGGCCCTGCTGCGGCTGTGGCTGCGAGCTGCGTTGCTGTTGTTGTTGATGTTGATGCTGATGCTGTGGGTGGTGGACCTGGGGGGAGCGTGGCTGGCGGGCCCGTGCCTTCTCCTTTGCCGCCCGGAGGTACGGAGGAATCTCCGGCTTCCCGAAGAATTCCTCCTCCATCGCGGAGGCCGCCTCCCATCCGCCCCCCAACACGCCCTCGTTGAGGGCTTCCAGCCTGCAGAACTGGTTCTGCATCAGCCGGACCAGGAGGTCGTCGTAGTCCTCCGGCTCCTGCAGTGACGGCAGGCTCGTCATGATGAGGTTGATATCCCTCATCCGGGCCTGCGCCTCGTGGGCCTGCGGGCGCAGGGCACCCCCCGCCCGGGCCCCCAGCAGGGCGTCGTAGCGGCGCAGCTGGTGCAGGTGCACCAGCCCCAGCGTGGCCTCGTCCGCGTGCCACCACTCGTCCACGTCCAGGGGGTTGAGAGCCCCGGCGCCCCTGCGGCTGTCGCTGCTGCCGGCTACGCTGCCGGCCCCGTCCCGCTGCTCCGGCTTTCCGGCCCTCGGTGCTCCGGCGCCGGCTCCGGAGCCCGTCCCGTTTCCCCGCAGGCGGGCCAGCTCCGCCTGGAGGTCCGCCACCTCCCGCATCCGCCGCACCTCCTCCCGGAGGGAAGCCACCTCGTCCTGGGGGGCTGCAGCCCGGCTCGCACCTGCCTCAGCCCTTACCCTCGCGTGCTCCGCGAGGGCCGTCTCCCGCTGGGCCTTGGCCCGCTCCTCCATCACCAACGCGGCGTTCCGCGTCTTCTCCCTCTCGAGGGCCAGCTCCGCCTCGAGGCGGGCTCTCACCTCCGCGTGCCTGGCGGACTCCTCGGCGACCATGGCCCGCGCCTGCGCCTCCGTGACGGCGTTTGAGGCCGCCGCCTCCACCGACGCCACCTTCGCGTCCGACTCCGCCCCCGTCACCCGCTGTGCCGCAGCGGATTCCACCTTCGCCGCATGCGCCGCTGCATTCGCGGATGCGATGTGCATCCCCGCCGGGAGGCGGCCCTCGTAGCCGCCCCCGCCTCCACCCCCGCCGCGTGCACCCTCGCGTGCGCCTCCACCTGCGTGGCCCGGATGTCGGCCCCCGCGACCTCGCGAGTGGCCACCTCGCGGGCGTTGGCGGTGGTCACTGCCGCCAGCGCCTGCCCCATCGCCATCCCGAAGTCGCCCGCCGGGAGGGGGGCGGACAAGGCATCCGGGTTGCCCGCGCCGCGCCCCACTCCGGACAGCACCAGCTCCGAGTTCTGCACGCCAGGCATCGGATATGTCGGGGGTTGAAGGGTGGAGTAAAGAGAAGGGAGTAGGTGGGAGTGTTGAACCACGAAAATATTTTTCGTTGAACGCAGCCAAATATAAGGCCTAACCTGTTTTGGCGCACGGGTGTGATGACAAAAGGGAAAAGTGCTAGCACGAACATGATGTTGGTCTTCTGGTTATGTCTGGTTTCTTAGAACACTTAACGTGTATGCAAAAAAAAAATACTCACGCCTTTCCGCTTTAATGTAGACACCTCTGTCCAGCAACTGTGGGAGAACAGGTTCGGACTACTTTTCGTTGAGCGCGCACTCAATGAGCGCACACTTGCTGTCTCAAGGCTGTGTTGAGTCCCTGAGAAGTGGCATGAAGGTGCTAATCCTAAAGCTTCAGTCGTACGACACCCTTCGTTACTTTGCGACTTCGCTACGCTTTGTCGCTCGTAACTAGATAAATATACCGTCACTCAAGTAATGTTGGTGTGGGGTGTTGGAGGGTCTGTTCCAAAACAGGAAATCACAAAAAAAACAAAAAATTCACCTTTTTTCACCTTTTTTCGTCAGCTGATTGAGGGTGTGATATGAGGGTTCTATCCAACAAGGATATCAAGGCGGCACTTTCAAAGTCCTGCCAAGGACAGCGCCACGTGGGTGTGTGCTTCTGATATATGTTATGTCATCATGTGAACCCTCCCCAGCGTGTGCCAACATCCCTGACACGCTCACGAAAAGCATGACACGGAGAAAACAGGTGCCGAAACAACCTGCCGAGCACACGGGTGGTGCCACGTTGATCCACGCAGCGATCTCCCATGACAGGAATCCTTGTCGCCACGGCAGAGTCGCCGCAGACTGTGGGAGAGGTGTCGCCAGTCACCTTGAGGTTGCAGTGTGTCATCAGGCTAAGACCCGTGCCCTCTTCACCTCCCCTGTTAGGTTGCTCCCATATCGTTGCCTGCTTTGGGGCCTGAAGGACATAGGGGTCCAGCAGGCACTTGAGCATCGCAAGGCATGAGTGGCTGTTTCAAACTCCTGGTGCAAGCACCCGTCATGGTCTGGGGAAGCCCTCCCAGGTAGTTTAACGTCTTGCCCAGGACAAAAGTTGTCGTCGCAGGAGTCCACCTCCTCGTCGCCGCCGTTCGAGGGGCCACCCGCGGAGTGCCCATCGCCGCTGCCGTCATCATCAGCAGAGCACATCTCGCTGTCCTCGTCAGTGGGGGGTTCGTGGTGGCCCACCTCGCAGCAGGTTTCCGCCTTGGCGCATGCACCACACCTCGTCATCTTGTGCTTCTTGCAGCACCGTACAGACAGGCCGTCGTCATGCGAGTGGTGCGCGCGACAGCACGCTTCCAGATGCGTCTGGTAGTTGCGCTCCTGGCCTTCGCAGAGGTCGCACCTAGGTTTTGAGTGCGCGTTGCAGACCCGCGTCTTGTCGTGTATGGCCAGGTGATCAGGTACAAGCACTGGAGAGGCGCTACGGGTCGGTCCAGGCCCGGGGGTTTCCCACGCTGCGGCACGCCCTGCTCTGTTAATCCCGGAGTAGTCTGGGTATACGTCACTACCCCAGGTCAGGTCGCCCTTCTGGACCCGCGCGGCACGTTTGGCGCTGTTCTCAATGGCGGTGATCGTCTCAGCGCCACCGGCAAAGATGGGTCTGGGGACGACGCCGCCCCATACTTCCCCTGCGCCGACGGAGGAGAGGCACCCCACTCGGTCCTGCCGCTCGGCAGGCCACGGCTTACCGAGTTGTGTGCGTTGGCAGAGTTGCATCATGTGCTTCATCAACGTCCATAGGACACGTCCACGCTCCCTGAGTGGCGGGAGGGGGAGGTCGCTGGTCCCTTCCGTCGCCCGGGGGAGCTGCATGCCTGTGTACACCTCGAAGTCGAGAGCGAGCTCAATGTTGTAACCTTTTTTCACCTTTTTTCACCTTTTTTCGTCAGCTGATTGAGGGTGTGATATGAGGGTTCTATCCAACAAGGATATCAAGGCGGCACTTTCAAAGTCCTGCCAAGGACAGCGCCACGTGGGTGTGTGCTTCTGATATATGTTATGTCATCATGTGAACCCTCCCCAGCGTGTGCCAACATCCCTGACACGCTCACGAAAAGCATGACACGGAGAAAACAGGTGCCGAAACAACCTGCCGAGCACACGGGTGGTGCCACGTTGATCCACGCAGCGATCTCCTTTTTTCACCTTTTTTCACCTTTTTTCGTTTGCTATGTTGGATTAGCGGATCCGCATCGTACAGAACGTCTACGAAAGACGACGCACGAGAACTGATACGCTATCCAAGTCATTTACTAAGTCACACCACACGGGCGCGATCTGCTCCTTTCTTTTGTTAAAATAGGGAAAGGCACGTGAACACTGAAGGTCGGAGGCTCCACCGAATGAAGCTCGGAGGGTGATACCTCGGCCGCGCGTTGAAAATAGCGCGGGACCTTCCACTTACTGGGAAGGAAGTCTGATGAACGCCTGATCTGGCGGGGGGGGTCAAAAGGGAAAGCCCGGGCTCGGAAACGTTTCTGCCGATGGATCTTCGACAGACGAACCTTGTGGGGAATGGGGTCAATCGCGCAAGGGGGAAGTAACCACCTCCATGCCTTGACTTTAGCTGTAGTGAGTGGCCTGCTTGGCGCATCAAACAGGAAGCCGGTAGCCACTGCTGGAGGTTTCGAGTCAGATTGCCCAACGGCCTTTGTTTTCGAAACAGGGGCGCCCAGGGGGCGGGGTGAGAGGAACGAGGGGCAATGAGTACCCTTGCAGAGGGGTAGGGGAAGTAAGCCTGGGAAAGGCCGGACGTCCAAGGCGCTAACCGTTGCGCAAGTTGCAGGCGTTTTTCCCGGTGGCGGGATGTCGGGCGCGCCAAGGGCATCCGCCTCTCTCTTTGCGGCAGATGGGACATGAGGGGGCAGGAAGGTGAATCCAGGTTCAGACTGCGACGACTGGGCAGTGCGCTTTGATGAAAGCACCTTTGTTGATTTGCCGAGCCCGCCGGTTGTCTGTGTACCCGGGTCAGTGACAAGACGAAAGGGAGGTGGGGTGTTCTCCGGCAAAGGGGGAGGGGATGCCACGTTGGGGAAAGGTCTAAGCGACGAGATATCAGGACAAGGGCCACTCAAGGAGCTGACTACGGTGCAGGTAGCTTGTCTTTTATTGAAAGGCGCGGCATCAGCCACGTCCCGCACGTCAGCCAGCCTCTTAAGCAAGCTAGGAAGAGGCAGGGAAGAGAGAGAAGGGGCTGGCGGTAGCTCGAGGTCGCAGCATGCCACAACCTCGTCCACATCAGGAGAAGACACATCCGAACAGGGGGGTTCCACCCTCTCTGGCACTGGGCCACTCTCATAAACATAACTGGCGGCGCTCTCAGTGGCAACCTGTCCCAGTGCGGTCTCACATCCCTCAGATGGGGGTCCATCATCATCATCGTCGGCGGCCGCCGAGGGCGCGTCGGCGGCCTCGTCGCGCTCGCTGAGGCCGGCATCCCCGTCTCCGCCCCCAGCGGCAGGGGGACTGTCCCCATCCGCGTCGTTGTCGTCGCAGGAGTCCACCTCCTCGTCGCCGCCGTTCGAGGGGCCACCCGCGGAGTGCCCATCGCCGCTGCCGTCATCATCAGCAGAGCACATCTCGCTGTCCTCGTCAGTGGGGGGTTCGTGGTGGCCCACCTCGCAGCAGGTTTCCGCCTTGGCGCATGCACCACACCTCGTCATCTTGTGCTTCTTGCAGCACCGTACAGACAGGCCGTCGTCATGCGAGTGGTGCGCGCGACAGCACGCTTCCAGATGCGTCTGGTAGTTGCGCTCCTGGCCTTCGCAGAGGTCGCACCTAGGTTTTGAGTGCGCGTTGCAGACCCGCGTCTTGTCGTGTATGGCCAGGTGATCAGGTACAAGCACTGGAGAGGCGCTACGGGTCGGTCCAGGCCCGGGGGTTTCCCACGCTGCGGCACGCCCTGCTCTGTTAATCCCGGAGTAGTCTGGGTATACGTCACTACCCCAGGTCAGGTCGCCCTTCTGGACCCGCGCGGCACGTTTGGCGCTGTTCTCAATGGCGGTGATCGTCTCAGCGCCACCGGCAAAGATGGGTCTGGGGACGACGCCGCCCCATACTTCCCCTGCGCCGACGGAGGAGAGGCACCCCACTCGGTCCTGCCGCTCGGCAGGCCACGGCTTACCGAGTTGTGTGCGTTGGCAGAGTTGCATCATGTGCTTCATCAACGTCCATAGGACACGTCCACGCTCCCTGAGTGGCGGGAGGGGGAGGTCGCTGGTCCCTTCCGTCGCCCGGGGGAGCTGCATGCCTGTGTACACCTCGAAGTCGAGAGCGAGCTCAATGTTGTAACCTTTTTTCACCTTTTTTCACCTTTTTTCGTTTGCTATGTTGGATTAGCGGATCCGCATCGTACAGAACGTCTACGAAAGACGACGCACGAGAACTGATACGCTATCCAAGTCATTTACTAAGTCACACCACACGGGCGCGATCTGCTCCTTTCTTTTGTTAAAATAGGGAAAGGCACGTGAACACTGAAGGTCGGAGGCTCCACCGAATGAAGCTCGGAGGGTGATACCTCGGCCGCGCGTTGAAAATAGCGCGGGACCTTCCACTTACTGGGAAGGAAGTCTGATGAACGCCTGATCTGGCGGGGGGGGTCAAAAGGGAAAGCCCGGGCTCGGAAACGTTTCTGCCGATGGATCTTCGACAGACGAACCTTGTGGGGAATGGGGTCAATCGCGCAAGGGGGAAGTAACCACCTCCATGCCTTGACTTTAGCTGTAGTGAGTGGCCTGCTTGGCGCATCAAACAGGAAGCCGGTAGCCACTGCTGGAGGTTTCGAGTCAGATTGCCCAACGGCCTTTGTTTTCGAAACAGGGGCGCCCAGGGGGCGGGGTGAGAGGAACGAGGGGCAATGAGTACCCTTGCAGAGGGGTAGGGGAAGTAAGCCTGGGAAAGGCCGGACGTCCAAGGCGCTAACCGTTGCGCAAGTTGCAGGCGTTTTTCCCGGTGGCGGGATGTCGGGCGCGCCAAGGGCATCCGCCTCTCTCTTTGCGGCAGATGGGACATGAGGGGGCAGGAAGGTGAATCCAGGTTCAGACTGCGACGACTGGGCAGTGCGCTTTGATGAAAGCACCTTTGTTGATTTGCCGAGCCCGCCGGCTGTCTGTGTACCCGGGTCAGTGACAAGACGAAAGGGAGGTGGGGTGTTCTCCGGCAAAGGGGGAGGGGATGCCACGTTGGGGAAAGGTCTAAGCGACGAGATATCAGGACAAGGGCCACTCAAGGAGCTGACTACGGTGCAGGTAGCTTGTCTTTTATTGAAAGGCGCGGCATCAGCCACGTCCCGCACGTCAGCCAGCCTCTTAAGCAAGCTAGGAAGAGGCAGGGAAGAGAGAGAAGGGGCTGGCGGTAGCTCGAGGTCGCAGCATGCCACAACCTCGTCCACACCAGGAGAAGACACATCCGAACAGGGGGGTTCCACCCTCTCTGGCACTGGGCCACTCTCATAAACATAACTGGCGGCGCTCTCAGTGGCAACCTGTCCCAGTGCGGTCTCACATCCCTCAGATGGGGGTCCATCATCATCATCGTCGGCGGCCGCCGAGGGCGCGTCGGCGGCTTCGTCGCGCTCGCTGAGGCCGGCATCCCCGTCTCCGCCCCCAGCGGCAGGGGGACTGTCCCCATCCGCGTCGTTGTCGTCGCAGGAGTCCACCTCCTCGTCACCGCCGTTCGAGGGGCCACCCGCGGAGTGCCCATCGCCGCTGCCGTCATCATCAGCAGAGCACATCTCGCTGTCCTCGTCAGTGGGGGGTTCGTGGTGGCCCGCCTCGCAGCAGGTTTCCGCCTTGGCGCATGCACCACACCTCGTCATCTTGTGCTTCTTGCAGCACCGTACAGACAGGCCGTCGTCATGCGAGTGGTGCGCGCGACAGCACGCTTCCAGATGCGTCTGGTAGTTGCGCTCCTGGCCTTCGCAGAGGTCGCACCTAGGTTTTGAGTGCGCGTTGCAGACCCGCGTCTTGTCGTGTATGGCCAGGTGATCAGGTACAAGCACTGGAGAGGCGCTACGGGTCGGTCCAGGCCCGGGGGTTTCCCACGCTGCGGCACGCCCTGCTCTGTTAATCCCGGTGTAGTCTGGGTATACGTCACTACCCCAGGTCAGGTCGCCCTTCTGGACCCGCGCGGCACGTTTGGCGCTGTTCTCAATGGCGGTGATCGTCTCAGCGCCACCGGCAAAGATGGGTCTGGGGACGACGCCGCCCCATACTTCCCCTGCGCCGACGGAGGAGAGGCACCCCACTCGGTCCTGCCGCTCGGCAGGCCACGGCTTACCGAGTTGTGTGCGTTGGCAGAGTTGCATCATGTGCTTCATCAACGTCCATAGGACACGTCCACGCTCCCTGAGTGGCGGGAGGGGGAGGTCGCTGGTCCCTTCCGTCGTCCGGGGGAGCTGCATGCCTGTGTACACCTCGAAGTCGAGAGCGAGCTCAATGTTCGACACTACGCCCCTATCCGTCCAGCGCAGGGCCTTCAGCCAACCAGTGAAGGCACGCAGGAGCGCAATGTCAGCCTTCTTCCAGATCCGTTCGCCCGGAGGTACATCGGGGATGCGGGAGAAGTCAAAGTCATGAGGTTCCGCAGGCAGCGAGAGGGCGGCTGTCCAGGGGTGGACGAGGGGCTTTGCACCACGGCTCTTCGCCTCCAGTTCCCAACGCTTCAGCACAATGCGACCCATCAGCGTGTGGAGCAGCGTCACGTCGACGTCGAATCCCTCCGGCACGACGCCATAGCGCGCAAGGCACGGGGGCCAGTCAGAGCGGTCCGCGGCAAGTAGAGGCGCGAATTGGGGCTCAGACCGGACACAGTCGAAGGCACTGCACACCCACCAGAGGTGGTCTGGTGTGTCGTCCAGCACGTCCGCACAGTGTACGCATTTCTCAGGAGGGGGATCTGCGTTCTCAGCATGGGGGGAGGCAGCATCAGGGTCGTCATCGGCCTCCGAGGCAGCGTCTTCCGACTCCGCTTCCTCATACTCCTCGGCTTCTTCATCCTCCTCGCACTCTTCTTCCTGCGTCGCCGCGCCCTCATCGGACGGGTCTGGAGGGGAGGAGAGCGCGTCTGAGGCATCATCCCTTTCACCACCAGAGACGTAGGCGTTGTTGCGGCCCCAGCGCGTCGCGAAGAAGATGCCTCCGATGAGAATCACCGTCAGAGCATGGGCCATCATGGGGTTTTTGGTGGTGAGGCGCAGCTCATTCGTCCTGAGGTAGTCAACACCATTCTCGATCCCAGCGAAGGAGGGGCGAAATTCGGCGAGCTTCCGCCAGGCGTGCCGGCGCAGTTGCTCTCGCAGGGCGTGGTTGCGGGATGAGCGGTCCTCCTGCACCAAGTTCATCTCTCCCAGCGCGCAATCAAGAATGTTGTCGCCCCAGTCAAGGCCCGCCGCGGGCAGGGCAGTATGCAGCGCAATACCGACTGGGCCGAGGGCATCTTTCGGGGATAGCGTGTCGTGGTCCTCGTACTTCTCCTTGATGGAGTTCAGGCGACTCACCAGCCCAGGCCTCCGCGAGCACGTGTCGAAGAGGGTGCGGAGGATGGTGTAGGCATTCGCAGTCGCGGGGTCGGTGAGGTGGCTCTTGTTGATGATGGAGAGCGTTGCACCGACACTTCGCGACGGGTGCTTCACACCGATGATCCCGGTCGTCAGCTTACTCCTGTGCCGTTTCATCGCCGTGTCAGACACCGGCGCGTAGGATCCTCCGTGGATCGTGCGCGACACCACGTTGCTTGCAACAATCTCACCCCGCTGTCTGGTGCCCAGCGGAGAGGACGGTAGGCGGTGCAGGAGCTGTTCGCACGAACCGAGCTTGGCGTTGTTGCGCCTCTCCCTCAGCTTGTCCGAGATGCAGGTCTTTGCCCCAAGGATCGGGGCGGCCTTCTTCGTAGGGAACGTGGCGTCGCCTATCCCAAGGGTGCCTATGTAGGGGCGCTTTCTGCGGACTGCAGAGGAGCCCTTAGGTATACCCATCGCGATCGTCTTCTTGACGTTCAGCGCCATACCGGTCATCTCGCAGAAGCCAGCCACGACATCCACAGCTTGTTGCACCGACGCCTCATCCACCTGCGAAATCAGCGTCGCATCATCGGCAAAGGACTGCGTCTCGACCTGGGGCACACGCTGCTCGATCGCACGGAACAGAACGGACAGCAACGCATTGATGAGGATGACCGATATCGGGCACCCCTGCAGGATACCGTTGGTCACCTCGAAGCTCTTGCCGACGCCCAGCGGCATCTTGAAGCGCCTCTTCAGCCCTCTGTACATTGTGCGGAGGGGACGCAGGATACGCTGGTCCATGCCCATGGCTTCCGCCAGCCTTAGGACGAGCTTCTGCGGGACCCTGTCGAAGCACTTCTGGAAATCTAGCGCGAGCAGGTATAGCTGCTGCGTGTCATCCAGAAGCGTTTCCTCGATAAGCGTGGTCAGCTCCATCAGCACGTCATCACAGCGGTGTTTCGGCCGGAAGCCGTGCTGCGTATCCAGCGCCCAAGACTCCTGCCATTCCATGATGTCGAGCAGGCGGCGGCAGGCCCACAGGCGGTACACCGAGCTGGTGACGGTGATCGGCCTGAGGTTCGTCGGAGATAGGTCTTCACTCTTCGGGATGAGGGAGACCAGGGCCGTCATCAGGCCTGGAGGCCATTTCCCTGTCCGCTCGACCAGGTTGAAAAAGGTGGCAAACCCTTCCAACAGAGGCAGCGGCAGCCGTTGCAGCTCATCCATACGCCAGCCGTCCACCCCGCACGCCGCAGACTTCTTCTTGCGGCGCTTCAGCAGCTCCAGCAGGTCGTCCCCGGTGATGTCGGCAACACACATCGGGTGGCACTCCACCAAGTCACCGAACTCCTGGATGAACGGCTCCAGCTCAGGCTCAGGCTTGTCTGGGGAGTACATCCGCAGGATAGGCCCCCACGCACGCTGCAGGATTGTGTCCATCTCGACCATCTCAGCCGTCAGCGAGCCATCTGCACGTTTCACCGTATCTGCAGATTCTTTGGGGCTCCCCTTCAGGACCGTGACGAGGCTCCGGCGGTCAGATGTGAACATCTTCGCAACTGTGGACCTCCATCGCTTTCGCCGGGCCGCTGCCGCTTCCCGATTCAGTCGCTGGAGGGACGCACGTACCCGGTGCAGTAGCTTCTTCACCGTCGCAACGTCAGGCAAGGAGTTCAGCATGGTAGGTGTGACACCTGCGTCCGAGGGGAGCTCCTTCAGCACCTTGTGGCAATTGCGCCAGCACCGCACCAGCTCTTGAGACACCGACCCCTGTCCCCCGCGTGTGCTGGAGCGCGATCGGACGTAGTGCTCAAGGCGGCTTATCACCCCACTGTAGCGGAGCTCCTTGCCGGTCGCCACGGTGCCTGCTGAGATACATGTCGGCGCAGCCACACGCACCTTCTTCGGCTCGCGCGCAAGACCCCTTCCCATGTACGGCTTGGCGTCAGACTCCACGATCTCACTCCGTGTCAGCAGATGCTTTTCACACGCGCTCGACAGATGTAGCCACGCGCCCTCAACATCACCTGCCTCTGACATCGTGTAGAACGGCGTGAGGTCGGGGAGGTCAGGCGGTTCAGGTGGTGTCGGTGTACCCGCTGCCGGCTTCGGGGGTGGCAGGGGGGCAGGTATCTCCCGGGGGACCTTGTAGCGTAGGGTCTCCTGCGTGAAGGCCATGGCATTGAGGGTCACACTAACCAGCCAGTGGTTCGGCACTCCTGCCAGGGACGTGGAGCAGCTGACGAAGCTCTGCGCCGCGACATGGTTCAGCAGGACGTAGTCGATGCGGGAGGACGATCGCGAGGTGGTGTACGTCGGCTTGGGGTCCTCACCGTCTTCCGCCGCCTGCAGGACCGCCGCATCAACCCAAGAGTTTTCCAGCGCCCTGCGTAGGGTGGGTGAGCGGTCAACGTCCGTGTTTAGGTCACCCAGCACCACCGCTGGGGCATCGCCGATCTGCACCTGCGCCTCAAACAGCACAGCGTGCAGTAGGGCTTCGCGCGCCGCGGCAGCCTTCTTATCAGGACCCGTGTGGGCGTAGACCACAAACACGTGCAGGAAGGTCGATCCCGAGCCGAGAGCGACCAGGCTGTGCATCACCCGACCGTCCTCAAACCCAGCGGTCAAACACGTATCCTGCACTGTTCGCGATACGCAGGGCTGGCGCACGAGGGTAGCCACACCGCCTCCCCTGGAGCCCTTCATGACGTTGCCGGTTGGCGCATGCTTCGATCTGCGTGGGGGGCGCGGCTTGCCCCACAGGGCAGCCCACTCCGGAGGTTTGCCGTCGTGCCCCTTCAGCTGCCAGTCGTTGGCCTCCTGCTCCGCTCTTGAACAGCACGTCTCCTGGATGCCGAGGACATGTGCAGGAACTTCGAGGACGTCATCCCAGTGGGCTGCCAGGGAGGTCACATTCAGCGAGGCGATGACCAGGTTGTTCGTGGGACCTGGGTTCGTCTCAATATCCCCACTCAGAAGCAGAGACATACGCGCGGCGTCTGCCACTGAGCGTGGCGTGCGGAGTCACTGGTCCACCAGGGAGTTCTTTGTGCACGCGGCACAGGCGTGCAGTGTGCAGTTCGGCTCCAGGCAGGTGCGGCGCTTTCTACCAGCCTCAAGCTGCTTCTTGCAGAGGCCACACGTGAAGGAGGTGGGGTGCGCCACTGCCTGTCGCAGGAAGGTGTGCGCGTGCTCCATCCCGTCGCCTCCGGTCGAGGGCGTCGAGCGCGACCGCAGCGGAGAGAGGCTCGCCAGCACCTTGCCCATCGCTGAGGCAGCCTGGGACATCATGCCAGGCCCCTCGTCGTCCTTCCGCTTGCGCTTCCCCTGTCGCCTCATGTCGGAGTCGACGTCCTCCTCCTCGTCATCCATGCCTTCGAGATCAACTGTCTCGTCCGCGGCGGTTGCGGCGGCTGCTACGGGGTCAGTCGTCGGGCCATCATCAGTCTTTGCTGCAGAGGTTGTCGTAGAGGGCACCGCACCACCCAGCGGGGGGAAGTCCTCATCGGAGAGGTCTGGGCGCGGGGGGAGGCGGATCCTGCCGTCTCGCCGCGCACCCTTCTCCGGAACGAAACACTTGGCGGGGTTACGGCGTGTGTCCCCCCGCTCTGCCAGCCGCACCCACAGCGTGTTCTGCCCCTCTCTCGATAGGGCGTTGAAGGTGGGCGGCTGGTCCGCCGCCACGATGCAGGTCAAGCCACCCTTCGCCACGAAGGACGACTTGACGACTGCCGGCCACCCAGCGCGCTGCAGCTCCGCCTCCACCTCAGCCGCATGCTCCCGTGGCTTCGCACCCTGCACCACGTAGCGCGGCACGGCGACCTGCTTCTCCTCAGCAGCATCTCCGAGCTTCGCGCGCAGCTCCTCCACAGCGTCTTTCCGCGCCGCACGGACAAACAGCGCGCGCGTTCCCACAGCAAGGCCAAGGGCCAGCTCTCCAGCCCGCTGCACCGCCTGCATCGCCTCCTGGCGCGTCACCTCCGAGCGCAGCTTCACCACGAGGTGAGACTCCCCCCCTTCACGGAAGGTCAACGCCCTCCAGAAGCACCCGTCCTTGCCGGAGCTCCTCAGCAGGCGCTCAACCGCCGAGGTGGGCACACGCACCTGGATGTCGCGGCGCCCCGGCTGGGAGCGCAGCATCCACATGTGGTGGGAGTCCACCCCCAGCTCCGCGCACGCCGTCCGCACAGCGCGCCTGCACACCTTTTGCATCCCCAGGAGGGGGTGCTCTACCAAGCAGTCCCACACGCCGTCGGATGTGTGCCGCTTCACCACCGTGAAGGTGAGCACCTGCGTGGCTGGGGCGGGCGCTTGCTCCTGACGCGCAGCGTGCGCCACCTTCCCCGGTTGGGTGTGTCCGACCGCGCCAATCTTGCACACGTAGAAGGGGCGGATCCCTCCTCCCACGAGCCGCACCAGCCGCTCCTCGCCTCCCGTAAAGGGGCTCGTGGAGAGGACGGCGTACCCGACGGCACCCTCCACCTCCTCCGCCGCGTCCCGCATCTCGCCACAGGCGAGCTCCGCCTCCCGCGCCGACAGGGTCACCTTGAGCCCCATCTTCACGGAGCCGAACCCCGTGTCACCCGTCAGGACCGGCATACCCCAGTCCTGTTCCAGCACCTGCGGGGGCTGGCGCGGCTTCTGGACGACCTCCGTCCAAGCGCCCGCCTTGGGCTGCTTCGGCGCCTTCCCCTTCGCCGACTGCGTCTTCGGCGCGGGCTGCTGCTGCTGCGGCTTCTGCTGCGGCTGTTGTTGCTGCTGCGGCTTCTGCTGATGTTGCTGCTTCTGCTGCTGCTGCTGCTGCTGTTGTTGCGGCTGCGGTTTCTGCTGCTGCTTCTGCGGCTTCTGCTGATGTTGCTGCTTCTGCCTCTGCTGCTGCTGCTGTTGTTGCGGTTGCGGCTTCTGCTGATGTTGTTGATGCTGCTGATGTTGCTGCTGCTGCTGCTGCGGCTGGCCCCCCTGTGCCAGCAGGAGCCCCATCGCCATCTCGAGGATGGACAGTACCGCCTCGAGGCGGTCACCCTCGAGACCGCCGCCGTCGACCTGCGTCTTTGCATTCTGCAGCAACGCCTTAATGCGGCCCGTCAGGTCGCTCATGGTGGGGGGGGGGGGGGGGGCGAGCCGGGGAGGCTCTTACCAATAAGGTGTTGGGGCAATGAAGTACAGTACCTTTTTTCGTCAGCTGATTGAGGGTGTGATATGAGGGTTCTATCCAACAAGGATATCAAGGCGGCACTTTCAAAGTCCTGCCAAGGACAGCGCCACGTGGGTGTGTGCTTCTGATATATGTTATGTCATCATGTGAACCCTCCCCAGCGTGTGCCAACATCCCTGACACGCTCACGAAAAGCATGACACGGAGAAAACAGGTGCCGAAACAACCTGCCGAGCACACGGGTGGTGCCACGTTGATCCACGCAGCGATCTCCCATGACAGGAAGCCTTGTCGCCACGGCAGAGTCGCCGCAGACTGTGGGAGAGGTGTCGCCAGTCACCTTGAGGTTGCAGTGTGTCATCAGGCTAAGACCCGTGCCCTCTTCACCTCCCCTGTTAGGTTGCTCCAGTGGGGCCGCCAGCGGGGCCGCCTCTTCGGGTGTTCCAAAACCTGTTTCTTTTGAATATTTGGAATCTGTGCGGATCGTAGTGGGGTCATTTTGTGGGTCTAGGTGTCAAGCTTCACCCATGAATAAGGGGTCTGGTTCAGGGGCTCCCACACCACACCTACACCCACCCACCTCCGCCGATTTTTTGAAACCCCGTTCTTTTAAACGTTTACCTACCCCCCCCCCCCCCGTGTTTAAGTCCCCTATCCAAACGTCAAAATCGGGGCCAAGGGGACTTAAACACATCGGAGGGGACTTAAACACGCCTGTCACCTGTTTCCTGAGGGAACCGGGGAGAGGCCGTATTATATCGATTCCGAGGCACATCTGGATAGATTCTGGGGACCTGGGAGCTGGGGCCTCAAACCCCTTTGCCTCTCACACTGCTTCAGGGCCACCCTGCTCTGCCAAGCACTGCCCTAACCACTGACTTGGGGTGGTCAGGCTGCCAAAGCTGCAGGGCAAGCAACCCAAGGGGGCCTGAAGCGCAAGAGATGTCGTGCCTCAGGGGTTGACGCTAGCCCTGGGAGGTGTCAAGCTTTCCACTAGATGTCCCATTGAAGATGGCATGTCCCCTGGGCCAACCGACGTTCTCCCCTGGGAGACGGGACACACGGCGGGTGCTCAGGCGAGGCCAGCTGGGGGTGGCAGTATGGGTGGCGTGGGGATCCGAGGGCGCTGAGCACTGGCACACTGCGGCTCTCGCCACTGCTAGCAGCCCCGCTGTGCCGCAGAATTGATTCCCGACTCCAGTGCGACAAGAGGGGCTGGCGCACGACCTGCGTCGCAGGGCGACAAGAGGCGCACGACCTGCATCGCACACAGCGAGGCTGTGGATGAGGACGAGCGACGTGACCCGGACTGCCCCCTGCGGGGCAGTCCGGGCCACGTGCGGGTATCCGAAGCCCCCAGGCTCCCTCCCTGGCCTCCACACGTGCCTCACATCCTGGTGGTCCGCCAACGGACACCTGGAAAAATCGAGAAAAAATGCCCCCCAACCAAACTACTAGACCGGGGTGTTTAAGTCCCTTCGGGAAAATTGGCCGCCGAGGGGACTTAAACACATCATATGGATAGGGGACTTAAACACGGGGGGGGGTAGGTAGAACCTGTGCGGATCGTGGTGGGGTCATTTTGGTCATGGCGTGAAATCTCCAGTTTACCACCAAACTCCCACAAAACCCGGGCCAAAATCAGCTACAAAATGGAGGTCACTACCATACTCCCAGCCCCAGGAAGGGTAAGATGAGCCTGTGGGGTTGGTCAGGGACTGGTTTTCGTCTTGGGAAGGGTCCCGTTGGGAAGAATATCCGATTTGCTTGACCGCACGACGCCGTTGGGTGAAGGAGAAGTCGTACGGTACACTTCCTGTTCCTGGACGGACCGGGTTCGATCCGTACTACAGGCCAACTGCCCCCCTAAAACAGGGAGGAAGATATCACTTGCACACCCGGACATTACTTGCACTGCATTCCTCCCCGGTTCCGGCACCTTATTGCACTGCGTGCAAGTCAGGGACCTGGAGTGCAAGTACATAGTGGACTCCAACTGCCCTAGCCCGCTAGCGGGAGTCTGGGTACGGGAGTCTGAGACGCGAATGCGTGTCCTAGTCACACAGGCAATGCGAATCGCATTGCCTGTGTGCCTAGTGGGACTCGCGAGATGGCCGCCCGTAGTCCTGTTCAAATTTCAGCGGCCGGACAGGATTTCCAGCCATTTTGGGTAGACCATCCCTTCCCAAAGTCGCATCCCACCGGCCGATATACCCACGTTCCGAATCCCGACCCAGGGGTATCCAAGCTTCGGTAAGGCTTGGGTGGGATTGAAGACCACTGCAAGCCTGAAGCTGAATGGCTGTGAAGTACCTCGCTGTGCCCAGTTCCCCTGCTGCAGCGAGGTAGTGGGCTGCCTCCTTGTCGCGCTGCAGCAACAGTTCGTTGGTGGCGGTGAGGGGGTGCCGGCTTGGGCAGTGGCGAAAGAGATGCTTCAGGGAGACCCTCGATGGGGTGTGGCCCGGTGCTGCAGGCAGGGTACACGTACTGGTCTGTGTCCGGCTGCTGTGGTCATCGACGCGGCTGTGTGGTCTGTCCGAAGGAGGTGGAGGGTGGTCTCCCTCAGGTGGAGCATCTGTGGATAAGGACTTCGCGTCTCTCCGATCCTGCATGGGCTCAGGTCTCCAGATGATCATCACCCCTTGCCTTGCTGATCAGGCAGGCTCCTTGAGGCCTCCCAGGTGATGTGCGCGCGCCACCCCGTGGTTCCTTGTAGAGTCGCATACAGGTCCGTGCGCACGGTGGGAGCGTTCGTATCGCCCGTTCCGTGCCAGGTCCTGGAGAATACCTTTGGTTGAGTATTGACTCTCGGGTTCAAGCCCCATTCAAGGTCCTTCGCTACGACATCACTGGTCGTCAGTCAGAGGGGAAGAACGGTGTCCCTCACTTTTTTCACTGCTCACGGGAGCGAAGGCCAAGTCCAACAGGGGTAGCCTTGTAGAGAAGGCACCTGATCTCTCCAAACATTGCACCGAAGACCACACCTGCCCATCAGGTTCTTCCCCGTCAGTCGAACAGTCTTTCTTGTTCATGTTCTGGGCAGGGTGCTCTGCCTCGGTCACCCCGACACCTAGGCTCGCCCAACATATTCCCTCAGTGTTCTCACAGGGGTGTCCTCAGTATCTGGGTCCCTACGGCAAGGCAGCGTACCAGGCTTTGCGAACCCGAAACAGGCTGTACTGATGGTTGCATACCGCCGCAAGTACGACCCTGTCGCCACCCCATGAAGTGGGGTGGCGACAGGGTGTAAGTCACGAGGGGAAGGGCATGTGGAACGGCCACTGCCCAGTCCCCAGCGCCCTCCACCCCATAGGACATTCGATTTTTTGCAGGGAACCACCATACAACACCGCACAACACTACCGAACGCCACCAAACTCCACCAAACACCTCCAAACTCTGCCAAATTCCTCCAAACTCGGGTCAAAATCAGGTGGCGGTACATCAAAAGGGCCCAAATCCATAGGAAAACCCCCCCGCACGCCCCAAAAAAAATCCGTTTTTTCACGATTTTTCACCTTTTTTCGTTTGCTATGTTGGATTAGCGGATCCGCATCGTACAGAACGTCTACGAAAGACGACGCACGAGAACTAATACGCTATCCTAGTCTTTTACTAAGTCACACCACACGGGCGCGATCTGCTCCTTTCTTTTGTTAAAATAGGGAAAGGCACGTGAACACTGAAGGTCGGAGGCTCCACCGAATGAAGCTCGGAGGGTGATACCTCGGCCGCGCGTAGAAAATAGCGCGGGACCTTCCACTTACTGGGAAGGAAGTCTGATGAACGCCTGATCTGGCGGGGGGGGTCAAAAGGGAAAGCCCGGGCTCGGAAACGTTTCTGCCGATGGATCTTCGACAGACGAACCTTGTGGGGAATGGGATCAATCGCGCAAGGGGGAAGTAACCACCTCCATGCCTTGACTTTACTGTTATTTGTCGGCCGGCTTGGCGCATCAAACAGGAAGCCGGTAGCCACTGCTGGAGGTTTCGAGTCAGATGGCCCAACGGCCTTTGGTTTTACAACAGGGGCGCCCTGGGGGCGGGGTGAGAGGAACGAGGGGCAATGAGTACCCTTGCAGAGGGGTAGGGGAAGTAAGCCTGGGAAAGGCCGGACGTCCAAGGCGCTAACCGTTGCGCAAGTTGCAGGCGTTTTTCCCGGTGGCGGGATGTCGGGCGCGCCAAGGGCATCCGCCTCTCTCTTTGCGGCAGATGGGACATGAGGGGGCAGGAAGGTGAATCCAGGTTCAGACTGCGACGACTGGGCAGTGCGCTTTGATGAAAGCAACTTTGCTGATTTGCCGAGCCCGCCGGCTGTCTGTGTACCCGGGTCAGTGACAAGACGAAAGGGAGGTGGGGTGTTCTCCGGCAAAGGGGGAGGGGATGCCGCGTCGGGGAAAGGTCTAAGCGACGAGATATCAGGACAAGGGCCACTCAAGGAGCTGACTACGGTGCAGGTAGCTTGTCTTTTGTTGAAAGGCGTGGCATCAGCCACGTCCCGCACGTCAGCCAGCCTCTTAAGCAGGCTAGGAAGAGGCAGGGAAGAGAGAGAAGGGGCTGGCGGTAGCTCGAGGTCGCAGCATGCCACAACCTCGTCCACACCAGGATAAGACACATCTGAGCAGAGGGGCTCCACCCTCACTGGCACTGGGCCACTCTCATAAACATAACTGGCGGCGCTCTCAGTGGCAACCTGTCCCAGTGCGGTCTCACATCCCTCAGATGGGGTTCCATCATCATCATCGTCGGCGGCCGCCGAGGGCGCGTCGGTGGCTTCGTCGCGCTCGCTGAGGCCGGCATCCCCGTCTCCGCCCCCAGCGGCAGGGGGGCTGTCCCCACCCGCGTCGTTGTCGTCGCAGGAGTCCACCTCATCGTCGCCGCCGTTCGAGGGGCCACCCGCGGAGCGCCCATCGCCGCTGCCGTCATCATCAGCAGAGCACATCTCGCTGTCCTCTTCAGTGGGTGGTTCGTGGTGGCCCGCCTCGCAGCAGGTCTCCGCCTTGGCGCATGTACCACACCTCGTCATCTTGTGCTTCTTGCAGCACCGTACAGACAGGCCGTCGTCATGCGAGTGGTGCGCGCGACAGCACGCTTCCAGATGCGTCTGGTAATTGCGCTCCTGGCCATCGCAGAGATCACACCTCGGTTTGGAATGCGCGTTGCAGACCCGCGTCTTGTCGTGTATGGCCAGGTGATCAGGCACAAGCACTGGAGAGGCGCTACGGGTCGGTCCAGGCCCGGGGGTTTCCCACGCTGCGGCACGCCCCGCTCTGTTGATCCCGGAGTAGTCTGGGTATACGTCACTACCCCAGGTCAGGTCGCCCTTCTGTACCCGCGCGGCACGTTTGGCGCTGTTCTCAATGGCGGTGATCGTCTCAGCGCCCCCGGCAAAGATGGGTCTGGGAACGACGCCACCCCATACTTCCCCTGCGCCGACGGAGGAGAGGCACCCCACTCGGTCCTGCCGCTCGGCAGGCCACGGCTTACCGAGTTGTGTGCGTTGGCAGAGTTGCATCACGTGCTTCATCAACGTCCATAGGACACGTCCACGCTCCCTGAGTGGCGGGAGGGGGAGGTCGCTGGTCCCCTCCGTCGCCCGGGGGAGCTGCATGCCTGTGTACACCTCGAAGTCGAGAGCGAGCTCAATGTTCGACACTACGCCCCTATCCGTCCAGCGCAGGGCCTTCAGCCAACCAGTGAAGGCACGCAGGAGCGCAATGTCAGCCTTCTTCCAGATCCGTTCGCCCGGAGGTACATCGGGGATGCGGGAGAAGTCAAAGTCATGAGGTTCCGCAGGCAGCGAGAGGGCGGCTGTCCAGGGGTGGACGAGGGGCTTTGCACCACGGCTCTTCGCCTCCAGTTCCCAACGCTTCAGCACAATGCGACCCATCAGCGTGTGGAGCAGCGTCACGTCGACGTCGAATCCCTCCGGCACGACGCCATAGCGCGCAAGGCACGGGGGCCAGTCAGAGCGGTCCGCGGCAAGTAGAGGCGCGAATTGGGGCTCAGACCGGACACAGTCGAAGGCACTGCACACCCACCAGAGGTGGTCTGGTGTGTCGTCCAACACGTCCGCACAGTGTACGCACTTCTCAGGAGGGGGATCTGCGTTCTCAGCATGGGGGGAGGCAGCATCAGGGTCGTCATCGGCTTCCGAGGCAGCGTCTTCCGACTCCGCTTCCTCATACTCCTCGGCTTCCTCATCCTCCTCGCACTCTTCCTGCGTCGCCGCGCCCTCATCGGACGGGTCTGGAGGGGAGGAGAGCGCGTCTGAGGCATCATCCCTTTCACCACCAGAGACGTAGGCGTTGTTGCGGCCCCAGCGCGTCGCGAAGAAGATGCCTCCGATGAGAATCACCGTCAGAGCATGGGCCATCATGGGGTTTTTGGTGGTGAGGCGCAGCTCATTCGTCCTGAGGTAGTCAACACCATTCTCGATCCCAGCGAAGGAGGGGCGAAATTCGGCGAGCTTCCGCCAGGCGTGCCGGCGCAGTTGCTCTCGCAGGGCGTGGTTGCGGGATGAGCGGTCTTCCTGCACCAAGTTCATCTCTCCCAGCGCGCAATCAAGAATGTTGTCGCCCCAGTCAAGGCCCGCCGCGGGCAGGGCAGTATGCAGCGCAATACCGACTGGGCCGAGGGCATCTTTCGGGGATAGCGTGTCGTGGTCCTCGTACTTCTCCTTGATGGAGTTCAGGCGACTCACCAGCCCAGGCCTCCGCGAGCACGTGTCGAAGAGGGTGCGGAGGATGGTGTAGGCATTCGCAGTCGCGGGGTCGGTGAGGTGGCTCTTGTTGATGATGGAGAGCGTTGCACCGACACTTCGCGACGGGTGCTTCACACCGATGATCCCGGTCGTCAGCTTGCTCCTATGCCGTTTCATCGCCGTGTCAGACACCGGAGCGTAGGATCCTCCGTGGATCGTGCGCGACACCACGTTGCTTGCAACAATCTCACCCCGCTGTCTGGTGCCCAGCGGAGAGGACGGTAGGCGGTGCAGGAGCTGTTCGCACGAACCGAGCTTGGCGTTGTTGCGCCTCTCCTTTTTTCACCTTTTTTCACTCAATTTAAAAAGCTCTTTTATAAGGGGCTCCGTGATTTTTGGTGATTTTCGGTGATTTTTTGCGATTTTTTGCGAATTTCCCTGAACATAGGAGATGGAACAGACCCGCCAACACCCCATGGTGGGGTAATAACCCACCAACTTCTTCCAGAACCCCCAAATCCACCAAATTAGTACCCCACCAACATATTTACCCCACCAACAAATCTACCCCACCAATTTATTACCCCAATGCGCATCGCTGACTACCGTTTTCGTGGCGAACGCCTAAGGGGCCCGGCTGATGGCTACGTTTTCCAGAAAATGCATACGGCGTACGCGTGGGCGTGCGGCGCCTGCAAACGGCAGTCTATGTAGTACAAGAGACGGCCATGTCCGCACACCAAATCGGTCGTCAACCTCAGAAGCCTTCGAGCCTTCGAGTAGGTAATCGTACCTTTTGCACTTGTGCGCGAAGGAACCGTCTGTGAAAGGCAAGAGCAAAGGCCAGGGCTCAGCCTACTGGGCGGCCTACTGTGTGCTGAGAGACCTGGGATACCAGCCGTACGCAATTTCTGCGTACGCGTACGCAGCGCGGTTTCAGAAAGTGCGGACGGCGTACGCACATGCGTACGCGCAGTCGGGGTGGGTGGGCAGGGGGCTCCAAATCCCAGGTGCCAGGAAAAATCGCCAAGTACAACGCGCCCTGGGGTAATAATGTTGGTGGGGTAATAACCCACCAACTTTTTTCAGAGCCCCAAATCCACCAAATTAGTACCCCACCAACATATTTACCCCACCAACATAACTTGAGTGACGGTACCAAGCGCCCCTCCTGTGCAACGCCCGTAAACTTCCGGCTGCAGCATAATGCTGTGTGTGAGGCACAAAACCCCTCCGAGGAGAGGAAGCAACCGAAGGGGATCCGCCAACACCGAAGGACACAGCAACATCTGGGGAAACTGAAACATGGCTGGGGGGGTGTGGGAGGGAGTGGGCAATGGAGCAAGCGGGGGGAGGGGGGGGTAAAACAAGAACACGGTGGGGTACGACACCCGATGTCGGACCCTGTGGGTAACCCATTTTTTAGGTACCCTGGGGTACCTAAATTAGGTACCCAGGGTACCGAATTTAGGTACCCTGGGTACCTAATTTAGGTACCCAGGGTACCTAAATTCGGTACCCAGGGTACCTAAATGCGTTATCGGATTTTCGGCCGATTTGGGTACCGAAAAGGGTTACCCTCTGGTTGTCGTACCCCACCGTGAAACAAAAAAATCGCACTTCCGTTTCGCTTTGCGGGCAGAGGCCCCCCTGTCCCAGAAACTGTCTGAACAACAGATCCCGGACTCCTTTCTTTTTCCCCCTAGGTTGAGCGGGCGCACATATTTTGCGTTGCCTCAAGGCTGTGTGAGAGGGGGGACCTTTTTTTTTTTTTTCCATGTCGCTCCCGTTGGTCACTTCGCTGCTTTGAGTCAGCCACGTGGCGGAAGCCGGACCGCAGGGAGGGGCGTTGCGCCCGTTGACGCCTCTCACTCCTCATGTGCCTTGAGTAGCTGCCAGGTGGGTCTGCTTTGAGGCGGGGAATCGCGTCAGGCCAAACAGCCACTGCGAGGACGTCTCCCCTAAAAGAAAAGAAAGAATGTGGGAAGGGGACGGGGGTGGGATGGGTGGGCAGCGCAAGCCGGAAGGAGCGCCTCCCATGGGGCGGAAGCTCACCCGACAGCATAAAATGCTGCGAAAACAACAAAAAAAGGGAAAATAAACCACGCACACCACAACATCAATAAAACCAAAGCCGTGCAGAAAGGGCCCCTCCGCATATATGAAACAGGGCACACAGCGGAAAAAGAGTTACCAGAGCTTGCTTTAGTTTCCCCTCGGAGGAGGGTAATCACAGGGGGCGCCACGTGAAGGCAGCAAGTTGGATTTTATCCCCCCTGGCGACGTGGTGTTGAATAGGCGCTCAATCAGAAAGCTTCAGTCGTACGATTTTCCTTCGTTACCTTTTATCTTCGCGGCTTCCCCCCCGCTACGCTCCTGTCGCTCGTAAGGTAGTAAGGCACAAAGAAGAATCCATCGCCCCTCGGAGGAGCAAGCGGCGAGATAATCTCAATATCGGCTGGGAGATGGGGGAGGGGGAGGGACGGCTGACCGAAGTGTGGAGAAATGGCTCTCGGTACAGCACACAACCACATCATAGTATACACTCACCCGCTGCACTGTACCCCGCCCTCTGATGTGTGGTGATGTTCGTTGCTTGTGTTGGCACAGCAGTGTGCACAACCGCGATTCTCTTCGAGGGTCGTTTTGCAGAGTCGGATAGCAGCGAGTGTTCCGCGGGATTAAAAATCCACGCGTGGGGGGAGGGGGGAATCCGAAAAAACTGGAGACACATGGGGCCAAACGGAGGAAGAAACGGCACCACGCAGGGCGCTCTAACATGGCCTGTCACGACGAAACAAGGCGACGTGTGGTCCAACCCCACCGGTGCAGTGCACTGCACTGATAGAGGGACGGGTGCCGGTTCGGACATGAGTGAAGCCATGTCTTGCGGTGTCAAACAGTCTTCTTTTTGTGCTAGAGGCCTGGGCAGACCAGACAAAAGGAATCGACCAACTGAATCGTGCTGGCTAAACTCCGGAAAGAAGTGTGCTTGTTCGTCGAAGGCATATACCATCGAAACGCCCCACAGCCCGCCGGGCGTGTGACTGCAACTGTTCGCAAGGGATCCGCACGTGGAAAATTTTTTCCACCTGAGTCGGCTGCGCCGAACTTATAACCAGACAAATGAATCGCCCAACTGAATCGTGCTAGCTAAACTCCGGAAAGAAGTGTCTTTTTTCGTTGAACGCAGCCAAATATAAGGCCTAACCTGTTTTGGCGCACGGGTGTGATGACAAAAGGGAAAAGTGCTAGCACGAACATGATGTTGGTCTTCTGGTTATGTCTGGTTTCTTAGAACACTTAACGTGTATGCAAAAACCAGACAAATGAATCGCCCAACTGAATCGTGCTAGCTAAACTCCGGAAAGAAGTGTCTTTTTTCGTTGAACGCAGCCCAACCCACAGGGACCGCGTAGCGGAAAGAAAGACAAGGGATTGAAAGGGTACACCACACTTGAAATGTTTAACGCGATATGGCTGCAACCGCCGCGTATCTCGCAGGGAGGGGCGCCAGGGGGACAGGGCACGGCGATGCCACAGTGCCTCGGGTAAACTCGTCTGCTCTCTGTGCATGCGTAGGCACCCACTGAGCGGAAACGGAGATGCCCGCACCGTCCGCGGTGTCAAACAAGGCACACAACAAGTCATTCGCGAGGTAATTCTTGCTGTGGCCCTTGTTGATAGCTGCCACCGCTGCCGTGTTGTCCACCTGCAACCCCAACGCACAGCCCGGCCGCGTAGCGGCTGCGAGGCGTGTCGCCTGGAGCGCTGCGAAGCTCTTTGACATATATATGGTGGGCGAGGGGTTCATCAAAACAGCCCTGGACAATCGGCTCGGGGTCTAACTCCAGAAGGGCTGCCCATTCTGTGTCGGAAGCGTCAGACCACGCCGTGACCGAGGGCCCCGAAGCCCCTGCCTCAACCCACACATTCTGGCCCAGATCGGCCGAAATCAGAGAAAGATCAGCGAGAACAGAGGGGGGGATGTCGAGAGGGCGGTCCCACTGCTCCGGTTCCGCAACCAGCTTGGCCGCGGATCTCCTGAGGAAGGCGAGGGAGGCGCGGAAGTAGCAGAGACGCCTCTGGGTCGAGAACAGAAACCAAATCATACCGCCGAAAACCTTGTAGAACTCCCGGGAAGTAGCCCTGTTCTCGCGAACCGCCGCCACGGCCGCCGAGGCAAGGAATTTCGACACCCAATCGGGGTCCGACCTGAAGCGCTTAGGCGACGACTCCAGATCAAATTCCAACCCCAAGGCGATGAACCGCGACTGCGGTGTGCCGAACTCCGCACCCTCGTTGAGCTCGGCGCCCACCGACTCGGCCTTGCCGAGGAATCGGGCGTATCTCTCGGCTGCATCCTCCCGGCTATCTCCAACCACAAACCAGTTGTCCACCCAAGACAGCCCATCCTCCAGGGGGAGAAGCACGCGTGAGGCCCTCTGCGCGATGCACGGCGCCCAGCTCCAGCCCATGCACATCACCCGCAGCGAGGTGCGCCGAAACGGGCCCCGCTCCCCAGCCAGATTCACCCCGAAGAAGTCGCGGACCCCGTCCCCCAGGGGGAACTGGTAGAACCAGCTCTTCCCGTCAGCCTGCACCACGAATTCGGCCGCCAGGAACCTCCGGACCACCTCGTGGATCGACGGGAGGAGCATCGGTGGCGGGTCCCGCATCAGCCGGTTCAGCTTTCGCCCGTCGCATACCAAACGCAGCAGCCCGCTCTTTTTCTCCACGGTGAACGCCGGGAGGACCACCTTCGGCGCGTCTGCCAACCCCAGCACCCCCCACTCCGAGAGGTTATCCCAGTGCCGCAGCATGTGCCTCGAGGTCCCGCGCGAAAGAGGCCTGTCGCCCAGATCCACGCCCGGTCGCATGGCCCGCAGGAAAGCGCCCCGGTCCCGAATCACGTCGATAACCCCTGACAGGATCCCCTCGGAATCCAAAGCCTCTAAGGCGTCGAGGTTCAGACGTGACGTCGATATGGGGGCCAGCTCCCCCGTGGGGCCACCCCGCGCCGAGGGCGGGCCAAGATGCCGCCCCTCCACCGTCACCCGCGCTTCCCTCGCGTACGTCGCGTTGACGTCCGGCGAGTAGGAGTCGTCGCCGACCCTCCGAGGAAGAGGAGGAGGAGGGGGCGGCCGTGGCGGCGGTGGAGGCGGAGGCGGAGGTGGAGGCGGTAGCGTGGGAGGCGGCCTGGGCCGAGGGGTCGCCGGCGGGGAAGGCGTGCCTGGGGGCTCGTACGCCACGCACGCCGTCCTCAGGAGCTTCCCAGGGAAGGCAGGGCAAAGAGCGACCCCCGGGATAGCCCCCGGTCGAGCACCATTGATGTGGAGGCCGTCTGCCTCGCCAGCTTCAGCTTCCCCGCCGGGAGGTACCTGGCCAGGGCGTCCAGGGAGCTGTGGCGGGACAGCTGCCGAAGCGACTCCAGGCACAGCCCCTCTTGCAGGAGCTCCGCCAGAGCCCCCCGACGGAGGGAATGACCACTCAGCTCCGGGTCCTCCTTCTTCAGCGCCGCCACGATGCGCCGGTAGGTCGTGTCGACCACCAGCGCGCCCGCCGCCCGCCCCGAGATCGCCTCCCGCAGCACCTCCGTCCAGCACTCCGAGAGGAACAGGCCCGTCGTGACGCCCAGGCGGAACGGGTCGCTCTTCGTCTCCGCCCAGTTCACGGCGACAAACTCGCTCTGGAAAGCGATGTCCCCGCACTTCAGGCGCACCACGTCCGACACCCGCGCCGCCCCGCACCACCCCAGCACAATCGCGAGCTTCGTGTCGCGGTCGACGTCCTCCCGGCCCACCACTGCGGCCACCTGGGCGGATGCTGCTGGCTTCGCTTGGTGCTGCGGTCGGAGGGCCCCCAAGCGCTTCAGACCTCGCTTGAAGTCTTGGAGCAGCTGGGAGTCCACCACAACCCCCATGCGGCTCATCGCGGCGACCGCCCTCGATACGTACTGTAGGGCGGAGGAGGGCCGGAGTGGGGAGTCCGCTTCGGACATGAGCCTCTGCACCCAGTAAATGATGCAAAGATCCCACGGCAAGAGCACACCCGTGGTCTGCTCCCACTCGTGCCGGAACTGGAGGAGTCGCCGGTGGGGCCCCTCGAGCCCCCTCCACGTCGACGGTGCCAACGCCTCCCCCAGCGTCTTCACCGCGCGCTTGGCGATCCGCTGTGCCTCTCTGGCGGTCAGCGGGTCCTCCTGTGCCCGTCTCCTTCCCACCCGCGCCGTGGAGAGCACCCCTATGCTCTCCAGCATCGCCGTGAGGGGCGAGCTCACTGCCTGTGGCCCCCCCTCCTGCTCCGCTGGCTGGTGGGGTGGCCCTGCTGCGGCTGTGGCTGCGAGCTGCGTTGCTGTTGTTGTTGATGTTGATGCTGATGCTGTGGGTGGTGGACCTGGGGGGAGCGTGGCTGGCGGGCCCGTGCCTTCTCCTTTGCCGCCCGGAGGTACGGAGGAATCTCCGGCTTCCCGAAGAATTCCTCCTCCATCGCGGAGGCCGCCTCCCATCCGCCCCCCAACACGCCCTCGTTGAGGGCTTCCAGCCTGCAGAACTGGTTCTGCATCAGCCGGACCAGGAGGTCGTCGTAGTCCTCCGGCTCCTGCAGTGACGGCAGGCTCGTCATGATGAGGTTGATATCCCTCATCCGGGCCTGCGCCTCGTGGGCCTGCGGGCGCAGGGCACCCCCCGCCCGGGCCCCCAGCAGGGCGTCGTAGCGGCGCAGCTGGTGCAGGTGCACCAGCCCCAGCGTGGCCTCGTCCGCGTGCCACCACTCGTCCACGTCCAGGGGGTTGAGAGCCCCGGCGCCCCTGCGGCTGTCGCTGCTGCCGGCTACGCTGCCGGCCCCGTCCCGCTGCTCCGGCTTTCCGGCCCTCGGTGCTCCGGCGCCGGCTCCGGAGCCCGTCCCGTTTCCCCGCAGGCGGGCCAGCTCCGCCTGGAGGTCCGCCACCTCCCGCATCCGCCGCACCTCCTCCCGGAGGGAAGCCACCTCGTCCTGGGGGGCTGCAGCCCGGCTCGCACCTGCCTCAGCCCTTACCCTCGCGTGCTCCGCGAGGGCCGTCTCCCGCTGGGCCTTGGCCCGCTCCTCCATCACCAACGCGGCGTTCCGCGTCTTCTCCCTCTCGAGGGCCAGCTCCGCCTCGAGGCGGGCTCTCACCTCCGCGTGCCTGGCGGACTCCTCGGCGACCATGGCCCGCGCCTGCGCCTCCGTGACGGCGTTTGAGGCCGCCGCCTCCACCGACGCCACCTTCGCGTCCGACTCCGCCCCCGTCACCCGCTGTGCCGCAGCGGATTCCACCTTCGCCGCATGCGCCGCTGCATTCGCGGATGCGATGTGCATCCCCGCCGGGAGGCGGCCCTCGTAGCCGCCCCCGCCTCCACCCCCGCCGCGTGCACCCTCGCGTGCGCCTCCACCTGCGTGGCCCGGATGTCGGCCCCCGCGACCTCGCGAGTGGCCACCTCGCGGGCGTTGGCGGTGGTCACTGCCGCCAGCGCCTGCCCCATCGCCATCCCGAAGTCGCCCGCCGGGAGGGGGGCGGACAAGGCATCCGGGTTGCCCGCGCCGCGCCCCACTCCGGACAGCACCAGCTCCGAGTTCTGCACGCCAGGCATCGGATATGTCGGGGGTTGAAGGGTGGAGTAAAGAGAAGGGAGTAGGTGGGAGTGTTGAACCACGAAAATATTTTTCGTTGAACGCAGCCAAATATAAGGCCTAACCTGTTTTGGCGCACGGGTGTGATGACAAAAGGGAAAAGTGCTAGCACGAACATGATGTTGGTCTTCTGGTTATGTCTGGTTTCTTAGAACACTTAACGTGTATGCAACAAAAAATAGAACAAAATTGTAACACACCAAAGCCGCATCTCCCGCTTTGTATGTTCGGGGTCCGCGAACTCCCGCACCGCGCGGTGCCTCCTCCCTCCCCCGGGAGGCGACATACATACGGAGCCGAGCCCTCCATCCGACGACGCTCCGGCAGATGGGGGCTGATGCAGTTTGTTTTCGAGGCTTTGTGGCGGCACACAGACACAGACACAGGCAACACACACCCGACGATATGCGGATGCGAGATCCACAATTCAACCCGATTTCACGTTGGCAATGTTGGATTAGCGGCACCTGCATCGTACCGAAGCCTCCTCCGGGAGGCCGCTGCACGAAAACGAACTGACACGCTATCAACGATATCACGCTTTTAGAAAACGAGATAGTGCCAGGAGCTTTTCAGGAGGCGCAGCGCGCCAGCAGGCACGCTGTCAAGACGCTCGAGAGATAGAAAGAGAGGAAGGGAGAGAGAGAGAGAGAGAGATATAGAACGTGCCCTCACTCTAGCTGACGCTGCGTTTGCATTCGAGCTTCAGGGGGCTCCTTCACTGTGAGGAGCAGCACGCAGAGGCACGTTGTCGAGCATTGAAGAGGGTGGGCACAGGAGGTGGGATACAAGGAGAGAAGGCGGGAAATCAGGCGCAGCAGGGGCAACAGACAGCGACAGGATGGGCTGCTGACCAGGCCCTGCTGGCGGTAGTGTGAGCAGTGTGTCTTGAGGGTGGGGGGGAGGGGGGGGGGGGGGGGTGCAGGGCATGTTTGAGGTTTTTGAGGGCGGAGACCCCCCCCTCAAAACTTTGTGTCTGCAAATCAGAAAGGGGAGAGAAGAACCAGCGGGTACTCGTCGATCGCGAGAACACCCCACACCAGAAGAAATACTACGAGAAACACTTGGCCTCTATGCTGTGAGTGTTGCATTGGACGCTTCCACCTGTTGAACGGGCTCCACCTCTTGCACTTTGAAAAACCCCCCCCCCCATATTTTTTTTTGATTTGACAACTCCGGTTTGGTGTACCTCGATGAGCTTACCTTACCTTGTCGTCGGACACAACATATCATCGTTGTCCCAAACCCCGTAACCCACGTGAAGTGGATCATCTGAAGTGCAGAATGAGGTGGAGCAGGTGGAGCACGAAACATAAGTAAACCATAGCAAGAGAGGCCAGCAGCAGTCCCGAGTCCATCGCGTTCCTCGTAGCATTTCCCGTACCACACAGGTGTGTTATGTGCAAAATACTACGAGAAACACTTGGCCTCTATGCTGTGAGTGTTGCATTGGACGCTTCCACCCAGGACCCTTAGGACCCAAGGACTTAGGGACGCCGCGCGAACGGTCTACTATTGAAGTGATCAGGCTCCGTCGCCCATCGTATGCATCCCTCCGATGGTAATGTACCGCTTTCTACGTTGTCACGAGCACCTTGTACGGAAAACGATCGAACCTCACTCGCTGAGGGGATCCGCCTGCCTCGGCCGTGTGCCGCCGTCGTGTGGTCAGCCTCGTGATTCTTGGTGTGCCCTATCGACAACATGCCTGTCTCTCCAGTTGCCGCACCCGGCGAGAGAGTTGATGCGTCTCAACCCGGCGAAACTAAGGGGGCAAAGGTTGCACACAGCCCCGCCTGTGCTGCAACCACCCGCTCTTGGCTGACCCCCGACGTCTGGTGCGTTTCCCACTCCGGGTATTTGAATCCTCACCCTGTACCTCTTCGGGATCCTCCATCCCCTGGGGAACCCTTCCCCTCGAGGCTTCTTCACGTCTCCGACATATTGGTGTGTGCCCACATGACCCTTCTTCCTGACATCCTCGATGTCGTTTTGCACCCCGGGCGATGCACTGAGACGGCCGTATCCAGGTAGTCAGTGGCCATGCCCAGCCCCTCAGCGTGACAGTCCTCTGGTGCGCTCCCAGCACCACCACCGCGACGCTCGTGCATATTCAGCCACCATGACCCGGCAGCTCTCGCCTGGGGACAGGGCTCGGCGGATCGAGAAATCACAGTCTGAAACTCGCCTCCCAGCTCCTCCGCAGCAGTCTACTGTCCGGCCGTCTTAAACTCTCGCCCTTCGGGAGCCCGGCCAACACCCGGTGATTTCCGGCGTGATCTCGATCGCTCTGTGGCTCTCTGTGTCCTCTCCGGTCTTCGCTGGCTGCGAGCGAGTTGCGGGGTGAAGCCCAACGCGCCTCTTCATGGCGCACTGGAGACGCTGCATGGAGTGCCCAGGGGTAGGTGTGAGAGGTGCCGGCCCTTCTGGGTGAAAGAGGGCGATCGCGCGCACTGTCGTCTCCTGAACTCCGCTCGAGCGGTGGACAACACGTTCCTGCGGCCCCCTTCCCACTGGGCTGATCCCCACTGTACCTGCCCCATCGCCCGCCTCGTAGACAGCGCATCAAACGGAGGCCCTGTGGCCCCACGTGGCGTCGATTCAGTGGTAACGCCCGGACTCAGTGTGGAGGGCGTATTTCCCGGTGCGTGAGGAAATTCGAGGCCCTGGAGGTGTGGGCATGCCAGAAGGATTCTCGGAGTCGCCTTCTTAATGAGAGAGGTGAGTCCCCGCGGACCGGAGCTTGTCGCACGCTGCAGTCGCTGTTCGGGCTTGTCGAGTAGGCTGCTGGGTACTCGGGAAGACTGGCCGACTGCCCCCCAACCTTGTGGAATGATCTCGGCCCGCTGCCATGGCTGCGGTTTCGGTGGACCCCCTCAGCGGCGGCACCGCTGACACAGGCGATGCGGACGCGTCTCTCAGTCGCTGCTTCTTTTGCTCCCCGAGCAGTGCAGCTTGGGAGAGCGTCTCGGCTGTGTTGGATACCTGATCTCTGTGTATGTCCCACGGCACCTCGCAGGTGTCCAGTCAGCAGCTCCCCTTCCCTGCATGGAACTGTGAGGTCGTACGTCTCAACACCGGGCCACAGACGCCCGGAACTCCCCCTGACCCCTGTGAATAATGCAGGCTTGAATGTGTGTCCCCCGGCAGGGAGACTATGCTTCGACGGAGTATGCCCCGCTTGGGGCGTGTGCGGGCATCCGCTTGACGCCGGGGTGCGCGTAGTCGGCATTCGCGCAGATAAGCTGGGCACGACAGACGTGCCGGCTTCTCGGGGGCGTGTCCGGGGGCGTTGCATTGGTACACGAAAACTGTCGCCCTCGGAAAGCTCACGTCGCGTCACCGTGCTCGAGCTGGATCTGGCAGGCTGTGTGTGACAGGCCACCCTTCCGCCTTCAGGTGCCGTCGCTCGGGCAAAAAAGGTGTATTTCTCAATCAAGAGAGTATGCCCCTCACGATTGTGGCACGATTGTGTCTCCCCGGGTCAGGCTCGGTATTCCAGTCGAAAGCGTAAATGCCCCTCGGCACTGTGCTGGGCGGGGTTGTGTCTCGGTCAGGAGAGGAGGTGCCCCTCAGGCAAAATCCTGCGTCTCGCGGTCGGGAGTGAGTGCCCCTCGGCAGGAATGTGTCTCGGCCAGGTGTCCCTCAGGCAGGGAATGTAATGTCTCGGCCCGGTGTCCCTCGGGCATGAATGTGCGTCTTGGCCAGGTGCCCCTCAGGCAGGGTGCCCCGTAGGCGGAAGTGTATGTCGCGGCCAGATGCCCCTCAGGCAGGGTGCCCCGTAGGCGGAAATGTATGTCTTGACCAGGTGCCCCTCGGGCAGGGTGCCTCGTAGGCGGAAGTGTATGTCTTGGCCAGGTGCCCCTCGGGCAGGGTGCCTCGTAGGCGGAAGTGTATGTCTTGGCCAGGTGCCCCTCGGGCAGGGTGCCTCGTAGGCAGAGGTGTCTGTCTTGGCCAGGTGCCCCTCGGGCAGGGTGCCCCGTAGGCGGAAGTGTGTGTCTTGACCAGGTGCCCCTCGGGCAGGGTGCCTCGTAGGCGGAAATGTATGTCTTGGCCAGGTGCTCCTCAGGCAGGGTGCCCCGCAAGCGTAAGCTGTAGGTATGTCGTGGCCAGGTGCCCCTCAGGCAGGTAATGTCTCGGCGAGATGCCCCTCGGGCAGGAAAAATGCGTCTCGGCTAGGTGCCCCTCAGGCAGAAGTGGGTGTCTCGGTCCGATGCTCCTCGGCAAGATCGTGTCTCGGTCAGGAAAGTAGGAGTTGGATATCACTGACGTCACTTTGCTGCATCAGTATCGACCCATTTATCAGCACCCGACTGTTGCTCTTGGTCCCGCCTTTGTCAGCGCCTCTGTGACGGAACCTCCAGCTGAAGTATGCGTTTGGAAACCTTGAGCGCGATCAAGCGTGAAGCAGGTTTTCGGCGAGGCGCGGTGATAGTCTCGATGGCTGATGGGAATGTCCTCAATCCGCTGCGGCCACGGGCGCAGCGCTGTCCCGCTGTCACGTTCATAAGCGGCGGAGGACCACCTTGAACACCACGGCGTCATCATCCCCATCTTTTTGCGCCCCTCCTTCGTGCTGATCCCCCCGTGCACCTCGCCGTCATTTATTAGAACCAGTGCGTGGGGGTGTTGTTGTCCTCAACCGCGGCTTCGGCCCTCTTGAGACCTGACACGAGCATGGTGTGAGGGTCGTCTTCTCGGTCGGGATTTGGTGCCCCTCGGGCAAGATTGTGTATCTCTCGGTCGGGAGAGCGGGTGCCCCTCGGGCAAAATTTTTGTCTCGGTCAGGAGAACAGGTGCCCCTCGGGCGAGATGCTGCGTCTCTCGGTCGGGAGAGTGGGTGCCCCTCGGGCATAGTTTTGTCTCGGTCAGGATAACGGGTGCCCCTCGGGCAAAACTGCGTGTCTCTCGGTCGGGAGAGTGAGTGCCCCTCGGGCAGAATATTGTCTCGGTCAGGAGAACAGGTGCCCCTCGGGCGAGATGCTGCGTCTCTCGGTCGGGAGAGTGGATGCCCCTCGGGCAGAATATTGTCTCGGTCAGGAGAACAGGTGCCCCTCGGGCAAGACTGCGTGTCTCTCGGTCGGGAGAGTGGGTGCCCCTCGGGCAAAATTTTTGTCTCGGTCAGGAGAACAGGTGCCCCTCGGGCGAGATGCTGCGTCTCTCGGTCGGGAGAGTGGGTGCCCCTCGGGCAGAATATTGTCTCGGTCAGGAGAACAGGTGCCCCTCGGGCAAAACTGCGTGTCTCTCGGTCGGGAGAGTGAGTGCCCCTCGGGCAGAATATTGTCTCGGTCAGGAAACCAGGTGCCCCTCGGGCAAGACTGCGTGTCTCTCGGTCAGGAGAGTGGGTGCCCCTCGGGCAGGGTAGAATGCTGCGTCTCTCGGACGGTCAGATCGTGTGTCCCTCAGTCAGGAGAGGAGGTCTCGGTCGCTAAAAACGCGCCCCCTCGGGCAGAGTGGTTGTGTCATCGCTGTTGTGTCACACCAATTGCCTCTCGGGCGGTGTGTCTTTTTTGATTTGACAACTCCGGTTTGGTGTACCTCGATGAGCTTACCTTACCTTGTCGTCGGACACAACATATCATCGTTGTCCCAAACCCCGTAACCCACGTGAAGTGGATCATCTGAAGTGCAGAATGAGGTGGAGCAGGTGGAGCACGAAACATAAGTAAACCATAGCAAGAGAGGCCAGCAGCAGTCCCGAGTCCATCGCGTTCCTCGTAGCATTTCCCGTACCACACAGGCGTGTTATGTGCAAAAGAAAATTTCACTCCCCCACCACCACCACCACCACCTCCCCTCCCCGAGTTATTATTACATCGAAACACATCCCGCGCCCTGCGGGGCCGAATCGGGTGATTCCCCCCTACGCCCTACTCACCCACACACATCAGACGTTCGACAAAGACACCCCACACATCAGACGTTCGACCTGAAACTCATCGACCGCACCGACCCAGGTGTGCCCGCCGGTGCCGACGGCGATGCCACAAGGTCAGTCCCCACCAGAGCGCGCAGCGGCAGCGCCAGGGGCATGGGCCGCGCCGCCGCCGGCAGGGTCTGGTCGAAGGGCGATGTTTCCTCGAAGGGGTGTGCGGCACCCACAGCCGCCAGGGCGGGCCGCCCACGCCCGCGCGACGACGCGGCTGGCTGCGACAGCTCCGACTGGGACTCCCCCCCGAAGGAGCTGGTGCCGCAGGACCGGATGGTGGTGGTGGGCGTGGCGCTGCCGCACCGCAGCGACGACGCCCCGCGGGGGCGCGGCGGCGGCACGTCGCGCGCGACAAACAGAGGCGCTGCCGCAAGGCTCGACCTGCGCGACTTGCCCCACGGGACAGCCCCGTGCTGCACCGGCGCCAGCAGCGGAGACTGCCGCGCCTGCTCCGACAGCGCTGCATCCTCCTTCTGCCAGGTGCTGGCATCGCCCATGCTCGCACTCCGCGGCGGCAGCGGAAGCACACGCGGCGACAGGCCGAGGCTGTGCGTCGACCTGGATACACCCAACAAAGTGCCCCGCCGCGACCCCCGCTGCCCATACCGCCCTGCCTCCTGCGCCGCCGCACGGGGGGTATCGGCTCCAGACGACTCCATCCTCCTCGTCCGGCTGCGTCTGCAGCTCCAGCGAGTCGTAGCGCAGGAGCGGCGAGGCTCGCAACCCGGGGGCGCGCGACAGCCCTGCAGAGGCCTGGCGGGGTGCGGAGCAGGGGGTGCCCGGGCAGAAGTCGTCCTGCGTGTCCTGCCGCCCCACCGCTGCTGAGGCTTCGGAGGCAGGCGGGGAGGGCATGAAGGCGCGCAGCGCCTCGTCGTCCAGCTGCTGCACCTCCTCCCACTCCAGGTCCTGCAGGCGGGAGCGGGTGCCGGAGATGAAGATGCAAAGCTCTGTCAGCGCATCCAGCACCGCCTTCGCGACGAGGAACCACGCGGCAACCGTCAGCAGCACGTCGGAGAAGTCGAAGAACCGCGAGTCGGGGTCCTCAAGGTAATACCCTATCGCGTTGAGCTGCAGGGCTGTGGCCTGCACGATCAGGACAAGCGTCTCCAGGATCAGGTCACGGCGGCGGACGTGGGGGCGGAGTGTGGTTTCCAACCCGATCAGCCCGATGAAGATGAGGCTGCTCGCCATGCGGGTGTGCCCGCAGGCGATCATATTGGGTGTCTCGAAGGCTTGCGTCGCGGCGAGGGCGAAACCCGACGCAAACTCGAAGATGGCGAACCACGCCACGTTGGGGCGGTAGGTGCGCATCACCGATGCGTAGCGGTAGACCCAGTGGCAGCCGCGGCGCAGCGACACCCACTCCCCATTGCCTGCGATGACACGCATCAGGCGAGAGCGCTCGCTGGGCAGTGCGATGCGGTACCTCGCCTTGACGGGGGCACCTTCCGCCACAGCACGGAAGACGTAGAAAGGCACGACAACACACACCGCGACTGTGAGGATACCGAGGATCAGCAGGAAGGGTGTCTCCGCCTGCACAGCAAGCATCAGGCCTGCAAAGGCGAGCCCCTGGTAGAGCACGTGGAAGGCGAAGAGCGGGATGGAGGGGAAGCGCACGACAGCCCTGATGTCGTCGCCGATCTGTTGGCAGCAGGTGATGCAGTAGGCCCCGGCGATTGCGACGAGGAGGATGCCTGATAGGGCCAGCGCGGTGCAGATCCCGAGGTTGCCGACCACGGCGCCTGCTGCGAAGTTCCCCCGCAGCTCGATCTGCAGGGGGTGCAGCGCGATGGGGAGCTCCTTCAGGCCTGACAGCGTGCAGCGCTGCGACACTAGGAGGAGGCGTGTGGCAGCACCGCCGTTCGCACCCACGACGAGGGATGTGATGGCCGCCGCGTCTGCGCCGGTGGTTGCCGACGGCTGTGTTGCCGGGACCCGCACCGCCTCCTGCGTTGACACGGCGGCGGGGGGTGTCGTAGTGTCTATGGCGCTGCCCAGTGGCAGCAGTGTTGGCGGCCCTGCAGTCACCCCCGTGGGCAGCTGTGTGTCGGCCGAGGGGCTGCCCGACAGAGGGGTGAATGTTGCGGTGGGCGGCAGGGTGGGGGTCGCGGTGGGTGTTCCCGGTGGGGCTGGCGTTGGTGCGGCCGGCAGTGGTGTCGGAGGTGCCGGTGTTGGGGGTGTGGGGGGTGCAGGTGTTGTGGGGAGCGCCGTGTCGGGTGCAGGTGTGCTCGGAGCAGGCGTGGGTGGTGCAGGTGTGGCAGGGGCGGCTGTTGGCGGAGACGAGGTCTCGGGTGCAGGTGTCGCAGGTGACGGTGTCGGTGGCGAGGGTGTTGCCGGGGCAACGGTTGGTGGTGCGGGTGTCGCAGGGGACAGGGTTGCAGGTGCAGGTGTAGGTGGCACAGGTGTAGGCGGTGCTGATGTTGGTGGTGCAGGCGTGGGAGGGGACGGAGTCGGCGGCACAGGCGTCAGAGGTGCAGGTGTCGCAGGTGCGGGAGTTGGGGGTGACAGGGTAGGTGGTGCCGGTGTAGCCGGTGCAGACGTCGGGGGCACCGGAGTCGGAGGTGCAGGTGTTGGAGGGGAAGGTGTCAGCGGTGCGGGAGTTGGAGGTGCAGGTGTCGCAGGCGACGGAGTGAGTGGTGCGGGTGTTGGTGGGGAAGGGGTCGGTGGCGAGGGTGTCGGTGGTGCGGGTGTCGGAGGTGCAGGTGTTGGAGGTGACACAGTCGGTGGCGCGGGCGTGACAGCCGGCCCTTTGAAGTAAGCGTACTGAATGAACCACAAACAGTCGAGGGTGTCGCAGTCGCCACGGAACCAGCCGGTGACATACGCGTTCTCAGGGGGCTGGCACCACCGCGTCGCATCGTTGGCCATGCAGTCCCGTACGTCCAGCACTGGACGCCGCTCCCCGATTGTGGGCAGCACGTCCAGGGTATGTTGTGCAGGATCCCCTGGAAAGATCTCTGTGTGGCAGCACTGCCAAACAGACAGGCACGACAGCCCGTCACACACACCGTTACTGGCAAACCCACGCAGCACAGTATCCTCAGCCAGGCACCGCATCCACTTCCACGCGCCGAACGGGAAGTCGCCAACGAGACCCCCCTTCTGGTAAAACTTGCACCCTGCATTTGCGTTGACATCTGCTTTCGGATACATGGGACGCGTGCACCGCCCGTGCTGCAGCCCTGACAGCCCGTCCATCCCCACTGTGCGGCGCAGTGACTGCAGCTGTGCGTCGATCTCGCAGTTGCATCGGTCCCCGCTGGTCATCTTGCTGCATGTGTTGGTCCAGTCCTTTTCCGATGTGCCGTGGTCCTTCCCGACGATGTCGGGCAGGGTGCCCAGCGGTACGATGGTGTAGGCAGAGAAGCGTGTGGGGCTGCCACAGAACTGCGCCGCGTTCGGGGCAGCACACGCAGCACACTCGCTGCTCACCGCAGTGACGGCACGCGGCCCTTCCAGCGTGAACCCGCACCAGCACGCCGTGTCCAGCACACCCATGACGGGGTACGGCCCCCCGTTGATGTCTGTCCTGCTGCAGTAGGTCTCGCAGTCTGCCGGCGTCATCGGCGCCGCCACCCCCACCGTCCACTGGTGCACCATCAGGTTCTTGCTGGCGCTGTACTCGAGGCAGCCTTCGTGCGTCAGTGCCCCCGCCTGCACCCACACCGCCGCCACCGCCAGCACGCGCAGCACCTGGCAGGCTCGCATCCACCCCACCCCGTGTGTCTTGTGTGTGGCTAGCATCCCACACTGTGTGGCATTGCCTGCCTGCGGTGCGGGTGGTGTGGGGGAAAACACACAAGACAGACGCAGACACCAGCATACACACATTAGCCACAGGCACAAAAGGTGAACCCACAAGCAGACATGCCAAACCAACCACCCTGGGCTGATCCGGCCTTGGGGAAAACACAAAAAAGACTTGGAGTTGCGTTTTTTGTTTGTACGAACGGTGCCTGCTAGTGCATGTGTGCAGGATACCGAACGCTGCCACGAGTCTTTTTAGTGCGAAAAGCTAGCTGTTCTTGCAAAAAAATCTCGCGATCTCGTTTGCTATGTTGGATTAGCGGATCCGCATCGTACAGAACGTCTACGAAAGACGACGCACGAGAGCACTGTTCGCGATACGCAGGGCTGGCGCACGAGGGTAGCCACACCGCCTCCCCTGGAGCCCTTCATGACGTTGCCGGTTGGCACATGCTTCGATCTGCGTGGGGGGCGCGGCTTGCCCCACAGGGCAGCCCACTCCGGAGGTTTGCCGTCGTGCCCCTTCAGCTGCCAGTCGTTGGCCTCCTGCTCCGCTCTTGAACAGCACGTCTCCTGGATGCCGAGGACATGTGCAGGAACTTCGAGGACGTCATCCCAGTGGGCTGCCAGGGAGGTCACATTCAGCGAGGCGATGACCAGGTTGTTCGTGGGACCTGGGTTCGTCTCAATATCCCCACTCAGAAGCAGAGACATACGCGCGGCGTCTGCCACTGAGCGTGGCGTGCGGAGTCACTGGTCCACCAGGGAGTTCTTTGTGCACGCGGCACAGGCGTGCAGTGTGCAGTTCGGCTCCAGGCAGGTGCGGCGCTTTCTACCAGCCTCAAGCTGCTTCTTGCAGAGGCCACACGTGAAGGAGGTGGGGTGCGCCACTGCCTGTCGCAGGAAGGTGTGCGCGTGCTCCATCCCGTCGCCTCCGGTCGAGGGCGTCGAGCGCGACCGCAGCGGAGAGAGGCTCGCCAGCACCTTGCCCATCGCTGAGGCAGCCTGGGACATCATGCCAGGCCCCTCGTCGTCCTTCCGCTTGCGCTTCCCCTGTCGCCTCATGTCGGAGTCGACGTCCTCCTCCTCGTCATCCATGCCTTCGAGATCAACTGTCTCGTCCGCGGCGGTTGCGGCGGCTGCTACGGGGTCAGTCGTCGGGCCATCATCAGTCTTTGCTGCAGAGGTTGTCGTAGAGGGCACCGCACCACCCAGCGGGGGGAAGTCCTCATCGGAGAGGTCTGGGCGCGGGGGGAGGCGGATCCTGCCGTCTCGCCGCGCACCCTTCTCCGGAACGAAACACTTGGCGGGGTTACGGCGTGTGTCCCCCCGCTCTGCCAGCCGCACCCACAGCGTGTTCGCGATCTCAATCCGATTCGCAAAAAATCGCAAAAAGTCGCAAAAAATCGCAAAAAATCGCTGCGAATTTTTGCGATTTTTTCCGACTTTTTGCGATTTTTTCGGCTTTCTGCGTTGTTGGGTCCGTCGGCGGGGGGGGTGATACACACGGTGGACTCCCACCCCCTGGAGCGGGGGTCTGGGAGACCCCCGCGAGTGGGGGTCTGGACCCCCGCTAGCGGGAGTCTGCCCTGCTATTTTTGGTGCCCAGACGACCCCCGCGAGCGGGGTCCATACCCCCGCGAGCGGGGGTCTGGACCCCCGATATTCCGATATCCCAAAAAGGTGCACCCTGACGTGTGGGAGTCCACCGTGTAGGTAAGTATACTGGGGACTGGGCAGTGGTCGTTCCACATGCCTCTCCCCTCGTGGCTTACACCCTGTCGCCACCCACCCCACTTCATGGAAAACATGACTCCGCAGCAACAGGGTCATACTTGCGGTGGTATGCAACCACTAGTACAGCCTGTTTGCATCGTCGGGTTCGCAAAGCCTGGTACGCTGCCTTGCCGTAGGGACTCAGCTACTGACGACACCCCTGAGAACACTGAGGAAGATGTTGGGCTAGCCTAGTTGAAGCAGGCTTCGGGGTGACCGAGAGGGAGCGCCCTGCCCAGAACATGACCAAGAAAGACTGTTCGACTGACGGGAAGAACCTGGTGGGCAGGTGTGTCTTCGGTGCAATGATTGGAGATATCAGGAGCCTTCTCTTCAAGGCGACCACTTATGTTGGTTTTTCCCCTCTCCGACTGACGACCAGTGGTGACGTAGCGAAGGACCTTGAATGGTGTTTGAACCCGAGAGAGTCAACCAAAGGTATTCTACAGGACCTGGCACGGAACGGACGATACGAACGCTCCCACCGTGCGCACGGACCTGTCTGCGACTCTACAAGGAACCACGAGGTGGCGCGCGCACATCATCACCTGACCTGCACGACTCCGCTGCGCCATCTACAAGGCGGAGCTCGGGCGCCATCCTCACCGACCTACAGCAAGGCAAGGGGTGATGATCATCTGGAGACACCTGAGCCCAGGATCGGAGAGACGCGAAGGCCTTATCCACAGATGGTCCAGCTGGGAGGGAAACCACCATCCACCTCCTTCGGACACCACACAGCCTTGTCGATGACCACAGCAGCCCGGACACAGACCAGTACGCGTACCCTGCCTGCAGCACCGGGCCACACCCCACCGAGAGAGCATCTCTTTCGCCACGGCCCAAGCCGGCACCCCCTCACCGCCACCAACGAACTGTTGCTGCACCGCGACAAGCCCACTACCTGGCTGCAGGCGGGGATCTGGGCACAGCGAGGTACTTCAGCCATTCAGCTTCAGGCTTGCAGTGGTCTTCAATCCCACCCAAGCCTTACCGAAGCTTGGATACCCCTGGGTCGGGATTCGGAACGTGGGTATATCGGCCGGTGGGATGCGACTTTGGGATGGCCTCACCAGAATGGCTGAGAATCCTATCCGGCCGCTGAAATTTGAGCCGTACGACGGGCGGCCATCTCGCGACTCCAACCCCGATCCGTCCAGGAACAGGAAGTGTACCGTACGACTTCTCCTTCACCCAACGGTCGTGCGGTCAAGCAAATCGGATACTCTTCCCAACGGGACCCTTCCCAAGACGAAACCAGTCCCTGACCAACCCCACAGGCTCATCTTTACCCTTCCTGGGGCTGGGAGAATGGTAGTAGGCGAAGGAGGCTTACAGTACAGGTTCGGCTGTGGAATCGCAGGAAGCGGCTACTGTGCGGAAGGTCCCTCCCGGAGCTCACGGGTCAGCTGTAGAGTTGTACGGAAAGAACGCCCAGTTGCGTATGACGTCTTCTGCTCATGGGGCTTGCCCTCGGGGCACACGGGTCAGCTGCGGAATCGCAGAAGATGGCCGGTAGAACGGGGGTTCCTCTCATGCGATGAGCTCCAGATGACCCAACGACTAGTTGTGTGTGGGATGGTTACTCACGGCTCAGCTGTTGAGTCGCAAATAACGGTCAGATGCGGGATGCTCCTGGAGCTCGGGCTCGGCTGTGGCGTCCCGAAAAGCGGCCCGTGGAGGTCTTATCGTGCGACTCCTGGAGCTCAGGAAACCCAAGTCTCTCCCGCTCGACTGTGGGGTCGCAGGACGGACAGCTAGTGCCGAGGACTTCTTCTCCTACGAGCAGCTTCTGGTGTTCATGGATCACTGTGGAGTCACCGAGCGAATGTTTGCGCGCGGGTGCTCCTGGAGCTCAGGACCCGCTGTGACGTCGCAGGCGCAACAGCGAGTGATGCAGAGGTCTGCATCTAATGCGACCAGCTCCGGGTGCTCAGGGCTCACTGTGGAGTCGGGGGGCGACCAGCTCATGATTTTCTCGTGGGCGCTGTGGAATCGCCGGCAAAACAGCTGATGGTCTTCTCATGTTCCGGGAGCTCAGGGCTCACTGTCGAGTAGGATTATTTTGTGCCAGATGCAGGTCATCAGCACCATCTGCTTCACCCCCTTCAGCGCCATCTCCTCGGGGGGCCGACACAGCAGCCCTGGTGGTGGCGATTGTGGAGCGGGCGTGGGTGCTGGCTGGTGCTGACAGCGGCAGCAGCGGCGCCGAACTACCTACGCCTAACAAAAAAAACGCCTCACAACAAAAAAAATCTCAATCTCAATCCGATTCGCAAAAATTCGCAAAAAGTCGCAAAAATTCGCTGCGATTTTTTGCGATTTTTTGTGCATTTTTGGTGGCCCGGTGCCGCTTTTTTGCGATTTTCTGTAAAATCCCAAAGGCCGGATCAGCCCACACCCGGAAGTTCCATAGTGCTCCCACCCCGGACACCATCCACTTGCGGCAGGACTCGCCAGGACAAAGGCCATGGTATCAACTGCCAGCCACCGTAGCCCACGCCTCAACAAGAAGAGCACTTCCACCCGGGTCACTCCTAGCGACGAGCCACACCGCTGGGCATGACGACACCAAGATCCCTGGGGCGCGTGTTTCCCTTCCCGTTGCTGGGCCACACCCATCCCACCGGACGCCCAACGAAGCTGTGTAAGTGGGGGCGCTCCATCCATCTCGGGGCCCGAATGCTCAGAAATATACCCCCACAGGCACTGCTGCTCTTCTGTCGGCCAACCGACATACGCCGGGTCAGCAGTGCCTCCTAAATCAAGTTGCAATATTCGGCGGGGGCAGAGCGCACCAGAGCAGCTGTTTTGCCGCTCTTGGTGGCATCTCTGCCGCCTCTAAACAAAGGGGTGCAGCTGAAGCACACTGAACTGCACGGCACGGGGCACGTTAGGGTCCGGCTCATTTGAGAGCTTCTGCCCTTACCCTGTGCCTTGGGTTGCGGCAGCAGAGATCGGGCGATTTTCTTAGACCACAGGCAGACGGGGGTGTGAGAGAAACGGGGGAAACAGGGAAATGATGAAAGAGGCCACGCTACTCGCCACACAGCCAGTCAGCAAGGGGAGACAGGCTGCCCTATAATTTTTTCCCCACTGTGCCACAGCGGGTAGCGAGAGGGCCTCCACGGAGTCATAGAGAATTAGAGAGGTGGGTGTAGGGGCACTGAAGTCGGGGAGAGGGACGGTCTTCGCTCCGGCGGTGCGGAAAAAATTTTCCGGTGCACTTCCCCCCCCCCCCTTTTTTTTTGTCTATTTATCGACTGGTGGACTTGTCCCCCTTCAGTCTGCATGCAGGTTGACAAAGGGGGCAGAACGGGATGGGGGTGGGGGGGGTGTAATTGTCGAGAGTGAAGGAAAGCGCCCTATCACTTCACAGCTACAACCGCTCTGATGAATTTCCTTTTGTTTGTTGCGTTGACGCTTCTACACACAAAACCCTGAACTGATCACACCCTGAGCCTGATGAAGGGTGGGGTTAGTGTATAGAGCACGTTTGGTTGCAGCTGTGGTGGGGCGCTTTCCGCTCACACGAGTGTGCTTAATAAAAAAAGCAAGCCACCCAGCCAACTTCGCAATATGGGGTGGGGTGGCGGTTGGGGATGCCAGTAATATGGACACCGGAATCACGCGGAGGCTGTAGTGTGGTGGGGGTGGCAGGCATTGCCGCCACAGAGGTTTTCATTACTGGGGGGGGGCAAATACAAGCATACATGCGAATACAAGCATATTATGAAAATCCGGATTTAAATAAAATTTTCAGGCTAATAGAAGCATATATGCTTCTATTAGCCTGGTAGAAAATATTGGGTATTTTTGGGGTTTTTGGGGGGTTTCCACCACAAAATATCAATTTTTTCTACCAGGCTAATACAAGCATGTATGCTTGTATTAGCCTGGTCAACAAAAATTGGGTTTTTAGTATGCTTGTATTCGCAGTATAGCCATTTATAATTTTTCCAGAAAGCCCCGCATTATGCGAGCTGGCACGCTTAATACAAGCATATATGCTTGTATTTGCCCCCCCCCAGTAAGCAGGCCTGTCGCTAACTTTTCGATTTTGGAGATTTGGTGGGTTGACGCTCCTGTTTTGGGGGGGGGGATCAGGGGGGAAAACACTAGGGGTCAATTTTTCTCGCGCGCGCTTCGCGCGCGCTCGTGTTGTTGCCAAATTTTCCCATCGGTGGACCACTAGGTGGGCACGGTGTGAGGCGCTGGGTTCCTTCCGTGGTTCCTCTCCCGCTCGCGCCGTCGGGTGCCGGAGGAAACCAAAAAATGGCTTTCGGGACCATGATTTCGACGCTGCCCCCTGATATGTCACGGCCGTCAAAGCGCAAGGACTTGGTTACTAGACGGGCACGCGAGATGGGGGGTCTGGGGGGCAGAGCCCCCCAGCCGCCGGAGGCCACGGTAGTGAGCATCTGTTCATTGTGGGCGTACAGATTCTGTGTGAGTTGGCTGCGTCCTCCTGAGGCTACTGGAGTGGGTGGATTCCCTGACCCGGTGGGAATCGAATGACTTGAGTACGAGACATACGCCACAGGGGGGTCTGGGGGGCGGAGCCCCCCAGCCGCCGGAGGCCACGGTAGTGAGCATCTGTTCCTGCAAAACCATACTCTCTTCGACGTCGACCCAGTGAAAGTGGGTTGACGCTTGGTCGACGCTTGGTGAGCGTCGACCCAGTGTAACCGGGCCAACGCTAGGTTAGCGTCGACCCAGTGTAATAAATGGGTTGACGCTTGGTCCAGGCTTGAATGGCAACCCAGTTCCACTAGGTCGACGCTCCAAGCCTCGACCAAGCGTCAACCCAGTCCACTGGGTCGACGCTGGGTCGACGCTGGGTCGACGCTTTTTTATGGGGGGGGAAACCCAAAATCACTGGGTCGACGGTCGACGCTTAGCGACATGCCTGCCGTGTATGAGCACCCGGGGGGGGGGGGGGGGGTTTGATCGTCGAGAGTGAATGGAAAAGTAAATCTCCCAGCACCTTCTTGCAATGTTAGTCCTTTTTGTAGTCACTACACCAGATATGTTGTAAAAGGCAGATCAATGCACAATGGGGGGGGGGGGGGGGGCAGCTGCAGGGTTCCTCAGACACCGCTTCTCGGTCTCACGAACTTATGTAATCCCCTCAACTTCCCCGCCAGTTGGATCAATACGCTGCGGTGCCCTGCTCTGGAAAGAGTGCTGGGTGTTGCAGCCAGAATCACAGAACACACCGAAATGTAAATACCCCAAGGATGCACTGCGTTGCCAAGGGGGGAGGGGCTTCGAGCTTGCATTGAAAGGCCAAGAACCACGCACCTGGCCACCCACGCCGAGCCACTGCGGAAACAGTGGCAGGTTGGCAGACAGTGCCAAACAGTGTCGCGGGAGTGCGCCCCAAACCACACGATTCCAGAATGATTCGCCATTTTTTTCTCCGAGACTCTCCCTACGCACAGTTTGTTGTGACAACGTGCCGCCAAGCCTGAATCAACACGAACCGCAGGGCCGATCTCCCATCGTGGAGATTCGCAGGCTGACATCATACTAGTGCCCAAAGGTTGACAACATGACGGGCACGACATACTCACCTCCCCTCACTGGCTGACGAGCTGTGACTCGGTTGCGGCAGACGTCTCTTTGGAGAGGTCTACCGCAGAAGTGCAGAACAGTGAGAGTCGCCTCGCAAGGGGGGGAGACAGAGACTTGGTGAGACAGACACAGTTTGACACAGAGCAGAAGGCCTCTCCTGGGCTGTCAGGCGAGTTGGGTGAGTGGGCACTGGCAAGCGAACACCTTCCTCCCACACGTGTGTAACATATTTTTTTATACCATCCAAAACACAGCGCAGCATTGTGTATAGGAGGAAATACGATACTAGAAAGGACTGGCGTCATCACCTCTGTCATGTTTCCCTTTCTTCGTGCTCCACCACACCTTCTGTACTTCAGACAACACAAACACACAATAGCCGGTCGTGAGATTTGTGCAGAGGAGTGGTGGAAGCGGTCAACAAAACATTTTTCTTCGTTCCATTTTTGTGTTTCCATAGCGCCAAGTAAGATATCGACAGAAGGACGTCTAGTACGCGTATTTTTAAAGAAATTGAAGAAAAATCACCCCCCCCGATGATGTCAGCTGTCAACAAAGGAAAAGTCGGGGATCGACCCACAGCACTCTGCCTTCGGAGAGCGCACGGTGCTATGGGGACCCCACCTTGGGATTCACTCGTGCCATCACTCCGCCCCACCCTCTCCACCGAATCACGTGCAGTGAGTGATTCCGACTTGCTGCGCACTGATTTAAGGAGGGTAGTAATGCGCCGCGACTCACCTGCCGCCCCCCCGCCCCACCCCCGAGCTGCAGGTGGTGGGGTCGCACGATGCGGAAATATCAGGACCCCACACATCACAGGCAGTACGCATGCAATCGAAGTCGGGGTTCCCTGTGTGAAACACAGCCTCTTGCGAAGCAGTGGCACAGCGCAAGATGCCTTGCAGCCTCTCAGGGTGCCCCGCTTTTTGACACAGACACATAGTGGACTAGGGGGCGTGCATGGGGGGGGGGGGGGGGTTAACTTCCCCTAAAAATCACCCTAAAAAGTGGTCCAACACATCCACATACAGGCATGAACCTTTTCAAGATATCCTACCCGCCCACCTCCTCCACCGCCACCATCTGTTGGGAAAAACCTAGCGTGACCCCGGCACAGCTCACACCTGCGACGCCGGTGTGTCCAGTTTCAAATGGCGGCGAAGCGTCGAGTACAGAAAAGCCGACTTGGGGCAGGTGACCCGGCCCGAATCGGGGTCCCGGAGGTGTGCCTGCTCGAGGTACTCCTCGAGCTGAGTCGTGGCAGTGGCGTACTGCCCCCGCTTGATGGAGTGGAAGACGTTGAGGTAGTCCTGCTTCGTGCCATCCTCGTTGCCCAGCGCCTTGCTCCCGTTGCTCCGCCCGCTGATGGAGTCCTCCAGCACGCCTGCCATCTTCACAGCCTTGGTGAACACCTCGAACACAACCTGCAGCGTCGCGACGCGGCTGCCACTCTGCCGCCCTGCCTGCCTGCTGCTGCCCCCCTCGGCAGGGCCAGCCGGTTGCATCCGCACGATCGCCCCGGCAGGCTCTGTCTTTAAGGCCTTCCCACCTTGCGCGATCACCCGCTTCGCAACCTCGTAGCTGCAAAGCACCCTCACGCCGATGGCGCTGCCCAGCCTGTCGATCAACATCATCTGGCGGATGCCGTCGCCACCCACAAAGTAGGTTTTGAGAATCCCGGTGCTCAGGGCGCCAGTCGTGAACTTCGACCGAACGACGGATACCGTGAGAGGGTTGAGCGTCGGGGTGGTGTCGCAGCACAGCCTCGGCTCGTGGGCCCCCTCGGTGTTGCGCTTCAGGGTCTGCCCGATGGAGAACTTATCGATCTCGACTGCCGCGAGGCACGCATCCATCTCGTTGGAGAAGCGCAGCAGAATCCCGAGGGGCTGCACATCCAGCAGGGCCCCGCCATATTTTCCCTCCGCGATGCTGCACACATTGTGCAGCAGCTCGCCGACATAGTCTGTGTGCAGCTCCTCGCAGAAGGCAGCCTGCAGGTAGGTGCGTGTGGAGACGTACGCCAGGCATGAGTTGGTCTGCTCCACCCGGACCCCATCTTCCAGCTTCAGGGGTGTTTTGAAGACCCTCGGCGCGATGCAATCTTCATACGTCGCGGATGATGTCATGCCGCTCCCCGCGCTGCTCGCGATGCTTCCACGGGGGATGGGAGCCGTGTCCCCAACGCAACTGACCAGGCGTGACGTGCGGCGTTTGGTACACCCCCCGTTGGGGTTGAGGCTCGTGCACAGCCCGCTTTGGTCCAAGGCCTGCTCGCCACCCCGAGGGGACATCGAGGGCGTTGCTGTGGCTGTGGGGACGGACACCAAGTCTGCCCCTGGCGGGGATGCCGAGGTGGGTGAGAGTGGAACGTTCGGCACAGCGCTGTTGCTGGTCCCCCCCGTCACCTTGACGTCGAGATCACGCCCGTCCCCAAAGACCCAGAGGGGCAGGAAAGGGCGGAGGTGCTGCAGCACACACAGCGCGGTGTAGAAGTGCCGCTGCATGTCATGCGTGTCTTCCTCGAACTTCGGAGCGCTGGCCGTGCCGCGCTGCGAGGTGCTCACCCCGAGCGCCGTGCTGCGCAGGCTTTGGCCCCCCACCATCGACGCCCCCTTCCTATCGCTGCCCTCCTCTCCAGCAGCGCCCTTTTTCCGACCCTTCTTCCGCTTCTTCGGCGTCTTATCCTTCTCCGGCTCATCTGTATTCTCAGGCAGGAACAGGTCTACGCTTTTAAAGGTCGCAAGGGCTCCACCCCCATCCTCTCGGAACGGACCTCCGACGGCGAGTGCCCAGTCGGAGCTTGCCACAGGCACCTTCCTCGCTGTGCCCCCACCGGCCGATGCGCTGGGCGACGCGGGATCATCGTCGCCGCCGCCGCCGCCACCACCCAACTCCGCATCCTGCACCGTCACCACGGGGTACCACCCGTTGCCTATCGTCGTCGGGGGTGTGGAGTTGCCGCTCCCCGAGCGCGCCTCCTGGTCCTGCTGCTGCTGCGGCGGTGACGGCAAGGAAATGGGTGGTGGATGGCTGTCGGCCGCCCCACCATCCGGTGCGGTGAGGTTGACACGGGGCGATGTGGGGACCGGGCTGTCAATGTCGTCGCTATCGGAGTCGCTCCCCGCCAGACGGTCCCACGACTCCAGCCGCTTGCAGTATTTCGATATGAGCTTTTCTGTGCTTTCCGACTGGCAGAAGTCGCACCGCAGGTGAAACTCATACATGTTCCGCTTGTGGAATGCGAGGATCGTGCTGAGCACAATCAGCAGAAACGCCGCCACCACCACCGGCAGGGCAACCCACCGCGCCACCGCGCGCCGCGCATCAACCTCGTGCCCCCTGAGGGCCGACAGGGCACCTCCGCGCAGCTCCGACGCCACACCCTCGAGCATCCCCAGCGACTGCTGCGGGAGGGCCGCTGCGGCACGCCGCTCCGCCCCCTGCTGCTGCAGCTCCTGCAGCGCCTGGGCCAGGCTGCCGGGGGTGCTGGGCGGCAGGCCCTGGGATGGCAACGGCAGAGAGGCGGCCCCGCCACCCCCGACACCCGACAGAACCTGCCACGCCCCGAGGGCGGAGTCGGGAAGCACGCCGGGATGCCCTCCGGCCAGCCCCACCAGGGCGAGGGCCGCGGTGCGGGCGCGGTGGAGCGGCAGGGGTGAAGTCCCCCACCCTAACCTCACCACGCCCTCCGTAGCCCCTGCGGGGTGCGGCGACGTGGCGTTGCCGCCCTGCGCTGCCCACCCGGCTGTGCCGAGGCGGAGCTGCCCGAGGAGGTGCCCCGCGAGCTGTGCGGCAGGGAGCCCCCCGCCGGTGCCGCCGTTGCCGGTGCCGCTGCCCCCGAGGCTGCGGAGGCTGAGGTGTGACAGCGACTCCGCGATTCCCGCACACTCCGCCAGCACCGCGCGGCGCAATGCGGGTGAGATGTAGGCTGCGCCACCCCGCAGTCTGGCCAGCACCTCGGGGGTCACCGGCAGGGCCATACCGGGAAGCGCCATGGCTGCCGCGCGTCTCCGGTATATTTCTGTCTCAAACATTGCACCGAGCAGCGCCGTTGCGGACCCCCACAGTGTCGCGTTGAGGCCCTCGGGATCCACAGCAGTCGCGGCAAACACGGGGTCCGCCTCTGCAAGCCGCGATGCCAGCAGCAGCGACGCTTCATGCCTTGAAGACCCTTCGGCAGGGCCACCTGTCCCGGTGGAGGTGGTGGTGTAGACACGGAGCACGACATCCAGCATGTCGGCGGACCACATCAGCCGAGATGCGTCTGATGCCTTGGCTGCAGATAGGCTTGCCGTGGAACCCGAGAGCGCGTCGCCCCACAGCTGAGGGGAGATGCCTGCGTGGAGCAAACGCTCTTGATAGAGCGAGGTGAACCGCATGCGGTGGTATGTCTCGTCTGCGAGAGATTCGCTGAGTGAGGCGATGTGGATAGCGGCGTCGGCGTGGGTCTCCGAGTGGTGCGCGGTGACGGCGGGGTTTGGAAGCGGGGCATGGGCTGCGGTCATGCCGATGCAGGCGGCGGCGCCTGCGGCGTAAAACGCGAGGAGGAGGGGAGCGCTGCGGTAGGCCTTGAAGGGGAGGAGGTCGGTGGTGTCCGCCTCGGGCAGGGCCTCCGTCACGTCCTCGTTGGGGGCCACGGAGAATGTGAGGATGTCATCCACGTCGGCAAAGCCCACCGTTACGGCGGGTGAGGAGACGGGATCCATCGTGGGGTTCTTCAGTGGCCTGCACCCCGCGCAGGACCCGTAGGGGGGAGACTGGGGGCGCAGCGCCTTGCTGCACACATACACGTGTGGGTCCTGCTGTGGTAGTGCAAAGCACACCGAGCGACTGCTCTTGATGCGATCTGGACTATCTCAGCTTACATACACGGAGTGTTGCTTGTTGGCAGGTCGCCTGGAGGTGTGGTGTGGTGTGGTGGAGAAGTGGCTGTTGCATTACATAATTCAATCAGTGCGGCCTGCGCTTGGAGTTGCGCTTTTTTGTGTGTACGACAACGCCTGCCTAGTCGATGTGTGCAGGATACTGAACGCTGCCGCGGCTCATTTTTGTGCGAAAAGCTAGCTGATCTTCCAAATAAAACACAACTGCGGACCCACTTCATGAATCCGGTCGGGCAGCCAATCGGTGTGACCAGTGAATGGCTACCGCCTGTCTCTTGGCTGGCTGGAGTCCAGTGGGTGGGAGAGGTGGGAGTGGGGCGAGAGGGGTGGGGGTCGCAACATCTGCAGCTGCATATCACCATTGCATCAGACGCGCATGTCGGGGGGACATGCGGAGCGTCTGGTTGGGATCCACAAGAGGAGGAGGTCAGACAGAGCCAAATAGGCGGCATTCGCTCAGAGATGCGGAAACACGCCCCGCCTCGCCCCACAAAGCAGGCGGCAGGTCGCACGGGTTTTGGGCACTGAAGCAAAGGAGCTCACCTATGGGAAGAACACGCCACACAGAGGGGGTGGGCAAGGATCGGTGCAGGATCCACCCAGTTAAGGCGTGACTACACACAATAAAAGTACTGCCAAAATACGCAATAGTACCTTCGCTCAGAACAACACTGCAGAAAAGTGAGAAACCAGCGAGCCGCCCTCACAGCACTGGCTGCAAAGCGACACCCCCTTTCTCCCGGCATACACAGTGCGGGAGTCGAGTATCAGACTGCATTCCGACTAGTCTGCCACAAGTCGGCACTCGATTAGTCGGCCCCGTAGGGGTCTTCGGTACGGTGCCAAACACGGTGCGTTTGTTTGGTATATTTCCCTCCTCTTCAGAAGCGAAAAAACCCGCCGGAACTATTTTTTTATCGAAGAATTGCCGATCGCTGAAGACCCCCCCTCCCCCCCATAAGCCTGAACAAATTGAACGATTTTTCGAAGCCATGTCTCTGACACCCTCCCGGGCGAGAGGGGGCCGCAGATTCTGGTTCTCCTGGCCAACACGGCGGCAGGCGCCGCCTCTCCTTCTGCTCGGTTGCTTGTTTAGTGGGTCTGGCACAGAGGCAGGGGGTGACCCGTGCTGGCACACAGAGTGATGGGTTCCCTTTCCTGATTTCGCATTGAGATGAAGCAAGTTGTGCAAATTGTCTGATGGCGGAATGTCACACCGAAGGCGTTATTCCAGAGGGTGGGGGCAGAGCAGGGGCAGGTCTTCAGGTGGGCGTGATGGGAGAATCGCATGACAAGACGAATGGTGTGCGGGAGGCGGGGTGGGTCGGGAGTGATGGAGAGAAAATCAAAGGGTGCAGGGTGGGTGAGCTACTTCACTTTTTCATGCAGAGCGTTGTGTCTGCCAAACGAGATCTAGCGCTGTAATCGGCCTGTGTTGACGAAGGGGCACCGTATCATGCAGGCGACGGGTTCATGCCGACGCTGGTCGTGGTCCGACATGAGGGGTTTGTAATGTGTGTCAACAGCTAACGCATGGCACAGGTCTTGGCACACACATCTCGGGCAGGAGCAAGTGGGAACAGGCGTCGAGAGTCTGCCAAGACAAGGGGGCAGTGAAGAATAAGATTGCTGGCAGGCGCTTGGGTGTCAAACACAAGCCACGTTTTGCCTTACCGACATTAGCTGTGCGCACAGACGCACCAAACTTTCGTCAGGCAAAAAAGACGCGCGGTTTGCCCACCCGGGTTTTGCTGCGTAGACAAAGACACCCTGCCCAGCAACTGCAAGACGGAACTAAACATCCTGGAACTAAACATGGGAGATCGCTGCGTGGATCAACGTGGCACCACCCGTGTGCTCGGCAGGTTGTTTCGGCACCTGTTTTCTCCGTGTCATGCTCTTCGTGAGCGTGTCAGGGATGTTGGCACACGCTGGGGAGGGTTCACATGATGACATAAATATATCAGAAGCACACACCCACGTGGCGCTGTCCTTGGCAGGACTTTGAAAGTGCCGGGTTCAACCTTCAGGGTGGCCTCCATATGCCACTGTCTTGCCAGCACCCCCTCAGGGCGGTGAGGCCAAGAGGCTGGGATATTTTCTCACCCCCCATAAACGCCACTCAAAATTTCGCGGGGGGGTTTGATCGTCGAGAGGGAATGGAAAAGTAAATCTCCCAGCACCTTCTCGCAATGTTAGTCCTTTTTGTAGTCACTACACCAGATATGTTGTACAAGGCAGATCAATGCACAACGGGAGGGTGTGTAGCAGTTGTCTGTCAGTGGCTTGGTGGTTGGACCGCAATACAGTATCACTAAAACACAACCAGGTGTCTGTCCGTAATACGTAGTCTCTCCTTGACACCATATACTTTGTGCCCCTGTATCGTTGTTTTTTTTGTACGAATAAATGGCGGAAGGGAAGGAGGGGAAGGAGGGGAAGGGAAAGCAGGTGTGTTTCGTAGCGGGGTATATCTACTACGCAGTTTCGGCTGCCAACCCACGACTGTGCAGTAGTGCGTGAACCACTGGACTCCGGCAGCCCGGTATCGAGTACCTTTCGTCAGCAACAAAATTTCGCGGGGGGGGGGTCGAACCCCCCACCACCCCCCCGCAAAGAAAACTCTGTCTTTGCCTATGAAGCAAAGTTCCATTCTCTGGGGAACCGAGTTCCGTGTCGGTACCGTGTGGCTCAAAAACGGGATTTCGACCACCCCATCAGACTGGATCTGAATCGATTTCCCCCATTTTGCTGAACGATTTTTTGAGCGATTTGTTGGCCATGGTGCTCAGTGTTTTTTCGCTTCGGAGATTATCCCTCTCATGGAGGTGGTTCAGAAGTCTGGTCTCAGAGAACAGAGACTCCCCATCACACCATAAACACCCCGACCACTTTTGAAGAGACTACTGTGGGACGGTTCACGGAGAATGCGCAACCAAACGGACCGCGCGGTAGTGATAGTCATTGCTCGCCCGCCGATTGCACCAAATCGCAGATGTTGCGAGATCATGGTACGAGGCGAGCACCAGTCAACTTCCCATCACCTCTAACTGCTCCAGTCCCAGCAGTCGCCTGAGGAGCACACGAAGGTGCTTGTGGCTGCGTCGTACACTACAAGTGCAAGCCCTTTGTGCCACGACTCGACCCACACGACCCTCCCGGCAGCGCTGTCGAAGTACCCCGCGACGCCGCCTTCCCATCTCGTCTTCCACTCCACGCATCCCATCAAGGGGTTCCACACGCCGCACACGCCGTGGTTCCATTTGTCCTTCCACTCGACGCACTGCAGGTTGGGGTTCCAGCACCCACCCACGCCGTGGTGCCACTTCTCCTTCCACTCCACGCATCCCGTGGTGTGGTTGAACACGCCGGCGACACCCCCTTCCCTCCTGGTTTTCCACTCGGAACGCTGCTCGACGGGGTTCCAGCACCCAGCCACCCCGTGGTTCCCCTTGTCCTTCCACTCCACCTGCCCTGTGATCGGGTTGTAGACGCAAGCAACGCCGCCTTCCCGGCGCTTCCGCTCCTCAAACTTAGCATTGCGGATGCTCGCGTTCACTGTATGGGCGCTGGTGGCGACACTGCCAGCTTCATGCGCAATCTCCTTCTTCTGCTTGACATGTGTGTCGAAATATGTGACCGCCCGCTTCGTCGAAAACAGCCGAGCACAGCAGGAGAAGTTGTCTGTGTAGGTATTGTTTTCGTTTTGATACTCCAGATGCAGTGCGGCATGGCACCGCTGCGCGCTGCTCAGGATCTCATCACTCTGCGGGAGGCACTGCATCAACTGCTCGCGCCGCATCGCCTGCGTCTGCACAGACAGCGCATGCAGGGCCTCCTGTGTGGCGCGGAGCTCTGCGACAGACATTGTAGCGGTGCTGTGGTGCGTGAGGTGAACCTGCAGGAAGGACATGGGGTGTGGCAGGGCTGTACGGAAGAGCCGATTCACCAAAACTGTGCTGTGGTGCAAATGCGAAGGGGGGGGTAGTAAAATAGAAGTAGAAGGAAGCACAATAATGATCACCCTTCACTCGGTATGAAGGTTGTGTCTGAAACCCAGTGATTTTTTCCCGGTCCGTGTTGTGTTGTTGTACTGTGTGGGCTATTAGGCTTTGATGGCGTGCATAAAAATGTGAAGGGGATGGGACCCGTCGCGAGACCACCCCCCCCCCCCTCCCCCACGAGCCCACACTTCATGAATCCGGCCGGGAAGCCAATCGGTGTGACCAGTGAATGGCTACCGCCTGTCTCTTGGCTGGCTGGAGTCCAGTGGGTGGGAGGCGGGAGTGGGGCGAGAGGGGTGGGGGTCGCAACATCTGCAGCTGCATATCACCATTGCATCAGACGCGCATGTCGGGGGGACATGCGGAGCGTGTGGTTGGGATCCACAAGAGGAGGAGGTCAGACAGAGCCAAATAGGCGGCATTCGCTCAGAGATGCGGAAACACGCCCCGCCTCGCCCCACAAAGCAGGCGGCAGGTCGCACGGGCTTTGGGCACCGAAGCAAAGGAGCTCACCTATGGGAAGAACACGCCACACAGAGGGGGTGGGCAAGGATCGGTGCAGGACCCACCCAGTTAAGGCGTGGCTTAGCACACAAACCACACACACAAAAGTGGTGTCAAATAAGGCGGCATGCACCCCCTTTCTCCCGCATACACAGCGCGGGAGTCGAGTATCAGAGTGCATTCCAACTCGGTCTGCCATAAGTCGGCACTCGATCAGTCGGCCCCGTATGGGGTCTTCGCTCATAAAAATGGCGCATTTTTTTTGGCAGATTTCCCTCCTCTTCAGAGGCGAAAAACCCGCCGGAACTCTTTTTTGCCGAAGAATTGCCGATCGCTGAAGACCCCCCCTCCCCCCACCACCCCTCCCCCCTATAAGCCTGAACAAATTGAAAGAAGTTTTCAAGCCATGTCTCTGACACCCTCCCGGGCGAGAGGGGGCCGCAGATTCTGGTTCTCCTGGCCAACACGGCGGCAGGCGCCGCCTCTCCTTCTGCTCGGTTGCTTGTTTAGTGGGTCTGGCACAGAGGCAGGGGGTGACCCGTGCTGGCACACAGAGTGGTGGGTTCCCTTTCCTGATTTCGCATTGAGATGAAGCAAGTTGTGCAAATTGTCTGATGGCGGAATGTCACACCGAAGGCGTTATTCCAGAGGGTGGGGGCAGAGCAGGGGCAGGTCTTCAGGTGGGCGTGATGGGAGAATCGCATGACAAGACGAATGGTGTGCGGGAGGCGGGGTGGGTCGGGAGTGATGGAGAGAAAATCAAAGGGTGCAGGGTGGGGGAGCTACTTCACTCTTACATGCAGAGCGTTGTGTCCGCCAAAACGAGATCTAGCGCTGTGATCGGCCTGTGTTGACGAAGGGGCACCGTATCATGCAGGCGACGGGTTCATGCCGACGCTGGTCGTGGTCCGACGTGAGGGGTTTGTAATGTGTGTCAACAGCTAACGCATGGCACAGGTCTTGGCACACACATCTCGGGGCAGGAGCAAGTGGGAACAGGCGTCGAGAGTCTGCCAAGACAAGGGGGCAGTGAAGAATAAGATTGCTGGCAGGCGCTTGGGTGTTAAACACAAGCCACGTTTTGTCTTACTGACATTAGCTGTGCGCACAGACGCACCAAGCGTTCGTCAGGCAAAAAACACGTGCGGTTTGCCCACCCGGGTTTTGCTGCGTAGACAAAGGCACCCTGCCCAGCAACTGCAAGACGGAACTAAACGTGGCCTGCCGCGGTGTGATAAAAAACCTCTGAGACTGGATCTGAATCGATTTCCCCCATTTTGCTGAACAATTTTTTGAGCGATTTGTTGGACGTGGTGCTCAATTTTTATTTCGCTTTGGAGAAAATCCCTCATGTGAAGGTGGGTCAGAAGTCTGGTCTCAAAAAAATCAGAGATTCCCCAGCACACCATGAACACCCCAAACCACTTTTGAAGAGACTACTGTGGGACGGTTCACGGAGAATGCGCAACCAAACGGACCGCGCGGTAGTGATAGTCATTGCTCGCCCGCCGATTGCACCAAACAGCAGACGTTGCGAGACCATGGTACGAGGCGACCACCAGTCAACTTCCCATCACCTCTAACTGCTCCAGTCCCAGCAGTCGCCTGAGGAGCACACGAAGGTGCTTGTGGCTGCGTCGTACACTACAAGTGCAATCCCGTCGTGCCACGACTCGACCCACACGACCCTCCCGGCAGCGCTGTCGAAGTACCCCGCGACGCCGCCGTTCCAATTCGTCTTCCACTCCACGCATCCCATCAAGGGGTTCCACACGCCGCACACGCCGTGGTTCCATTTGTCCTTCCACTCGACGCACTGCAGGTTGGGGTTCCAGCACCCACCCACGCCGTGGTGCCACTTCTCCTTCCACTCCACGCATCCCGTGGTGTGGTTGAACACGCCGGCGACACCGCCATTCCAGTTGGTTTTCCACTCGGAACGCTGCGCGACGGGGTTCCAGCACCCAGCCACGCCGTGGTGCCACTTCTCCTTCCACTCCACCTGCCCTGTGATCGGGTTGTAGACGCAAGCAACGCCGCCATTCCAGTGATTCCGCTCCTCAAACTTAGCATTGCGGATGCTCGCGTTCACTTTATGGGCGCTGGTGGCGACACTGCCAGCTTCATGCGCGATCTCCTTCTTCTGCTTGACATGTGTGTCGAAATATGTGACCGCCCGCTTCGTCGAAAACAGCCGAGCACAGCAGGAGAAGTTGTCTGTGTAGGTATTGTTTTCGTTTTGATACTCCAGATGCAGTGCGGCATGGCACCGCTGCGCGCTTCTCAGGATCTCATCACTCTGCGGGAGGCACTGCATCAACTGCTCGCGCCGCATCGCCTGCGTCTGCACAGACAGCGCATGCAGGGCCTCCTGTGTGGCGCGGAGCTCTGCGACAGACATTGTAGCGGTGCTGTGGTACGTGAGGTGAACCTGCAGGAAGGACATGGGGTGTGGCAGGACTGCAGAGTAGAGCCGATTAACCAAAACTGTGCTGTGGTGCAAATGCGAAGGGGGAAAGCGCCCTATCACTTCACAGCTACAACCGCTCTGATGAATTTCCTTTTGTTTGTTGCGTTGACGCTTCTACACACAAAACCCTGAACTGATCACACCCTGAGCCTGATGAAGGGTGGGGTTAGTGTATAGAGCACGTTTGGTTGCAGCTGTGGTGGGGCGCTTTCCGCTCACACGAGTGTGCTTAAACAAAAAATTCACTATTGCGGGAACACCCTCCTTGTCTGTACAAACAGTGCCTGCGAGTGCATGTGTGTGCAGGGTACCGAACGCTGCCGCGAGCCCTTTTTTCTCTGCTCTTCCGTTCCATCAATGGTTTGTGCGTGGGGTGCATGGGTGAACACACCCGCTGCCAGAAGGTTGCACAACCCAAAGCGGGCGGTTGAGGGGGGTGGGCGGGTCGGGGGGAGCTCCCAGCTTGTATTGCTGCCGTGTGTGATCAGCACATATGAGGGGCTGAGACCATTAGATCTAAAGGATGTGGGGGGGTTGCGGGCGGGAAGTGGACACTCTTGCTGTATGGCCAACCTAGGTCCACCACACCGTGCCTAAACAAAGCACCTCTGCAAGCAACCGGAAGGTTTTTTGCACAAAAAAAACGGAGCATAAAAAGGGCAGCCTTCTGATTGCATCTGCTTTCCGGCGCTGGTGCAGCTTGTGGTGCACAGGCTGGGCGGACCGTCATTTCGCGAGCCGCTCCGGTGGTTTCTTGCCCCGTGTCCGCGAGCCAGAACCAAACGACCGTCGATCAACACTGCCGTGTCAAGGTGGGGGAGGGGGGTTTTTGCGGGGCAGAAGTATAAAGAAACGGTGAAGAACCGACCACCCTTCGTTCTCGAGTCCTAAGTTGCGAGACGGGGGTCATAGCAAAGAACAGCAACATAACGGACCGGACTTAGAAGATTGACACCGGGATGCAAGGGGGGGTAAAGAGTAGGTTGTAGAATTGATTGTAGAGGGGTAGATTGTGAAGGGGGGGGGGGGTGGCGGTTGTGTATACGGTGTGCTAGAAAGGCCTTTGGAGAGGGGCACTTGCTCCCAAGTCACAGGAAGGGGGGGGGGGGGGGCATCCTCACAGAAGTGCAGAAAAATGAGAAACCAGCGAGCCGCCCTCACAGCACTGGCTGCAAAGCGACACAGGTTGACACACAGTGTGGCACAGTGTGAAGACCCCAATATATACGAAAGCAAGGGCACGCCCATCGGGAGTGCACCGCGCGAACACACGTTCCGCTCTTTGCTGTAGTGTAGGTGCACTGATGTACACCACAGCGCGGTGTACCATCGGTGTACCTACACGAGTGCGTGGGAACTGGGTGCCACTGACCCCCGATTCAAATGGTTTCGGGGTCGTTTTGTGACTGGGCAGGCACACGCCACAGGAGGGTCTGGGGGGCGGAGCCCCCAGCCGCCGGAGGCCACGGTAGTGAACATCTGTTCCTTGCAGTCTCGGGCAGTCGGGATTCCCTCGGTTTTGCGATGCTCGTAAGTAGGCTTCGCTGTTTCGCAGCCCGACCAGCAGGAGATCACCGGCCCTGGGTGACACCCAAAAAAAATGGAAACGGTGATTTGCACCGCTCCCAAGGGCGGTGCTCTGCACAATCCGTCCTTTCGCTATAAATATGAGAAACACCGTTCCCAGCAACTGCAAAAAGGCAGATCCGGGCTACGTTTCGTTGAGTGCACACTCCTGTGTCAAAGGCTGTGTAAGCCCCTGTGAAGTGGCATGAAGGTGATCCTTCTCCAGCTTCAGTCGTACGATTTCCTTCGTTACTTCGCGACCTCGCTACGCTTCGTCGCTCGTAACTGGTAAAAAGCGTAGCGACCGTGATTCCTTCTTCCTTAATGATGCGTTGACGCTTCCACCACCCTAGAGCCTGCTGCTTTGATGTGGGTGTGGAGCACATGTGAACACGAAATAGCAAGACATACTGAAAAGAAGCAGGTCGTCGGAAGCACTCCTACACTTTTACGCATCATGCATGTGCTTTAAAAAAACAATTGGTGCAGGTTTTCGGTGCTAGCGAAAACCCTGACCCTCTGATCGGGAAGGAAACATGGAAACGTTTCCGCTCCCCAAGAAGGAAATCGCATACTCAAGGCTGTGTTGAGGCCCTGTGAAGTGGCATGAAGGTGTTAATCCAAAAGCTTCAGTCGTACGATTTCCTTCGTTACTTTGCGACTTCGCTACGCTTCGCCGCTTGTACCTAGTAAAAATATAATACTCGGAGGAGACGCGCCTGTGGTGCTTGAGGTGCTCACGTGGCAACGCAGCACTCGAAGATCCCGCAACGTCAAAGATCATGAAGACACCGGTGTGGTAGCCAGAGGTGGAAGAGTGAACACCAGCACACACAACACACACAACACACACGCGCGCAGTGACCAACCTTTATTTGGTTAGTGCGTGCAGGATCGAGCGACCTCTTCACGATACCACTGCACACAGACACCCAAAACACAAATCTTATTATCGCAGTGTAGAACGCATAGGGGCGCCGGAGTGCTCTTGATGCGATCTCACTGCACACACACATCGGTTGAGCGGCAAGAAGGGCTGAAATATCACCTTCCTACATAGTGACTAAGGGGTCGGGCATGAACACAGAACAGCGCCTGCGTGGGCAGGCCGGGGGCGTAGGTTCACACAGCGAAAGCAGGCTGCAGCATGTGCAGGGCTAGTGGGGTCAGGGTCGCAATGCAGGTCCAGCCAGCAGCAGGCTGCTAGGGATAGCGTCTGCTGGCCCAAGTCCGAAGGCGGGCAGCACAGATCGTGTTAGGGGGTGGGGGGCTGGGACGGGCGATACGTGACCAGGGCCCACGTATCGCGTATAATACGTGCCCCCATGAGCAATGAAACGGCAATACAAAACAACGGGTGGGAGGCACGGGGAGGGGCAGGGCATACAATAGGCAATGCCGCAGATCACACAGTGCCCCCCCCCCCCACCCCCATCCCCACCACCACCACCACCACCACCACCATCTTCCTCCCACCTCTCTCCTGCACACACAACCACCGCCCCAGTGGCACAGCCGGGAGAGTGGGGACTCGTCATGAATGGACAAAGCCAACTTGCAGGTGCCGGGTTTGGGTTGTTTGCTCTGAATTTAAATTTCCCTTCAAACCGCTAGGCGATGGGGGCGGGATGACGCTAGAATGCCTTCTATCATGCTGTGGGGTGTGGGGTGTGTGTGGGGTGGGGTCTTGCTAGGATACAAAGGAGATGGGGGGAGGGGGAGGTCAGGTCCTCCAGGTCTGCTTGTTGTATCAGTTCGCGTGGCGAGGGGCTGGAGCGGGGGAACAAAGAGACACACAAACCCTGCTGTGAGCGGATCGGCGTTTCCCCTCAGACACCCCTTTATTGCAAGTGGTAGTAAAAAGAGAAACACGACGGGTCCGATCGTAAACGTCCTCTCCTCGACAAGCGACCTCACGACTCCCCCCTACGCACCTACGGTGCTCAAACAAGTTTGTGGTGTGTGGGTGTGTGGGGTTCCGAATCAGAAGACTGCAGGCAAGAGAAGGAACCAACCGAAACGGGGCCTCAATTCACAGCGAAACGCTATACTTAGGAAGTGGGGAGGGAGGGGGGGTCGGATCTGTGCTACAAGTCGCGGACTCACTCTAGACGAAGAGGGTGTCGCGGCCGTGTGGGGGGAACCAAAAACTTGATGAGGAGTTCCGTGCGTAGTGCCCAGCACAGCGTGACAACCTCGCCAACCTGGCCAATTCAGCCAGTGGGGTAGCTGCCTGGAACACAAAAAAAACGTTCAGAACACCAAAAGAAAACTGCATGTCTTCTTTGGAATCCCTCTAAGCGGGCAAAGCCCTTCACTAAAGTGCTTAGTAATGGGGTGCGTGTGGGGTGTGCGTTTGCCCATCTAGTAGCAGGGCACAGCGGGGATCTGTGTGCGGCGTGGGGTAACCAAGGCATACTACAATGGCCTCGCAGATGGAGTTCTGGATGTAGTTCTGCGTCGAACCCGTGAACATGGTTGGTGCGTCTTCCGTTTCGGACTCGCACATCTCGGACATCATCTGTGTGGGGGTGATGATGAAAAAATAGGGACGCTGGGTGGCGAGTGGCGCGTTCGTGGCTATAAAGCAACTGCGTCGTATGACGCATCAGCTGACTGCATCTAGGGATGGCATGACGGAGGCATTCGAGAAACATAAACACAAACCCCACAGGTGCGACCAGAAGGAGCCACCGTCGCAGCCGCCTCCCCATGGACCCCCCCGCAAGTGAGCCACGGCCCACTTCCCCTCACTGACTGACGAGCTGTGACGAGCTGTGACTGGTAGCGAGGGCCCCCCAATATTTAAGATTTAAGATAGCGGCTGTTGTTTAGGCCCAACCTGACCCCAAAACATACACTCTGCTCTGTTGCCATTGCCAGGATCGACCGGACCCGATCCCTCCGCTGAGTTGCCACCCCCGTAAAATAACTCGCGTAGGCGGGGTACTCCTCAAGAATCGCCTTCAGATCCGCCATCGGAAGAAAATACAGCTCGCAGTACGTCAGGAGCCGGAACTCCGCCGGCTGCGGCACACCGAGGAGGCACGTGATCTCCCCCCAGAAATCCCCCTCTTCAACGACCTCGACGATTTCCCCGTCCACGAGGGCACGCGCATCGCCTTTGTAAAGGAAGTAGATACCCATGGTCCGCAGCTTTGCGGGCTCCCCCCTCTCGAAGAGCACCTCGCCTGGCGAGCCAAACCGTAGGGACAGCTTCGCCAGGATGCGCGTGAGGAAGGCAGGGTCAGGAGATTTGTGGAATAAGTCGATCTTCTCGTATGCCTTCAGGTTTGCAAAGTAAGCCAGCTCGCCCACCAGCTCTCGAGGGAGGTCTAGTTTCAGGTCGTCGAACTGCCCCTCGTAGACCTGCTTCGTCTTGGCCCAGAGCATGCGGTGGTATCGAAGGATGTCTGCCGTCGTCTTCTCGTCAAGTCTCCTGTGCTCTGCCACCGCAACAACCGCGTCGAGGCGCTGGAGAAACACCTCGTTGTGCGTCATCTTCATTGTGTTCTGAAGGTATGCGATGACGGTGGCGAAGATCCCGATCCCCATCACAACGTTAACGATACAGAGAGCGTGCTGCTTGTCTGTGTCGGGCCATTTCTGGCCGTAACCCGCAAAGCCACGGAGGGCCCAGTGGAATTCTATCAGCGCCTTTTGGAACTGCGGGAGGTTGTCATAGTGCGGGACCCCGAAGTACATCTCGAGGCAGGACGAGTTCAGGCTGTGCCCCGGCAGGCCCGAGACAACCCATTTCTCACGCACGTCTGGGCAGAAGTCGCTCTGCACGGAGTTCCACAGGTTGCCCATCCAGTAGAGGACAAAGGCGAGCATCGTCAGGTGGTACCCCACCTTCACCGCGACGGGGTGTGCGTCTGGGAAGTAGGTCGCCTGTATGACAAGCACTTGGGAAGGCAGGCGGAGGACGTTGAGGAGGCGATTGGCACGCACCCAGGGGTACTTTGCGTACACCAGGGTGTCGAAGGGGAGCCAGAACAGCTCCCATGGCACGGAGGCGACGAGGTCTATGGGGAACCACGTGGCGAGGTATACTTTTGCGATCTCCTTTGCCTGCGTGATCTTGATGCCTCGGTCTGTCGTCAGCGGCTCGTAGAAGTTGAGGAGCACGTCCCCGATGAAGAAGAGATCGCAGGTGCACCCCAGCGCCAGGAAGGCAATCACATGCGTCTTGTAGCTGTCTGTTCCAAGCGACATCCGCGGGGGTGTGAACAGGCACTCCGCAAGGATGGCGGCAAGCTTGAGGATGTTCCACACCTCCGCCGCCTCGAACCTGCCGAAGACAGCTGTAGTGGATGTGTTGTTGTCATTCCCGTGGAAACCCAAGTGGCGTCGCACCAGATGCCGGTCACGCAGGGTCTTGACAGTCACGGGTGACAGCAGGGCGTCGCTTGCTGCTGTGAGGGACCTCTCCTCCCGCCGAGACTGGCTGAGGCGCTTTGCGTGGGAGACGGACGGTGGTTTGATAGACATCGATAGTGTGGGATGCCGGGCCACTGCAGGCGGGTTGAAGGAGTAGTACGACTGGCTGTCGATCGGTTCTTCCGCCATGCTGTCGTACAGCTGGAACTCGACCCCCGCATGGTGGATGCGCAGGGAGAGCGGCTCGTCGGAGTTGCGCACCCCCTGCTGTTCCTCCAGCAGCGCAGCGCAGCAGGCCCGCTGCAGCACGCCTGCCCACAGGTCATTCTCCTCCGTGTCGTGGTACTGCTGAAAGAGATCGCGCGCGTTGGACCAACACCTGTCAGCCAGCTGCCCCATAGCTCGCAGGTATACAGGGGACACCTCAGCCACCATCTCGCACACGCCAGAGCTGGGGATGTGCGCAGGGAGGGTGAATGTGCTGTCATAGCACACCGGGCGCCACACCATCTTGTCGCCCTGCAGCGATTCATCTGATAAGTCGCGGTTGAGCATGCCCGTGCGCCTGCCCCGCCCGTTTGTGGTGGTGTTAGCGGCAACCTCTGTCGCACGCTGCTGCACGGCGATGTCCGCATCCGCCACCACACCCAGCTTGTAGCGGTACGACCACATCGCGAGGCACTCTGCCCTGGCCCGGTCCTTGCTGTGGACAAAATCCTGCCCGCGGTGCTGCAGGAAGTCGCCTGTGCCGACACACATGCCGATCCCTGCGTGCCAATCTGCGAATATTTTACGCACCTGCGACGCGCACTTCACGCACTCCTGCAGGCTCCGCGACACTGTCCACCGTGCTATCATCCGGTCGCTCGACACGGTCTCCACCGTGCCGCTGGCACGCTCAATCGCCATGCTGAAGCACGCCATCGCCTCACGAAACTTCCCTGTCGGGACGTAGGACAGCAGCAGCACGAGAAACACCAACCGGCAGCCCTGGTCGGCAGCAAAGCGGTGTGCAGTCACTGTCCTGTCCAAAGCGCCCTTCTGGATCTTCGGGATACCCATCTGCACCGTGGTGGTGCCCAGCAGCATGCGGTACTCCGCAGGCGATGCGGCGATGGCGTGCAGCACCCTCTGCTTCATGGAGGCCACGGCGCGCCCCGTGTGCTGGCGGTCGATGTGCTCCAGCAGCTCCACCCCGCGGTCCATCTCCGACGCCTGCAGGTGCAGCCACAACACGGCAAGGTCTGCGTTGGTCCCCTCCCCCTCATCAATAGCATACACGGGAGATGCCTCGGAATAGCCTCCGACGGTGAAGGTGATGTAGTCGATTTGGGTGAAGCGGTAGTCTGCGTGGTGCTCGTCTGAGCTGTGCCCGGCGTACAGCACTGTGGTGCTGAATGCGGAGCATGCGGCAGCCAGCGTGTCGGCTATCTCGATGGCCCCCGCGGTGACGACAGACCAGGACTGCATGTCAGTTCCGACCCTGCCCTTCAGGACGCCGCCACGCCGCACGCCGGCAGACAGATAGAATTCAAAATCCTCGAAATCAACCTCGACACGCGTGCCGTAGAATGCTGTGCGCAGCGCGTCGGAGATGTCATTACGCGATGAGAAGGATACTGCCAGCATAGACCCTGTGCATCGGTCGATCCGCCCGTTGTTGACTGAGGCGACCGATGCTAGCGCGTCAAACAGGATGCACAGCGCGTTGCTGAAACCCGCCACATCGAGTGTCGGGTGGATCACGTCAGGCACGAGCCCGCGAAAGGCAACCACAGTCTCCTCTGACAGATACAACCCGCGGAATTTGTTATCGCTGCCGCGGCGCAGCGTGGTACTGAGACGCTTAGCCCTGCGGTCATCACGGGAGAAGCGCGGATCCTCAGGGAAGAGAGACGCGCGCGCCCCGTGCGCTCCTGCATAGTGTGCCGTGCGACCTGCCGTCATCTGCGACGCCTTCTGCAGACGTGACGCAAGGACCTCTGCAATGTAGGCAGAGATGGGTATCCACACGGCGACAGCGACTCCAACTCCCCACATGGGTGCACCCGAGGCATCCACAGCGTAGAGAGAGAAGCCAGCCACAGCGACGCTGAAGGCATTCCAGAGGGCGATGGACACAGTCAGCGTTGTCTGGGGGGATATATCGGGTTCCACGTCGGTCGCCGCATGGGGGGGGGTCATTGCCCGGTCAAGTGGAAAGCGCCCTATCACTTCACAGCTACAACCGCTCTGATGAATTTCCTTTTGTTTGTTGCGTTGACGCTTCTACACACAAAACCCTGAACTGATCACACCCTGAGCCTGATGAAGGGTGGGGTTAGTGTATAGAGCACGTTTGGTTGCAGCTGTGGTGGGGCGCTTTCCGCTCACACGAGTGTGCTTAAGAAAAATATTGGCACCGGATGTAACGGCTGTGGCACATTCGGATGCTGGTCCATAGTGGTGCGCCACGCCGGCGCATGGCCCGGCGTGTCGAATCACCTGCGTGTGGGTGTGTGGCACGGTAAAGATGTATCATCAGCAGCATGGAGTTTCATGCCTCTTAGGCCCTGCTGCAGGTCAACAAACAGGATGTTCGTGAGTTTTTTTTCCCCCTTCGTCATAGGCTCAGGGCGTGATTATCACCTTCAGGGCTTTGCGTGCAGAAGCGCATCAACAAACTAAATACAATAGGTTGCTGCTGAACGGTGGATTTTGAACTCATTCGAGGGCATCCTGCACACACAAGCAGGGGTAGGAGCAGGGGGAGAGGGGGGGCGGGGTGTGGGCACCCGCAGCCTCGACGTTTGCATGCCTGGCACAGAGAATCCAGCGCCTCTTCATCTAACAAAAAAAAACTGCGTGCCAGTGCGTGGGTAGGTTGGGGCGGTGAGGGGGCCTTCGGTATCGAAGGTGCGTTTGCTTTCTGGCAACACATTCGACGATTTATTTTTCTCCTGAAAAAACAAAGAATAAAAAATGCGCCAAATGCCTTCGTTGGCACCTTCCTCCCCCGTCCACCCTCCTGCCCGTGCGCCTGCACGTCAGAAAGGGAGGGAAACCGGCGGTAATTCGCCTGATGACGCGAGAACAACCGACACATCCGGCGTGGTGTGTCTTGCATGGTCTGCACCGCACAGTTCCCCACCCCGTTCTGCATAAATTTTGCATTCCGGATTTGCCTCCAGCCATGTGGGGGGGGGGAGCGGGAGACATGCCGACCCGAGCACCAAAAAGGCTGTCACACAATGCCCGAAAAACGGGGAATGAAGAGAGCTGGAACGCCCTCGTGAAACCCATCATACGTGCTGCGTGAAAAAGTGCCACGTTGCGTAACCCCCACCCCCCCCCCCCCCCACCCCCTACCTTTCTTGAGGTTCCGAAAGGTATACCTTTCTTCCCTACTGCTTCTGCTGCGCACAAAAGGTGCGTTTGTTGGGGGGGGGGGGGTGAATAAAAAAGCAGGCAGTCTAACGGGGGAGGGGTCTTCTGGTGTGTGTCAAAACGCTGTAGGCTGTGCCTTCTTCCTTCTGTGAGGCAGAGCCACGTTTCTGCACTTTGCGGGCGGACGGCCCACCATCCCCTCGCCTGCCCCCTTTCCCGCTGCAGGCGAAAAAAAATACGCCCTGTGCTTAGAAAGCCTCTTCGTCGTCGCTTTGCTCGTTGAGGGGCTTGATAGTCTCCTTGGCGTCCTGTAGGAATTCAAGAAAGGTGGGTTGGGAGGGGGGTGTGATATGTAAGTTCAAAAGCGTAGCAACCGTAATTCCTTCTTCCTTAATGATGCGGTGACGCTTCCACCGCTTTGATGTGGGTGTGGAGCACATGTGAGCACGAGTTAGCGAGACACACAGAAAAGGAACAGGGTCGTCGGAAGCACTCCTACACTTTTACGCATCATAAAATTAAATGGGGGCCCTCGCTACCAGATGTGACTGAGTGAGAAGGAGTGGGCCACGGCCCACTTCCCCTCACTGACTGACGAGCTGTGACGAGATGTGACTGGTAGCGAGGGCCCCCAATGTGCTCAAAATGATTGAGTCTCTGTTTGTGTCGGAGGATAGAAAAGGGGAAAAGGAGGTGAGGTGAACATTCTGAGACCTCAGAGAGAGTGGTTGTACTTGTAGCTCGCTTCCACTATCTCGATCCCACCCACCCACCCCCCCTCTCCATCGATGTGCGGCATGCCATGGCACAACACGGCGAGGCACCCCACGCCCCCACCCTTGCCTCTTTGACCTGTGCAGACAGAGAGCACAGAGGGAGCTCTCCTGCCCCTCCTGGCACAGCAAGGCCTGACCCCACGTCTGAATCATACCTCACCCGCCAACTTCTTCATCGCCCGGATAGCCCCCTTCCGCTCGCCAAGCTCGCCTGCACTTTTCGTCGCGCTCAGCAGATACTCCAGCTCGCCGCGTGCACGCTTGGTGACGGGCGCGCCGTCAGACTCGCCCTTGCCCTTCCGCTTGCCGCCCTCTTCGCTCCCCTCGCCGTCAACCGCCTCGCCATCGAGGCCATCCTCGTCTTCCTCCTCCTCCTCCTCTTCATCCTCTTCATCCTCCTCGTAGGTCTTGTCGTCTTCATCGTCGTCGTCGTCAGTAGCAGCCCTCTGCGCCTGCTTCCCCTTCGGCTTTTCATCGCTGCTGTCAGAATCGCTGCTGCTGCTGCTGCTGCTGCTGCCCTCCTCCTCCTTGTTGATCTCGATCAGCAGCTCCTTCACCAGCGCCTTGTGCGGCACGAGGTCCACACTCGCATACGCAGGGTCGGCAGCCTTCACCCTCTGCATGGCGGCGGACACGCCGATCGTCTCATCCCCCTTCAGGCTCTTGTACACCTTGAAAAGAGCCTTCTTCAGCGCAGCACGATTAACCGGAGGCATCGGAAGTGATTTGCCTTCAGCAAGAAGATGGTTATATAGGGAGAGAGAGAGAGAGAGAATGTGCGTGTGTGTGTGTGTGTGTGTGTGTGTGTGTGTGTCAGTCCCTCTATTTCACTCTGTATGCAGGGCGGTGTGTGCCTGAGATCTGCGCCGCGCGGGACGGTTCTCTCACTCGACTCTTTCGCTGACAAGCAAGCTTTTGTTTGGGCAAAGAAAAAACTGACTTGGGGGGGGGGGGGGGATCGTGGAACAGCAGAGATAAGGTTCGCAGCAGCACACGGAACACTCGCCAGTGCGGGCGGAAGGGCTATCGAGAGAGTGGGGGAGGGGCGGTGTGGGAGGGGGGGGGGGGGCGGGGGTATGGCGTCTGAAGCTGCAGTTCGGGGTGGGGGCACATGATTCAGCCGCGCCACCATACGAAGACCCGGGGGGGGGGGGGGGGGCTAGGCTGCACTATACGTATAATACGCTATACGTATAATACGTATAATACGTATTATACGTATTATACGTATTATACGTATTATACGCTCCAGATTTTCACCCCATTTTTGCATACACCGTACAGAGTGGCTGTCCGTGGCTGGACTTGGAGTGTGACCTTGATATCCTTGTTGAGTGTGACTCTCACTGCATCCCCCAGTCAGCTGAAGTGCATGTGGGTGTGTAACGATATCAGGTGAGAAGCGCAACCGCACCGACAAGGCGTGGGACGCTGTCGAAGTGCTGACGAACGACGCCACGAACCCAAAGTCCGGTGTGAGTCGCATCGTAGATGCCTGTGCAGTATTGCCTGAACGTATAATACGTATTTTAACGTATAATACGCTCAACGTATAATACGTATAATACGTTATAGGGGGTCTTCGCTACGGGGTGATCGTCAGTGCATTTTGGTGCATTTCCTGTTGAATTGGCTGAAAACTGACGAAGTTTGTCGAAGTTTGTCGACCAGCGAAGACCCCCATACGCTGGGGGGGTGGAACGTATAGCACAGCCTAGGGGGGGGGGGGGGGCAGGCACGGCGGCAAGGAGGGAAGTGACGCTTCACGGATAGGGAAGCGGTGCTGGCAAGCCTGAACAGCCGTCTCGACGTGACGGCTGTTTTCAGGGGACTAGTTGTGCAGTCAAGACGGGCGGCTAGATGACTTGGTGGTGACGACACCACCACCCTACCCCCACCCCCACACCCTGCATCTGGGTTCACGCATTCACACGGAAAAATATTTGGGGCTTTGCGCTTTGTTTGTACAAACGGGCTACCACGCCATGCATGCCAAGGCATGCCAAACGCGAAAAAAGAGGGGCGCACTCTCTTCCCCTCACCAACTGACGAGCCGTGGCGGGCCGTGAAGTCCCCCTGCTGGCACAGAGGTTGCGACAGAATGAAGGGGCTCAAAAGGGGGGCTTCGCACAGTGTCGCAACTGTGCCAGGTGCGGCGCACATTACTTTGTGAGGGCGGGTGCGCATTTTTTTTCTGCGGTTGCTGAAAAATACTACAAAATGCTCTTTGGCCTCTGTACTGAGAGTTGCATTGGACGCTTCCACCGAATAAGGGAGCCTTGGAGTGAGAAGCTGGAGAGAGAGAGAGAGATATTGAGTAAACCTGAGGATACACCACCCAATACATAACAAATGGCGAAATTCTGCAACTGATTTTCTGTTCTTTTTTGAAGAATGGGCGCACCACACACACACACACACACCCGACACCTTCCACACACCACCCTTGAACGATTTTGAACGATGTTTTGCCCCCCATGAAAGTGCGAAGACAGCGAGCTGTGCAGTGTGGTATGCCTCTAATTAAATAATAGGCGGCAAAGGTGGCACAGTTTTCTGATACACTTTAGCACAGCAGAGAGCGGGAAAGGCCCCGGGGGGAGGGGTCTTCGCCAGCGGCAGATTTTCGGAAAAGCGAGGTGGGTTTCACCTATAGTGGGGGGGGGGGGGGGGCATTCGCTTTGTCAAACAAATCGTGTCAGTTTGACACCTCTTTTGAGAGAGGCGTTTCACTTTTCTGCACTTCTGAGCGAAAGCTCCCAATGGGGGTAGGGAGGGGCTTGGCTCAGAGGTATAGAGGTACAGCGTATCAGTTCTCGGTGGAGTGTGTCGTCTTTCGTGGACTTTCTGTACGATGCGGGTCCGCTAATCCAACACAGCAAACGCTCAGAAGTGCAGAAAAAAAAGTGAGATGCCTCGCAAAAAGGGAGAGATAAACTGACACAAGTTTTTAAAACGCTGGCGTGCAGGGTGCAGGCAGCGCGCGCAAATGCGACCTGTTTCCGGGTGCCCGCGCGCTCCCGGCGACCGTGCACCCTGGGTGCACGGGTTTGGGCTGAATCTGGGTGACGTACGAGTAGGGCTCCCACCCTGAAAATGGGCTATCTGCAGTCACTCCAGGGACCTGACATCACCTGAAAGTGACCCAAAAGTGCGGAATCTTCGACTCGCGGAATCGCGATTGACCCCTTCCATTGCACTCTTTGGGCTCTGTGCGGATCGTAGTGGGGTCACACTGTGGGTCTAGGTGCCAAGCTTCACCCATGAAATGTGGGTCTAGTTCAGGGGCTGGTCATAGGAGACTGTGATGGGAGGCCGAGAGTCAGCCAGCCCACCCACCCAGCGGGACCCCCTCCTCGGGTGTTCCGAAACCCCGTTCTTTTGAATATTTGGAATCTGTGCGCATCGTAGTGGGGTCACTTTGTAGGTCTAGGTGACAAGCTTTGTCCATGAAATGTGGCTCTGGTTCAGGGGCTGGTCATGGGTGAAGGTGACTGGGAGTAACACACCATGCCACCCCACCCAGCCACCCACCCAGCGGGACCCCCTCCTCAGGTGTTCCAAAACCCCGTTCTTTTGAACGTTTGAAACTTTTGCGGATCGTAGTGGGGTCACACTGTGGGTCTAGGTGCCCAGCTTCACCCATGAAAAAGCGGTCTGGTTCAGGGGCTGGTTATGGGTGAAGGGTGACTGGGTGACACACACCATGACACCCCACCCCACCCAGCGGGACCCCCTCCTCGGGTATTCCAAAACCCCTTTCTTTTGAACGTTTGGAATTTGTGCGGATCACAGTGGGGTCACTTTGATGGTGTGTGAGCCAAGTATCACCCATGAAACACGGGTCTGGTTCAGGGACTGGTCGTGGGAGAAGGTGGCTGGGAGGCAGCCAGTCCACTACACCCCACCTACCCACCCAGCGGGACCCCCCCCCTCGGATTTTCCAAAAACCCGTTCTTTTGAACGTTTGGAATCTGTGCGGATCGCGATGGGGTCATTTTGGCCATGGGGTGCCCATTTACACCTATTACTGGGGAACATCAATTGGGTGAAAGTACCACTTCCTGACCCCCCCCCCATCCCGAGTCGGGAGGGGGGTCGGGTAGGGGGGGGTACCCCCCCCATACCCCCCCTCGTGACCCCCCCCCCCCCCCCTGGTAGGGTGCCCGACCAGGGGGTGGGGGTCACCCAAAATTTCGAGGAAATCCTGGTGTCACCCTGAAAACCTGGGTCGCCAGCCTGACCTCAGCCCGCGGGGAGCCCCCCCCCTACCCCCCCCCCCCCCCCCCCCCCCCCCCGGAGGAAATCCGTGAACTACCAAAAATCCTTACCCCAGGGCCTGAGGGGGGAGGGGGGTGGGGGGTGGAACTGAGCGGATCATGGAGATACAAGAATACTAGAGTGGGGCGGGGCGAGGCGGGGATGGTTTGGGGACTCGGACTCGGGGGAGGAGGAGGAGGAGGGGTGGGGTGGGGTGGGGTGGGGTGGGGTGGGGTGGGGTGGGGTGGGGTGGGGTGGGGTGGGGTGGGGTGGGGTGGGGTGGGGTGGGGTGGGGTGGGGTGGGGTGGGGTGGGGTGGGGTGGGGTGGGGTGGGGTGGGGTGGGGTGGGGTGGGGTGGGGTGGGGTGGGGTGGGGTGGGGTGGGGTGGGGTGTGTGTGTGTGTGACAGTATTTCCTCCTCTCCCCTCCATTGCACACATGGGAAACCCCACCTGTCGCGTGGAGGGGTGCCGGTCATTCCCGGCGGCGGCGACAGATTTCACCGCGAGCAGATAAAAGGATGCGTTGCTTTATTTGCTGCAACCTTGCTCTCACACACACCCACCCACACATGAAACTTTTTGGAAAATGTCGGTGGCACCTGACGCCTGTCTCCTTGAAGGCACCGAAGTGCCCCGCATGCCTACACTCTCTCTTTCCACTTCTTGCCACTTGACAGGAAAGTCCTGCTCACTAACAAAGAAACTATCTGTGCCCCCGCTGGATCGTAAAGTGACAGCAAAACGAGACAACAAACCAATTACTGCCGAAAGTTGTTTTGTTGGAACGCAGACCCCACTCTTTGTGTACACCACTCCCCGGTCTGATGAAGTGGTGTGAGTGGGGACGCACGATCCAGCTAAAGGCACAGAAAGTTTCCCCAGTTGGCTACGCCGAACTAACAAAAACTGTGTTTTAGTGCAAATCTGAAAGGGAAACAATAGAAGAGCCGAAGGGTATTCGTCGATCGCGAGAACACCTCTGGGACCCTTTGGGACCTACTTTCGTCGTCGATCGCGAGAACACCCCACACGCCTGTCATGAAGTGTGTGGGAAGTTCTGCAAGGATCTGCACTGGCACAGTCCTGCGTTGTTGCACAACTCTCAAAATATAGCCGGAGTCGTGCAGGATCATTCGTGAAGAAATACGAAAGGTAAACGAGAAAAAGTTTTTCGTTGATCGCACGACACACACAGAAAATTTTGCCTGCGGAAGTGTTGGTGTGTGATTGGCAGGCGCATAAGACTGTGTGTGACGGCCAGCACCTAGCACTTCCCCTATCGCTGCATTTCCGCCTGACAAGTACCTTGTTGGAAGAAAAAAAACCCCCCCCCCCAAACGGGGGGAGAGGGTATGGGTGATGTGCACCGAAACCTCAACACAAAAACACTGCTGCCCCACCCCACCCCCCCTCTGAGCCCTCCATTCAACTTCTTTTCATGGTGGCCTTCGCTCAGAGGTGCAGAAAAGTGAAATGCCTCACAAAAGAGGTGGCAAACAGACACAGTTTGGCACACAGAGCGAAGGCCCGCATGACAATGGCGTGATCAGTTCGGATATAGGTTTCTGTGCCAGTTTCAGGGGGGGGGGGGGGGTTCCATGAGCACTGAATGCCCACACAGCTGAGGATTTTCAGGAATCTGGATGCCCACAGTTCACGCCAGACAAGGTGTCTTTTTTTCTTCTTGTTGCTGATCTCTTGCTGCATCACCTCCCAACCACTCCCGCCAGGCTCTATTGGGACGGATCTCTCTCTGTCTCAGCAACGCAATAAAAAAACACACCACCTGCAGACCCCACGCCTTCCCCCCCTCCCCCCCCCCCCCCCCCCCCACACACAAAAACATTTCTTCCGCAGTGCAGAACACACCAGAGCACGCCAGAACACCACGACCCCCCTGCTCCTTGATGCAATCACCAGTTCTCCGGTCACCAACACGCCTCCTCCACCTCCACATCCACACCCATCACGCCCTCTACCGCACCGACAATATACGATACGTCACAGTCAGGGTTCCAGACACCTCCGAGCGGTCTTTCTGAGACGCATCCCCGAGCACAGCGCTGACAGTGGTGACGGGTGGCCCATTCACTGCAGAACCGGCTAGAATGTCCTCCGAGACCAGGTCGACACGCCCGAGGAATACCTTGGTGCCGAATGTGCGTTTTCCAAAGATGGATATCCTGACGGCATCGGGGTAGGGGACTGTGAAGTTAAACTTCTCGTTGAAGACGGGCGACGCGAGGTTGTTCGCAACAGCGCGCGTCGTCTTCTTCTGCGGGTTGGGGTGGTCCGCACCGATAAGCCCCGTCACGGGATCCACCTTGCGCAGCTTCACCTCGCAGAACGGGGTGGCCGAACCCTTCGTCGCAATCAGCCCCGCCGCGCTCACGATGCACACCTCCAGCCTCAGCTCTGTCACCCCGCCTGCATGCGAGTTGTCCTGCCGCATCGTCTCCATCAGACGCTTCCGAGGCTTCCACGTCACCACGTCATCCACATCATCCCAAGCTGCCTTCGGGGTTGGGCTGCCGCTGCCGCCACCACCACCACCGCCCTCCCCACTGTCATATCTACAGTACTCCGAAGCAGCCCCGATGAAAGCCGCAGGAGCCGGGGCTTCCGGCTCCTCCGGCAGACCCCCACTGAGCTGCCGCATAACCTCCGCCTGCTGCGCCTGTGACTCCTTCGGGTTTGCCGGGGTGATGGGTGACACCACAAACGAGCCTGACGCGTCGGGAGCCAGGGGCTGCGTGTGTTTGCCTCCATCACCTCCCACACCCCCACCCCCACCACCCCCGCCTCCGACGGAGGCGGGTGTTGCAAGAGGTGCGGGTCGGCGGAGGCGAGTGGAAGCGCCTTCTGCAGAGTAAGCCAGGTCGTCGTCGTCTTCCCAATAGACGTTGCCGACAGATCCCTCGAAGAGGTTGGAGGAGGCAACGTGGGGCACGCCACACCCGGTGGTGGCGGTGTCGCCGTCCCCCCCGGGGGCAACGGAGCTGCCGTTCCGCCGGGAGAGTGCGAGGCGCGCCACCTCGGCATCCATGTCGCTCTCTTCATCGGAGGAAGGCGGCGCGAGGCACGCCGCAACGCAGGCATCCGGTTGGCCACCCCCGCCTGCGGCAGCACATCCACCCCCAAACGGCATCCCCCCTCGCCGCACCCATGCGATGCGGGGTGCTGCGGCTTGGGCACCTCCGCCGGCAGCAGGCTGCTGCGGAGACCCGTGGATGCTGTAACCAATCCCGATGCCCCCCCACTCTTCCGGGCAATACCAGTCGCGTCGGAGGGTCTCCGCAAGATCTGCCCCGCGGACCTGGGAGACCGCCTCTGTCGCGGGTGCCCAATGCTGGGAGCGGACCTCCTTCGGGGAGCTGTAGGTGCTGCATTGGGGGGCGGTGTAGGGCTGCTGCTGCTGCTGCTGCGGCTCCCCGACATGCCGGAGGAAGTCGATCTCGACAGGCAGCCCCTCCGTTGCGGAGGGGGGGTTCCCACCGGGGGTTGGGGTTGCATCCCGCGGGACCCAGAGGGAGATGGTGTAGCCGCCCCTGGGGGGGATGTCACTGCCAGACGCCCCCGCGGCGTCCGGCACTGGCTGTGCGATGATGTGGATCCCCCAGCCCGCGGTCTCCGGGAGAAGCCCAACCTCGAGAAACCGTTGCTTGGAGGAGAAGGTTGCGCTTCCGAGGCACTTCGGGGTTTGCTGGTTTGCGGCAGGTGGGGGAATCGCCACGACATACAGATTGATATCCGCCAGCTTCGGTGCGAAGCGGGGCCCATCCTGCGTCACGGCAACCCATATGGAGGGCGGGGGGGTGGCCCCGCCGGTCACCCCATGGGTTACCTTCACAGCGACCTGCCCATAAGATGCGTTGCTGGTGTCAAACCCTCCGGAGCAAACAAAAGACGACGAAGGGGCTGACGCAGATGAGGTGACCGGGCTGAACAGCCCACCGCCCCCCACCACCGGTGTGGCGGGGTGGTGCTGCGGGGTAGCCCCCGGGGAGACAGCCTGGCCAGCATCGCCCCTCCCTGCAGAAAAGGCCCCTCGGATGTTCACGTTGTGCATCCCGAGATGCCCCTGCCCGATGTGAACCGATTCAAACGCCTTTAAAAACGCTGTAAAATCCATGTAAAACACGCCGGATGTATCCACAACAGGGAGGCCAGACACGGGGTCAACCTGAGCTTCTCTATAGAGATAACACGCGCTGAGATCGTCAACACCCCAAGGCCCTGTGTGGGGCGCTTCTCCAGGCACCCCCAGGCTCGGGGAGGACGCATCTGCGGAGGTAGAAGTGGATGTCTCGGCGCATGCATCAAACCCTGCCTGCGGGTCGCGAAGCAGAATGAGAAGGTCGGTGGGGGTGATCTCCCTAACAGAGAGCACAGAGTAGACTTGACTGGCTCCCCTGGAGATGTCTCCGCTGCGGGTGGCGAGGCATACGGCACCCGCCTGGAGCGCATCGCGGATCTTCCGGAAGCTCGAAGGCGAGTTCTCCCCTCCGGGGCCCGACAGCTCAAACGTTGTGTAGGTCCGCACAGGATCTCCGGAAAACTCCGACAGGATCGAATCCAACTCGCCGTAGAAAGGGCGGAGGTCTTCCAGCGGGGCATATCCCCGTGTGACTTGCTTTGCGTAAGCCTTTTCCAGGAGTGGGGGGAACGCCCGCATCAGATGTGCCGGAAGGTAGTGCCCGCGGAAGGCAGGCGCGCCCTCCGCCGCAAGCCTCCCCTCGAGGTGACGGAGGGAGGCAGCGAAACCCGCGGAGGCCGAGGTGGCGGCGAGCGGCGCGTCGGCGTAGCTCTGGGAGACGGAGTGGGGGGCGCACGTGTCGAGGAGCACCCTGTTCCAAAACCCGTTGGTGAATATGTTGCAGCGTGCCATGCCCCTGCCGCACAGGCCCTCCTGAAGGGCGCCTTCGAAGATCGTCGCCAGGGCGCAGGGGGTGCGGAGCTGCGACTCGGCAGAGGCGCGGGCCGAGGCTGACAGAGATGTAAAAATCGCCGCAAAACATGCGTCGGTAGACCTCCCTTTGTCGGCATACAGAGGCAGAAGCGACGCACGCCTGTCCCCTGCCATGGGGGTGTCACGGCAGGGCACGCTGTACGGCGATGTGACGGAGTCGCAGAGGGGTTTGCTGAAGAGCCCTGCCCTTTCAGACAGGAGCTCTGCGGGAGAGGGGTCGGTGTCGATGTATCTCGCTCCAGTTTGCTCGCAGAACCGGGCGACATGGCCTTCCGTCAGGGCCTGCAGCTCCTCTGGGGTGAAGGTGCCCTTGGTGCTGACGGCGATGAGGAGATCCTGCAGCTGCTGCTGCACCACCGCGTCGAGCTTCGCCTTTGTGGTTTCCAGCCACACCTGAGAGGGCGCGCCGTGCCCGATGGTTTTGGAGACCCCCGCCCAGCGCCCGGTGCACAGCACCACCCCGCTGTCCCCGGGGAGGACGCTGACGGAGATTTTTGTGTTGCCGTCAACCCACTCCGCCGTGGGGCCCAGCTGTAGCCCCTCCTCCGCATCCCGCAGCGCATACCGGCAGACGAACTGCCTGTCGTGGGTCCTGTTGGAGAAGGATATCCGCTTCAGCGGCTTCCCCGGGGCTGCCGCCCCGCCATCCGGAAGGGTAACCTCTGAAACGTACAGCCCGTCCTTCAGCTGCCTCTCCGCCTGCTCTGTGCCGGGTTGCATTGCAGAGAGCGGTCAGCAGACAGACAGAGCGACACAGTGTAGGGGCTGTGCCCCACCACAATCCCTCCCTGGTGGGGTGTGGGGTGGTTGGGAGTGTGTTGGTTATGCGATGGCTTTTGTTTGGACGAACGGTGCCTGCTAGTGCATGTGTGCAGATACCGAACGCTGCCACGTGTCTTTTTAGTTGGAAAAACGCGTTGTTCTGACAAAAAAAATGTGTGGCGTTGTGGGGGGAGAGGGGGGTGGAGGTGGGGTGGGGGTGGGGGTGGGTGGGTTCGTCGAAGCGTTGTAGGCATGTGGTGCGCTTTGCCCCGCTCGTTTCAGGTCGCTTCTTCATATAGGTAGCGTTTCAGGAAAAATTGGAGCCTTGAAAAATGGAGAAGGGACGGCCTGTGGGATCTTTCGGTATCATGTGGGGCATGCGTGCACTAACAAGGCGCCGTTTGTACGGATAACACAATTCGTGTGTCATTTTTTTTGGTTAGGTTTTGTTTGCTTTCTGAGAGTTGCCCTCACGAGGGAGGGGGGGGGACGAGGGGGAAGACGCGGGAGAAAATCTGTACACGGCGGGTGCAGAAAGACAAAAGAGGAGAATCGCCCACACGCAGCAAAGGCCAAAGGGTGCTCCTCACGACAGTGACAAATGCCATATTCGGCCGTTATTCCCGCCGTTTTTTTAAAAGTCCAAAGCTTGCACCGCGCGCAGTGGTTCCCCGACACCTTCCCCTAAAGGGCCGGAGGGGTTTTTGCATGTTGCATTTTAATGTTTCAAGCCCAGCCCCTCAGCTGCTCTCTGAGCTCCAGGAAGGCAAGGTCCATCATCGGGTGTGCTGATGGGTGAGATCGGGGGTGGAGTGGGGGGGGCGTGGGGTGTCATAACATCTGCCTTGGCTGCCCTTTGGCTTGATTAGAGACAAAGGGTGCAGCAACGGGACGGCATGATTTCAAGCATGCGAGAAAAGGGGGGTGCTGAATACAAAAGGGCAGATTTGCAGGTTGCAGAGAGAGAGAAATCGTTAAATAGAGACGGGAGCCTTTCGCTAGCGGAAAAAAAAGTTGGCGGTTTTCCGATCGCCTCATGCATCTCCTCCGATATGGAATAGGAGGGGATGCACCCAAAACACACACCGTTTTTTTGTCACCGTAGCGAAGAAGAAGAAGACCCCATGCGGGGCCGACTAGTCGAGTCCGACTTATGGCAGACCAGTCGGAGAGAGAGAGAGATCCATGTTATGTTTTCTGCAGAAGACAAGGCCGAAAGGCACGGGGAACCCCAAAAAAAACCGTTGGCGTGGGGGGGGGGGGCATTCGTTCATCGAACAAAACATTTTACTGCGGGGCGGTTAATCGGTCTACCATACACAACAGCGAGATGCCTGCCCACCCTGAAGTGGACAAAACCTGCGCCACACTGACAGGGATACAGCACAGACCGCAAGGCACCCCATCTCTTGGTATCCCTGCCAAGCAGGCTGTCAGGCACAGCGCCCTCGGAGTCCCGATGTGGTGCATCCTTCGTTCGCACTTTTATGAAGGCCCTTTTTTTTGACATTGGCTTTCTCAGATTCACATGGCGAGCCGCTTCCTAACGTATACATCCGTAGCCAGTAGCCACGGGGGAGGGGGCGGGATCCCAGCCACGCGTTCCTGCTGCGTGTAAAAAGAAAACCAGCAATGGCACCCCTGAAAATCATACACCAACTACGTAAGAACCACGTAAATCGGCCCCACAGGGGCACCAAAGCAGCCCACAGATTCGGGGGGGGGGGGGGGTTTGCTTCAGAGATTCATCGAATCCTGGATGGCACCTGCGCGAGACGACCCCAAAACAGGTGGGGGAAGCGCGCACAATTCGGCAGAATTTTTTTTGGAAGAACAGCTAGCTTTTCGCACTAAAAAGACTCGTGGCAGCGTTCGGTATCTGCACACATGCACTAGCAGGCACCGTTCGTACAAACAAAAAACTGGGTTCGTACTCAGTAGAATATGTCGCAGCTGAGCTCGGTCGATTGGAGCAAGGTCACAGTACCTGTCCTTCCGGAGGGCGTTAAGCCCGCCGAGCCGCGTGCGCGCTGCATCTTTCCGCGCTGTGCCATCGAGCACAAGGGCGCGGAGTCGGAGCAGTGCTGGAGGTGTGGGTGCCGGGGTCGGGTGATCTGCCCGGAGTGGAAGGCAGTGTCAGGCGAAAAAGGGGCCCTCAACCCGTTTGTGAAGGGCGAAGGGGCGAGCGAGTGGTGTTGCCCGCTGTGCGCGTTCGCTGTGGGAAGCGGTGAGGACCCGGAAGGGGACCGGACCACGAAAGCGAGCGCAGAGGAAAAGGTGAGTGCGGCCGCGACTGAAGTGGCTGAGGCCTTCTCCGTGCCCTTCCCTAACACACAGCACTCCCCCCAGGCCCCTGCAGAACCTGTCTTCCCTCCCTCTGTCGTGCCCCCCCTCCCTTCCCCTGTCCCTCAAGGACATGTGCATCCCGTGAACGCCCCTCAAGGGCTGGGCTCTGCTAGGCCAGCGAACCAAGTGCACCCACTGCAGGCCCCTCAAGGGCCAGGTGCTGTCGCGCAGGCCGCCCCTCTGGGTTTCGTCCAGCCTACCTATGCCCCTCAAGGGCCGGGCTCGGTGTTACCGACGGGCCAAGTGCACCCCATGTACGCCCCTCAAGGGTCGGGCTCTGCCACTCTGTCCGCCCAGGGGCACCCAATGCAAGCCCCTCAAGGGCTGGGTGCTGTCCCTCATGCGGCCCCCCAGGGGATCGTCCAGCCCACGTATGCCCCTCAAGGGCTGGGCTCGGTGTCACAGACAGGACACTCCCTGTACCCCCCTCAGGGGCAGGGCTCCGCAACACTCCCGTACCCTGTGCATGCTCCCCAGGGAGTGGGTCCCGGCATGCCTACTGTCCCTCAAGGGCAGGGGTCATTCGTGTACGCCCCTCAAGGGTACGGCGCGGCGTACGCCGCTCAGAACCCCTACGCAGCCATGCCGAGTTCTGGAGGACAGTGGCCATCGGAAGAGCTTCCCGATTTGGCGCGGGTTGTCACATGGCTCCCCTTTCTGAACGACCCGAACAAGCTGGAAAGCTTGTGGACGCACCTGATCATGCGCCATGCCGCTCCGGCTGCCGCCACCCAGAGCTCCCAGTTTCACGAGCGTCGTGTCCTCCTGAAGAGTCTGCGGAGGATGATGTACATGCAGGGGGCGGCATCTATGGGGGTCCTGATGAACGACATGGTGGTTCGCCTCGAGGCCATCCTAGTCAAGGAGGTGCTGATCGAGGCTGGCCTGCGCCGCGAGCAGGCGGCTGTGGGTGCTGGGGAGTTCGAGGAGCGACTGGCGGCCCTCCCCTTCATGTCGGTGACGCGCGAGAAGATGACTACCCTGCAGTCTGAGGCCCGCCTGGCGGCCCAACGCCACAAGCCCAGTGCGGAGCCGAGCCCTCGCAACCCGCAGAGGCCGAAGGGGGGAGACCGGGTCACCGGATACAAGCACAAGGGGGGTTTTCAGCAGGGCGGAAAAGGGAAGCACCCTCGCCAATGACTGGGCCCCTGGGCTCCCCTCCTCGAGCGGCACCAGGTGCGCAGACCTGCACCGCCCGTCTCAGAGGAGGGGTACAACGACTTGCGGCACGAGACGTCGTCCTTCCTGGCGGGGTGCTACCGGGAGAGTTCTCTCCGGGCGATGGTCTCCGTGGAAGCTCGTGCCGCGCAGTTTTACGCAAATCTTTCTCCCCACGACCCCAACTTAGATCCCGAGATGGCCTTCTTGATGTGGCTCAGGTCGCTCATGCAGCAGTCGAGGATCTCCCCCGCGAGTGCCAGGCAGTACCTGACGTACCACGCCATGGCGAAGATCTCCTCCGGCGAGGCGTTCCGGAGGGCAACCCTCCAAATACCCAGGGAGGAAAGACGGCAGCCGGAGACAGTGAACCCGAACAGGGTGTTCAACGTTGTTTTTCGCAAGCCGGTAAGCCTCCCGGCTGTGGCCCTCGCTCTGCAGTGGAGCACGGGGTGCCGGTGGAGCGACATGGAGAGGCTGCGGTGCCGGGATGTCAGCTTCCTGGACTCGGGCTACATCATGGTGGTGTTTGTGGGAGGAAAGACAGATCTCTCCCAGAAAGGACAGGCCCTCCTGCTACCCCCCACAGGCCGATACATCGGCCTCCTGCGCCACTGGATCACTCATCGGCAGCAAGTGTCCCCTCAAGGGACCTTGTTCCAGGGCCTGCAATATGCCCACTACAACACCTACCTGCGGGACTCTCTATGCATCCTGTCCCACGGTATCCGGCGGAGTGCCCTGCAGGTTACCGCGGAGGCGGCGGGACAGCGTGCCGCCCAACACCTAGCTCGGCATCGGAACGCAGCTTCAACGGAACAGTATCTCCCGCCTCAACTATGGCAAGCGACCCTGGAGACGAAGGAAGCGACGCGGATCTTGCAGAGTCAGTAAGTGATTCCGGTGATTCCCTGGCATCAGTGCACAGCCTGTATCGAAGTTCTCCTTTTCGCATGTACCTGAAGTACTACGACTACGCCTCTGCCTGGGTGGACTCGCGCTTCTCCGCTGCCCCCCGGGCTTCCTACGAAGGAATTATCTCAGAGGCTACCCCAGGCACCATCTACATTGTGCAGCTGCTGAGGGACTTCCCAGCCCTGGGGGAGAACTTTCGATGGTTTACTGATGCAGACTTCCTCTACAGGCTCATCGATCAGGGTTTGAAGCCGCGGCCGGGCCCCCTGAACACGAAGATCTTACCACATGTGGGGCGCCTCGACAGCCTCGGGATCACAGAGTCCTCCCCCAAGGCGGCTTCCAGTGTGACCTGGTACCAGGGCGTCTTCTGCGTGCCGAAGAAGGCGGCGGGTTCCCTCAGGTTCATCATGTCCTGCCGATCCATCAACAGTGCTCTTGACATGACTTCCCTTCCACGCTGCCATCTGCCGTCGTACAGCGAGATCCTCGCCACCGTCTTCGGGGCTTCCCTGGTGATGCAGTTTGACTTTAAGAGTTTCTTCTTTCAGTTCGGCTTGCCGATGGATGTGCGCCCATACTTTGCCTTCAGGGCATGCCGCCTTCACCGACGTATGACCCGACTCCCTATGGGCTACGCACCAGCTCCCCAGGCCGCACAAGCGCTGACAAGTGCACTCATACAGAAGAGCTGCACAGGGACGAATGCGCAGGGCCTGGCGTGGATAGACAACGCCATTTTTTGCGGCGACAGTGTGAGCCTGGCGAGGGTGCATTAAGCGTTCAAGCAGCTGTGCGAGAAGTACAACGTGGTGATCGGCGACTACGAGGCCCCTGCTGCTTACACCACTCTCCTCGGGATTGAGGTTGACTTGCGTCAACGGCGGTGGCGCATGGACCCGACGTGGGTGTTGAAGTCCCTTCCCGCTGCTCAGAACCTGCTGTCCACCGGTCAGGGTACCCTGCGTACCTGGTGGCGTATCTGCGGGGCGTTCTTGTGGAGATACCACGCGCTCCGTCTCCCGCTGCATGGCGCCTTGACGATACTCACCTGGATGTCTCAGACCTCTCGGCTGCATCTGCCATGGGATGCTCCTTACGTGATGGGGGACAGAGTCTGTCGGGCTCTACAGTTACAGGCTGACGCACTGGCGCGAAACGACTGGCAGTCGTGGGTGGTGCGGGAGCGTCTGGTGGTCCAGGTGGTCTGTGATGCGAGCCTATCAGGCTGGGCCGTGGTCCAGGAGGACCTCCGCCCTCTCTATGGCGCCTTCTGGGGCGAGCTTGCAGCTGCGACAATATTCCTGAAAGAGTTGTTTGCGGCCTACAAGGCTGTCTCTACGATTTGTAGCAGGCCCCGCTGGAGGGGTTATCACATCATACTCTTCAGCGACAACCAAGCGGTGATTGGGGCTATTCGCAAGGGTGTGTCCCATGTTGAGGGTGCGCAACGCTGGCTGAACGACATTCAGTACTGCCTAGAGCGCCATGACTGCAGCCTCGAGCCGGAGTACGTTAGAACGTGCGAGAACATCGCTGACCAGTACACAAGGCTCTAAGGGCGTGAATGAAAAAGGGGAGGGGGGGGCGCGGAAGTTGTAAAATAAAGACCGTTCGTACAAACAAAGAACGCAACTCCAAGTCTTTTTTGGAAGAACAGCTAGCTTTTCGCACTAAAAAGACTCGTGGCAGCGTTCGGTATCTGCACACATGCACTAGCAGGCACCGTTCGTACAAACACCGTTCGTACAAACAAAGAACGCAACTCCAAGTCTTTTTGGGGGAAAAAAAGAGCTTTTTTTTGTACATTCGCACGAAAAGAGATCAACCGCACACCTTCCGCGAAAGGAAAGAGACAACTCCCTGCCCAGCAGCTGTGAAGACACACCTCCGCCAGGTGCCCCTGAACACCGCATAGAAACTACGTGGGGGTCTTCGCTCTGTGCCACACTGTGTGTCAAAAAACTGCCTCATTCCAACCAGTTTTGCGAGGCGGGGCTCGCCCCTTCTCTCACTTTTTGTCCGCACTTCTGAGCGAAGCCCCCTCTCGTAAGAACTACGTATATCGGCCTTTTCAGGAACACCATGTGAACCACCACCCCACCTCCCCTATTTCCGTCGAGAGCACGCATCGTCTGTGTCTCAGGATGTGCTGGATGGAGGGGTGGGGTAGCGGGGCCTGTGAAGTGAAGACGTTTGAAGGCGTTCATTCGGAAGCGTCACACATTTTTACCACACCCCCCCCCAAGTATGAAGCTAAATGTGGAGTCCAAGTCCCGATTCAGGATTGCACTTTTTTTCTCTTTGGGTTTTTATAGGGAGGGAATTTTTTTTTCTCCTTGGGTTTTTTAGGTGGGATTTTTTCCCCACAGGTTTTCTGGGTGAAGTTTTTCGGGGGCAGGTGGTATTCTAGTGGGGGATGAGGATGAATCCTCCGGACACCCGCCCCTTTTTCGGTTGTTCCAGCCAAAACCCGGCGATGTTCCCCAGTCAAGAGCCAGGCGTTCACTACCGTGGCCTCCGGCGGCTGGGGGGCTCCGCCCCCCAGACCCCCCTGTACCACTAGGCTGGAGCGTGTGCCTGTCTTGTAGCCAAGTCCTTTGGGTTCACATCAGCGAATGGGACCCAGACCACTCTCAGTAGCCTCAGGAGGACGCAGCCAACAATCTGTACGCCCGCAACTCCCACGCGCTCCCACTACGGCGCAAGGAACAGATACTCACTACCGTGGCCTCCGGCGGCTGGGGGGCTCCGCCCCCCAGACCCCCCGTATGTCGCAACCAAATCCTTGAGCTTGTGCCACTGGGCATAGGAAGGGGTCGTTACAATAACGCCCCGAAAACCCATTTTTGGCACCCCTTGCCTGGCATGTTGCTGTTGTGTTGCCACTATCTCTCATCACACAGGGCGTCCAATACCCACACACCACACTCACACTGGTTGTGTGGTGGGGATGGGGGAATTTTCTTGCCCGCGAGGGGGGATTGCGCGCCATTTCCCCCCCGAAAAACCCTTGGAGAAATAGTGGAATCCCGACCCCTTTTTGGGCCCAAAAAGGCCAAAGTCCCAGGCATACTTGCCCCCCCCCCCTTCCGCCCGCTCCACCTTTTCGCGACTTTTCGCTACCGATCTGCCGCTCGTCAAGCAAGGGGGGGGGGGGCAGGGACAGACAAAGGGGGGGGGGGGGCAAAGATAAACACGAAAGAGCCGAGAAATTTGGGGTCCGACACAAGACCGCAAAAAATATGAAGTGTATCACAACACACATACACACACATACACACCCTTCCCCACTCAAAACCGACACCCAGACTGCTTCTCACTGCAGGAGGGTGACCCCGATGTCAACTGTCCCGCTCACTGTGTCCTTTGCCTTGATTGGCTTGACTGTATAGCTCGAGACGTACTCCTTGTCCTTGGCAAGCTTCGGGATCAGGTTAGGCATAACCAAGTCGACCCGTCCCATGTTGTCCTTTCCGACAATATCCTTGTCGAAGATAGAAACACGCAGGCAGTCGCTCCCCGGCACCAGGAAGGTGAACTGTTCGTCCCACACAGGGTCGAGCGTCTCGGGGATAACCTTCGTCACCTTCTTCTGCGGGTTCGGGTGGGACGGCTGCACCTTCCCCTCCTTCACCTCGCGCAGCTTGAGCTCGCAGAAGGGGTCCGAGAGCCCGTTGCTGTCCATCGACACCAGCCCCTTCCCTTTGATAACACGCACGTTGATCTTGACGGAATCGGCCTGCAGGGGCGCGTTGGAGGACCCCTCCACCTTGACCGCCTTCCCTGCCTTCCTCTGCGTGTTCTGCGCAGCACGGTTTGCCGCCTCCGTGAGTGTCTTCTGGTTCATCTCCTTCTTCGCCTCCTTGAATGTGGCGTGCGTCCCCACCTTGGTGAGCACGCTCCCGTTTGTCGTGAACTGCCCCTTGATCTGGTAGTTCGCCTTGGTCGGGGTGTAGCTGTCGGGGATGAAGTCTTTCGCCGGCTTCTCCATCCAATGGTTCTTCCCGGGCGCCGGGGTGTGGAAGGTGATCTCAAACATGTGGCAGTCCTCCACGAGCAGCGTGTAGACAATACTCTTCGTCAGCGCCTGGTCCTTAGGCTGCGCGACAAGGTAATACGCCTTGCCGGGGCTGAGCTTCATCTCTTTGTAGATGTCACGGCTGTTGAGGGAGCGGGACGCAGGGCACTTGACAGGGCCACCTGGCGCGTCAGGAGCGCCCTCAAGGATGTGCATTCCCAGGTGGTCCAGCTTGGCGTCCTGATGGCCGGGCTCGACCCCGCGGGGGTCCTTCTGGTGGACAGCGAACCAGCAGCGCAGCTCCTTCTTGACCTGCACCTTGATCATGATGTCGCTGACGCCCTTGTTGAAGTTTCCAGCGACGTGGACCTGGTCCCATGTCCCGTGGGTGTAGCAGATGGCGACGTTGTTGAACCACTTCTGCACGTCGCCCCACTCCATCCAGAACGACCCGTCCGTCGCGTCGTTGACGTAGCCGCACTCCTTCTTGAGCTCGGCGGTCCAGCTCTTCGTGTCGGTGTCCGACCACTTCCCGTTCCACTCCTTCTCGTTGCCCCAGGGGTTGCGGATGAGGCACAGCTTATGCTTGTCCTTCTTCGTCTCCACCACCGTGATCAGACTGTAGCAGTGCTCGCAGATCAGCCCCACTGTCTGATACTTGTCCCACAACGTCCTGTGCGTAGTAGTAGGGGGGGGAAATCATGCTTCAAAGAAAAGGCGGGAAAAAAAAACGCCGGCGCCATGTGAAAAGCCAGAAGCCAACCGTGCCCCCCTTCAGCTGACATACCGTTCCTCCTTGCTGACCTGGTCGTCAGGGATGCCCATTAGGTTCCGCCCAGGCGTGCCGAGCACTTGCAGGAACTCCTGTGTGCGTGAGGTGTGGTGCGGTGTGTTGCGACATTCCCTGGCGCTGCCTCCACCGTGTGGCAGAAACACACACACACGGTGGGGGTCTTCGCTCAGAAATGCGGAGAAGTGAGAAATGGTGAACTGCCTCACAAACTGGCTGCAAAGTGACACAGTTTGACACACAGTGGCACAGAGCGAAGGCCCCCGGTAATATTTTTAGATTAGTGTAGGATGCACCGAGCGAACTCTGGTGCTGCCTCCACTGTGCACGCTACACACACAAAATAGCGGCGACCACACAACACGGTTGTTGTTTGGGGTGGCAGTGCAGGGAGTCAGTCTTCTGTGCCTCACCCCACACCCCCACACAAAGACCTGCGCATGCATGGCCTGCCCACTAAAACCAGAGAAACCCCACACCCACACACCTTCTTGTCGTTCCCCAGCAGGGTCGGCCACATGTCGGCCTGCAGCTCTGTGAGGTCGGAAGGGCAGCCCGTAAGGTCCGTCAGGGCGCTCTTGCAGGCACCCGTCTGGATCGCGGCGAACGAGCCGTGCAGCTTTGCGTAAGCCTTCTCGACGAGGCACACCCACAGCTCGTTGACCTCCTCCCTGTTGCGGGAGAAGGCGGGTTTGCTCCCGGAGCAGGGGAGGAAGTCGTCCACCAGCACCGTCTGCCACCACCCGTTTTTACAGAGGGAGACCTTGTAGCACCCCAGCTCGACATCCTGCCCGTCGTCAAACAGGGAGCGGACCAGCCACTCAAACTCGGCGACAGACGCGAGGGCACCCATCAGATAGCAGTCGGCCAGAGCGCCCTGGTCGATATCGCCTGGCTCAATGCGGTCGACAAAGAGGGTGGGAGACAGCCCGGTCCCCTTCAGGTAGGTGGTGGGGCGCTTCCAGGGGTACATCTGGATGTTGCGCTTGATCCACGCGGGCTTCATGCTGCTGTCCCTCGGGGGGAACGTGAGGTCGACGAACTTCACCCCCGCCTCGGCACAGCACTCCGCCACGGCCGGGGCGGTGACCTTGGCGAGGCCCTTCTTCTGCAGCAGCTCCTTCACGTATTTCACGTCCTTCTCCGCCTCACCCTTTGCCTCCGCACTCTGCTTCTCCTTCCACGCCTTGTCGGGCTCCCCGCTCCCGTGGCTCTTCGACATGCCAGTCCACGTGCCCCGCACAAACCTCGCGCTCTCCCCGGGGTAGACATTGACAGTGTATTTCCCGTCCTTCTCCACCGTGTCCCCAACCTTCACGACAGAGCCCCCCTTGAAGCCATAGGTGCATTTGTACATCCGGTCCCGGAGCTGGTTGTGAAATATAATCTCCGTTTCTTTGCCGACGCCCTTCTCCTCGAGCATCAGCCCCGGCTTCACCTCCGTCTTCTTGCCCCCCATCGTGTGTGCTTGGGTGCCAGCAAGCGGGTCGGGGGGTGCGGGGTGGGTGGGGCGTAACCCTGTGTGGATGTCGGGCGGGTGATGTGAGGGTCGTGAAATCGGCAAAGAGCAGGGGGGGGTTCACTCGGTAATGCGGGAGAGGGGGGGGTTTGATCGTCGAGAGTGAATGGAAAAGTAAATCTCCCAGCACCTTCTTGCAATGTTAGTCCTTTTTGTAGTCACTACACCAGATATGTTGTACAAGGCAGATCAATGCAATGGCAGCAGGGTTCACTCGGTAATGCGGGAGAGGGGGGGGGAAGGGGGCAGGTGGTGGGGGGGGGGGGGGGGGTGGAGGAACTCAACCCCGATCAGCTCGCCTTCTCGCCACCCCCCCCCCCCATCCGCTTGACAACTGAGGGAATAATACGCTCTACGTTAACAACAACACTCACTATCCTACACAGGGGTGGGGGGGGGGGGGACGGGGGGAATTTGTTTTGTCTAGAAGTACGCAGAACCCCCCCCCCCTCACCACCACCACCACCACCCCGCCTCCTCTGCAACCCCTTGCACATCGAACCGTCTCACGGGCTGGGAGCGGGGGGGTGGAGGGGTGCATCTGGGCCAGCTATTCCCTTGTCTATAGCACCTGCGAGGGTGCCCTTTTCTAGCCTATAGAGGGGGAGGAGGAGGAGGAGGAAGGTCAATTGCTTTGTTATGCTCATCCGCATCCCATCCATTATCAACACTCCAAGCAATGTTTCCTATTACAAGAGGAGGAGGAATGCGTGCCTATGTATTATCGAAAGAGTGGGGTGGGTGGGTGGTGAATCTGGTGCGCTCTGCACTGCCGTAAAAAAAAAATGCTCGCCGTGTGTTTTGGAAAACCAGATATTTTCGCAGCACACTTTGTTTTGCTAGGGCACTGGCCACACCGGTGATCCGATGAAGCCACACCACCCCGCCATCCAACCGTGCTGGGTGCGTGGGGTGTGTAGTATGCCTCAAAGGGGGGTGCATTCACCAGCCGCAAATCCTCTCGGCAGGCCTTTGCATTCTTCTCTCAGGGGAGGGGGGAAAATCGCAGAAAACCCTGAAGCGGTGCCAAGAAAAATAACACGATGCACCACATCACCTCTCTTCGGCACGCAAAGCGCGAAGACCCTCCCCCCACACCCACCCCCGTATTGCACAGAACGCAGCCTCACCTCCTGTCCGTAATGGAAGTATAGGCACCACGCGCATTGCCAGACCGCTTGAAGACGTTGATCGTCGTTGTCCCCGAGGCGTGTGACGGTGAGGGGCTCTGCGCAACGGACGCATGGTACCCCACAGGGGAGGGCGCGACGTTCACAGCACTCGACACGCGGTGCGGTGGGGGGTGCGACGACGGCGGCGTCACCGGCACCGGGTGGGGCGAGTGGGGTGAGCCGTGCGGCACCCAAGCATCCCCACCTCCGCCAATCCCTCCGTGCGCATCGGCGAACTGCCCATCCAGCTCCTGCCGAAGCTTCCGGTTGGTCTGCAGCACTGTCGGCGGCGTCGCCGACGCCGCCTGATTCTGCTTCGCGACCCTCAGCAGATACTCCGCCTGGTCCAGCGAGTGTTTCAGCTCCTCCACCCTGTTCTGCAGGTCGATCGCCTCCAGCATATACTGGTCCTTCTGCTTCGCGATCCCTGTCCGGAGCTCCTCAATCTCCTTGTCCTTATCGTCCAGCATCCGGCGCGTCACCTCCTCCAGACGCACGTTAGAGGTGTTGTACTCCAACTCCCCGCGGTCCTCAATGTAAAGCGACGTCTCACGCACAAACACATGCTCCTGTATCGGCTGCTTCTCCTCGAGCTCATAGGTGGGTATGGGGTTGTACGGATCGTGCGGCTTGAAGACGGCAGTGATGACACGGACGAAGTGGATTGGCGGCAGCATCTCTAAGAGAATGTCATATTGCGTGGTGCTGCTGCGGGTCAGCTCCGACATCTCGTTGTCGAAGATGCTGAAGACGGTCACCCTGCTGACCGCGACGCATCGGTCCACCGCGTTGTCAAGCTCTGCGAGGTACGTCGGCCGGTCCACCAGCACCAGCAGCCGCTTCCGCCGCTTCGCCTGCGGTGATGCAGACGACTGCTGCTCCTGCGCCTGGAAGAAGTGCAGCACATGCTGGTTCCACAAACCACTCGTCAGATACTCCACCTGCACAGGAAACCTCTGGCCGACAACCGTCATTCTAACAGGCGGTGCGCCAACACCCTCCCGTGTTTCTAATTGCCTCCCCTCGGCACACGCTGAAGGGGTGGGAGGAGGAGGAGCAGGCAGGGGTAAGCCTGGCGGGAGGTTGTTGGTGGGTGTCACGCCCTGCAGGCAGCCGGAGAAGGGGGGTTTTGGGGGTGGGGGGGGAGGGTGTCTTGTTGGGGACACGCAACAGGAGAGGTGTCCCGTGGAGGTGTCAGGGGGGGGGGGGGGGGGGGGTAGGGGTGGTCTTACACGGTGGGATCTTGTAAATTTTACATGTATAACTACAAGTATATACATGTATTATACATGTATAATACTTGCATGTCAACTATTATACATGTATAATACATGTATATGCCTGAAATATACATGTAAAATACATGTATATCAAGTAAAAATACAAGTATAATACTTGCATGTCAACTATTATACTTGTATTTTTACTTGATATACATGTATTTTTGCATGTATATTTCAGGCATTTACATGTATTTTACATGTATAATACTTGTCATGCAAGTATTTTACATGTATAATACTTGCATGACAAGTATTATACATGTAAAATACATGTAAATGCCTGAAATATACATGTAAAATACATGTATATCAAGTAAAAATACAAGTATAATAGTTGACATGCAAGTATTATACTTGTATTTTTACTTGATATACATGTATTTTACATGTATATTTCAGGCATATACATGTATTATACATGTATAATAGTTGACATGCAAGTATTATACATGTATAATACATGTATATACTTGTAGTTATACATGTAAAATTTACAAGATCCCACCGTGTAAGCTGTTAACCTGGCCGATTTTTCACCATCGGCGTCTGGGGGTCAAAAACGTCACCAAACCTGAAAATATGACCCCTGGGACCCCAGAAACACAATTCCGCCCGGTTTTGGGCACTTTTGAGCACTTCTGAGCAGTTTAGTTGTGTTCCGGAAAAATGTACCACAAAGCTGTACCTCAGCCCCCCCTGGGCAGAAGGCAGAATCGCAAACCATCATGTCTCGCAGTGATCCAGTCAGCGGTGTTGCCAACCGTGCTGCCCGACGATACGTGGGGTCAAAAGTGCAACATGACGACACCTTGTTTGCGGTGTGACATGCGAGACAGTAGAAAAGTAACACCGGAAACAAGGGGTCATAGGTACTAGAGGAGGGGCATGTTTCCAGCCCCTTCAGACCTTCAGGCGCATCGGTTGCATCTCTACTCGATGCGGGAGAATCGCTGATCGGACTGGCATAGTGCATCAACTGCAGGCATATCGAGCAACAGAGGAGCACTATGCCACTTGCGAAATCACTTGTGTCAGAATCTGTGTGCCCATGTTCTTGGGCCAGTGACAGTGATAGTGGCAGTGAGCCATCCGATGATCATGAAGAAGGGGGCATGAACTGGTATCAGACATCAGCAGTGCACCGAAGACGGCCCCCTTAAGGTTGTATGAAAGGCTGAAGACTACAATGTCAAAGTTCAAGCCGTACAACAAGGACGAGGGGGCGCAACTCGGCTGTCCAGGCAGCTACGCACGAACGGGCAGAGTCCCCCACACTTCTACCATAGCCCACATCCAAAGCACACTCGGTGCCTTTGATTTCCAGGCACAGTTCGATCCGTGTGTTGTGTTCACACAGATCCCATGGTTGGCATATCCAGTGGTTGCGGCAATCCCGCCTGCGCACCTGGGTATACTCCGTTGTTCAACGTACCGCGTAGTCTGACGGCTGCACGGCTCCCTCCCCCCGCAGCAGCGTCTTTTGTGTTCAGTTGTGTGCATCGAGTGGGAAGCCACCACAATGCCCTCCCCACCCTCCCGTTTTGTTTCCCACTAATACACGTTGAGGCCTTCGCTCTGGGGTGGCCAGGCGGCAGCCTGCCCTCTGGCGATTGTGTCTATGTGGTACCACCTGCACCAACCTGTGGCCGTATAGTTGTACCACCTTCGGCCAAAGAAAATTGTCATGAGAGCACGGCCTTCTGTGTCTCTTGCCGCTGAAGGTGAGTGATTGTTCCTCGTACACACTCGGGCATCTGTGCGAGAGTGCGGAGGTCCACATCGTGACGGAAGGGCTTGAATCAGCCATTGAGACCTTCTGACTTGGGGTGGTGTGGTACAACTTTGTGGTACATTTTTTGGAATTGCAAGTAAAGTGCTTCTGGAGGCTCTAAACTGTCCGAAACCGGGCGCAGATGCATTTCCGGACGTCTGGGGGTCGAATTTTCAGGTTTGGATCACTTTTTGGCCCTTGTGCGCAAAAGTTTGATTTTTTGGCCAGGTTAACGTTTTCAAAGGGCTTAAGACCACCCCTAGGGGGGGGGCAGGGCTGTAAATAAGGTTTGGGGGTCAGGAGTCGGGAGTCGGGAGTCGGTTATTTACAGTCACCTAAGGTACCTGGGGTGGGGGGCTGGGGGGGACGGGCGGTCTCAAACCCTACTCAATCCTGCACGCATCCTGTAGTACGGCCACCTCTGCCGTGGAGAGTCCCATGGACCCTCCAGCAGTCGCCCACCATTCGGTCAGGGCGGACTGACTCGGCGCTTGCGGGGTCTTCCCGCGTGCGAGGTGGTCCGCGAAGAAGCACGCGACGCACAGCGCCATGTTGGCTGTCCCAGCCAACCCCCCACTTCGCCCGCAGCGCCCCACACGCTGCGAGCACCTCACTCACGGCAGCAGTATTTGGCTGCATAGCTCTCAGTATTTCCCGTGCATGCAGCGCATGCATCCACAAATTTTGTGGATGCATCCACACACAGCCTGGAGCTCCGAAGCCCTGCATGCAGGCCTGCCTGCAGTGGATGAATGCCTGTATGCCAAATCGAAAATCCATTTTTTGACATTTTCGGGCATCCCTGGATGCCGTGGATGCATGCATGGATGCATCCACACCATCCACGGCCCCACTGAGAGCTATGTTGGCTGTGAGTCAAACACTACTGCCTCTACCTGAGGCATGTTGTGTGTCGCAACAGTTGCGTCACATGTGTGACGCATCTGTGTGGAGTGTGTGTGGTTGTGCACGTGTGCGCTGCGGTATGCTCAACCACCTGATGGGGGCGGAACACAACTCTTCTTGGGAGCTGCCAGGATCTGGCAAAAGGGGCGGGAAAGGGGCGCCGTATTCACAGCAGTGGTTTGGCAATGAACTCACCCCAGTTCAGAGACCGGTAATGAAGAAGATGACTGGGAGGCACACACCATGTCCCACCCAGCGGGACCCCCACACCCCCACCCACCCATCGGGACCCCCCCTCCTCGGGTGTTCCAAAAACCCTTTCTTTTGAATATTTGGAGTCTGTGCGGATCGCAGTGGGGTCATTTTGGCCATGGGGTGCCTAATACCGCACATTCCCTAAGGGAAGCAAGGCAACCCTCCCAATCCCAAAAAATCCGGCGCGAGTCGGGAGTCGGGAGTCGGCCTTATTTACACCCCTGGGGGGGGGGGGGGGGGAGAGGGGAGCGGGGGTTGGTTTTCGTGTTGGGCATTTATGTTTGTCCCCCCCCCCCCCCCCTTTTTGCTGCTCTCTAGGGCAAACAAACCGCGCACTGGCCGGGGTTGCCCTTTTTTGTGTATCCGTCAGGTGGATCACCGGGTGGGGAGAGAACCAGGTGGCAGGGACCCCTTTTTTGCGCAAGATGTTTTTGGGGTGTCGGGCCGCACGGGCGTGGAAAACCCGAAGCCGTCACAGACCCCCCATGCGCTTGTCCCTCCCCACCCCCCACTATACCTCCACCCTCCCGCCCCGTGACAACATGACTCCAACACATGTGGCGGGCAGAAGCACACAGCCACATGCGGCATGTCACGTGCATTGTTTCAGAGAAGTGCAGAATGCAGGATGTGATGAACGCACCGCCTCCGCACACACGCTTCGCTCGGCACCAAAGCTCTTTTGTTTATTCGCGTAGTGTCGGTCGCACCGAGCGAAGCTCCGCTCTGAAACACCCTCCCGCCCCGCTGTAGCTCACAGCCCCAACCCCGCACCCCTTTCCATGCTCAGGACACGCAGTTTGCCCGCACACAGAAGTGTGGCGCAGCTGCCCCGAGGCTTGGTAGTACATCCCTTTAGAGAAGCACGCAGAATCACACAGAGTGGTGGGGTAGGATACGTGCAAGGCCTCAACCTCCCCGAAAAGTGGTCAACATATCCGCGCACAGGTCATTTTTTTTTACACAGCAGTGTGTGGAAGGTGTTAACGAAGGGTGTCCAGCCCCACGTATGCGCCTGACGCGTGGCAGTCAGATCCACACACCCCTCCCCACCCCACCCCACCCCACCCCACCCCACCACAAACTTGTTTGAGCACCGTAGGTGCGTAGGGGGAGTCGTGAGGTCGAGGAAGGACGGGCGATCTGACCTGTCGTGTTTTTCTTTTTACTACCACTTGCAATACGCAAGGTTGGAAGGGGGGGCTGAGGGGAAACACCGCACAACTCACAGCAGGATTTGTGTCTAGTTGTTCCCCGCTCCAGCCCCTCCGCACGCGAACTGATACTACAAGCAGACCTGGATGAACTGACCTCCCCCTCCCCCTATCTCCTTTGTATCCTCTGACCGAGCAAGACTCCCCACCCCACCCCACCCCCACCCACTCTTGATTTTTTCAGGTGGTGATGATGAATATCTTGACTTGGCGGAGGTAGAATGCCGCAGCAGCGATGCACAGCCATGTGTAGATCACCGCCGTGGCGGCTATCACATTCACCTTCCGGAATATCTGATGATGTGTGGATGCCAGGGACGTCTCCATCACTCCGGAGCACGCGACGCCGGCGTTATGCAGGGCGCTGAGCGCGGCGTGCAGCTCACCTCGGGTCGCAAAGACGGCTCCCTCCAGGCGCAGAATCTCCGCATCGCGCGCATCCAGCTTGCGGCGGAGCTCAAGGAGTGGCATCACGACCTTCTCGAAGTACTGCATCACCTCCTCATAGTTTGCCGCCTGCCTGTCACGCACGATCCGGATAACGGGAGCCGACTGCGGGCCCCAGTCTGCGCGGGTCAGCTCACGGCGGAGGTTGAAAGAAGGGCTTTGCTGGGTTGCCGTGTCGAACCCGTCCCCGCTGAGGAGATCAAGCATGCCGTCGAACTGCTCGTATGTATCCCCGCTTGCGCCCAGCATATAGTTGCCTGCGAGCGACATCATGTTTGCCGTGAATATCGTATAGTCCAGCAGGGCATGCCCGACATCGACGAGTGACTCCACACAGAGCCCCTGCACCGCATTCCACCGGCAGGGCTTCTTCCACCCACACACCGTCACATTGGTGATGGCACGGCATGACGGGAACTCTTCAATCTGCTCGACGCAGTGCCACCACACCTGCGCCTGGGTCGAGGCATCGTGGAGAGACGCCTCCTCGGTGCAGGTGTGCACCCGAGCCTTTAGGGGCAGGTGCGCCCTCAGGTCGAGAAAATGCCCAAAGTCATCCAGAAGCTCCTTCGAGAGGCTGGTGGTGAGGGGCGAGGCATGCAGCGTGTCTTCGTACATCTCCTGGCTCCTGCTGCGGTCGAACAGCGTGGTGGTGTTGTAGGACATGAAGAGGGGGTGGTCCGGGTCGTGCGATATGTCCTCCCCCGTCTGTATGATGTGCCTCCGCGCGATGGCAGCGCGCTCCTCAGGGCCCACGCGGAACCGGCGCTTCTCAGCGGCAGCCCAGGCATCGACCCTCGCCCGCACGACTGTGATGAAGTCGCGCACCTTGCCCCCGTCCTCTGGGTCCACCTCGCCCAGCCTGTCACGCAGGGACTCCTCCAAGACAAGCAGCTGCCGCCGGACGTGCTCCGCACGCTGCACCACGCTGCGTCGCGTGTCGTGGCCTGACCTGGAGTGCAGCGTGCTGAGGGGGAACTCCGCCACGGTGCGCAGCACATCCTCCGCCAGGAGGAGCAGGCCGCGCGATAGGGCAGCTGTGTCGTGCGTCTGATGCCCACCTCGCTCCACGGAATCCATCGCAGACTGGGCCATGGTGTAGACGAGGGCGATGGTGAAGAAGCCACAACACGCCATAACCACTGTGTAGAAGTACTGCAACCTTCCGAGCAGGCGGTCCTGCTTGGAGCTGTCGGGAGACAGCTGATAGGCGGATCGCACGGCGTAGCACAGCACCAACACCGTGGCAGCCAGGGCGATGATAGATCCGACCAGCCCCTTCTCTATGCCGTCCTTGTCAAGGCGGAGAGAGCGGTGGTGTGCCCCACCCCCGCCCTCCACCAGCGTGTAGCGCAGGTTTCTGGAGCGGATCAGCCCTGCAAGCTCCGACAGGCCCGACGCGATGCCTTCCGCTATGACGGCGGCATCGCCTGGCGTGCCCGCCTTCGCCCTGATTGCCTCCAGCACACCCACCAGGTCTTTATCTGTGACGTTGCCCGCGACGAAGCGAGCCTGGATGGAGGATGACTTGTCTGCAACATCCCACTCCGCCACCGTGTTGGCCAGGGAGGTGAGGTTCGCCCCCACACCGGCAGGCACGATGTTGCCCATCGCGCCGACCTGCGCCACCACGACGCCAAGCAAGGAGGTGAACGCCGACATCGAGTCGTGAAATCCGCGGTGAAATTGGGGCCCCCCTGTCCGCATGTGCATCCAGAAGGCACCCTCTGACATGCGGTGGTGCATGCGCAGCTTCTTTATATCCGTCGCGACATGAACCAGCACGATGCGTTGGCTGTCTGAAGGTGCCACCCCGTGCAGCGCAGCCTCCGCCCTAACAAGCAGCATCGCGCTCCGTTTGAAGTAGGCATGGTTCGCCCCCCCATCCAGGGATGACGTCTTCAGCTGCAGGTAGCTGTTCCGGTAGATCGACGCCCCGCGGGCCAGGTGCTCGTCCTCCGCACTGCTCAGGACAAAATCGTCAAAATCCGCCAACACGCGCTGCGACATCTCCGCTGCCTCGGGATACCTCCTCATATGTGACACAACACTGCGGAGCGCATCGTGGGATGCATTTGGCCCCAGCGAAGAAAACGACTCCAGCTCCTGATACGCGTGGGTTGTCCCGGGGGAGGCAGGCGCAGAGGTAACTCCCGCGGACACCGCTCCTGGGAAGGGGGAGCGTGAGGTGAAGCCGCGCCCTGTCAAGGTTTTCTCCGTATAGTTTAGGAAGATCTCGGAGAAGATGACAGACGCTTCATCGACGGATAAGGACTCCTGCTCCGTTGCCTTGTAGGTGAGGAGGTGTGTCCGGTTCACCTCGACACGGTGCATGAGGACCGCGGAGTAGATGAGGGGGATAAGCGGCACCAGGCAGGCCACCACCATGACGAACCGCTTCGACCGCTCCGTCTGTCTCCGGTGAGGCTTCTTCAAAAAGGCGGCCCGCTCGTCAGGGGCCCCGGCCCCCTGCTCGTCCTCATCCTCTTCTTCCTCCTCTTCCTCTTCCTCCTCCTCCTCCTCCTCCTCACTTCCCTCCTCGTTGTCCGGCTCCCGTGCCTTGCTGAGCGACATCGGGGGAGTTCTCTAGTTAGGCGGTCCTGTTGGGCGGAAGGAAAGCCGCACACACAACCTCGCGAAGAGCGGGGAGGGGGGCGGGGGCGTAGTGGAATAGAAGCAGAAGGAATCACGTTTTGCAGGTTGTGTCTGAGATTCAGTGTTTTATCCAGCCTGTATTGTGTTGTTGTACTGTGTGGGCAATTGGGCTGTGATTTGGGGGTGGGTGATGGCTGGTGGTGGATGGTGTCGAAACAAAAAGACAAGCAAAAGACCAGGGTAAAAGATAGGGTTCCGGGCTGCGCGCCGAAAACCGGGGGCAATCGGGGGTAAAATTTCGGCCATTTCCCCAAATGGAAGGGCTTTCCCTTCCCACAACACACCACCCCACGCCACTCAACTGGGATGGGCAGGGTGGTGAGTCTGCAGGGGACTGACTTCGCCGCCGCTGCCAGGTCCGAGAGGAGCGCGCTCCTTCTTGTCGTCAACGCGAAGGAGCCAGTCGATGAGGAAGGCGTTCTTGAGAGCGTGGTGGTGTTGAAAGCACCGCAGGTTGCCCTTGCAGACTTGGTTCTGGACATGCACAGGCCACAGGGGGGTCTGGGGGGCGGAGCCCCCCAGCCGCCGGAGGCCACGGTAGTGAACAGCTGATTCTGCTCCATAGTCGCACGCCGCATGTCGTCAACGTGCACCTTGTGCTCAACAGGTTCATCGGGCGAACGCCTGGGGCAGGGCACTGTGCTCTTGGCCCCGGCCTCCTCTGGCCAAAAAGTACCCTGGAATAGTACCCGGACAGAATCTCAGAAAAATCCCGGTGAAAAAAAAAAGAGGCACCCCCGGTTTTTCGGGGCAAAATCTCGAAAACCGGGGCTAAGCCCCGTTTTTCATAACAGTATCTTAAACACTGCAAAAGACGCGCAACCGCCCAACCAAAGGGCCTCGTGAAAAAATCGTACTCCTTTCGCTTTATTATAGACACCCCTGTCCAGCAACTGTGGGAGAACAGTTCCGGACTACTTTTTTGTTGAGCGCACACTTGCTGTCTCAAGGCTGTTGAGGCCCTGTGAAGTGGCATGAGGTGCTAATCCAAAGCTTCAGTCGTACGATTTCCTTCTTTACTTCGCGACTTCGCTACGCTTCGTCGCTCGTAACTGGTAAAAAGCGTAGCAACCGTGCTTCCTTCTTCCTTAATGATGCGTTGACGCTTCCACTGGCCTCGTCCCAGACCTTGTGGTGTCCATTTCCTGATGTAGGGGCCCTCAATGTATCCCAAATATCCAACCAGGCTTCTGGTTTGCAGGAAGTCACTCTCCTGACTGCTGCGTAAGGCACACCACATACACAGGTAAAGTCACCAATCTGTGGGCCCGTCTCAATCGGTTCCGCACAGGCATATTCGGAATACACGTGGGTTGTTTGCAGGATCAGGAACAACCCAAGACACAAAGAGAGGATAGTTGAAAACAGGGTTTCGTCGATCACAAAGGTCTGGGCTGTATTTGACACCAGGGTTCCTAGCCACTTCCACCACGGAATCCACATTGCAGGGGGGGCTTGGGGAGAGGGTGGTTGTACATCAAACCGGGTGAACCCGGCTTGTGATGGGAGAAGGTGGCCGGGCAGCCGGCAGGACCCTCACAGATGGGCCTGAAAGCGCGAGTGATGGAGCTTCGACTGCCCGACACGAGTGTACAACGCAAACCAAAATCATGCATCGCAAAGGAGTGTTGTTTCTGTTCGCTACGTTGGTTCTGTGTGTGCTCACACCACCTCCTCCTGCAAGCCGGGTTGCAGAGCGGGGCTCGCATACGATACATTCTTTGGGTTGGCACGCACCGCTTGGAGTGCGACCTCGCGGTCCGCCTGCAGATCTGCACTTGCAAAGGCAAGCAAACTGCTCGATTTCCTTGACACGTTTGCAAAGGCTGCCAGTGCCGCCTGCCTGTCACCACGCACATGCTCACCTGCATACATGAAGTTCTCGGGATCTTGGCGGATGGCAGGCAGGGCAACCTGTACGTCGTCACGCAGCGCATCGGGAAGGGTGCGGAAGTAGGCGCCGCAAGCTGTGACAATCCGTGATGCGAAATCCCTGTCATCGCGTAGCACATCCGCCATGTGGATGTGCGCATCGGAGTCACGCCCGAGTGCCCTCAGGACCACCTCCTTGTCTCCACGCAGGGCCTCGCTCATGTGCTGAAGCGGCTCTCCCAGGCTGCCTTCAAGAGCCAGCATCGCGACCTCCTTGTCCCCACGCAGCTGTTCGCTCAGATATTGAAACTCCCTGTAGTCCGACTCGACGGCCTTCATGGCAACCGCTTTGTCGCCGCGGAGTGACATGCTCATGTGCCGCAGCGACACGCCATTCTCGAGAGCCTCCAGTACCAGGCCCTTGTCCGCCTGCAGCTCCTCACTCATGTACTGGAATTCAAACCAGACAACGTGGGACTTGATTGCCTTCAGGGCCACCTCTTTGTCTCCACGAAGTGCCATGCTCAGGTCTCTGTACCTTAGTTTGTCGTCACACAAGATCTCCGTCGCCATCTGCACGTTCCCAGAGAGCATCACCTCCCTCAGGTATTCCTCGTTAAACTCGTACTCGCTGGGATGTCCGAGATCCATCGCCATCATCACCACATCCTTATCGTCACGAAGGGTCGTGTTGATGTCTTTGAAAACGAGCCTTCTACTCTCCAGTGCACCCAGAACGAACTCCTTGTGATTGAGCCACATCTCCCTGTTTGGGAAATGGGCCAGTGAAATCTTGCTTGGCGAAGAAAGATTCCTCAAAGAAGCAAGGGCAACATCAACGTCACGCCGCAGAGCAGGGCTAGCAAGGGAGAAGCATGTGGGACGAAGGTACACGAGCTGCTGCATCACCTCCTTATCGTCGTACAGAGACGGAGGCACCCAGTGAGGGGAAAAGGGCGGCTTCTTTGCCTGATTCGCCCTCCTGTTCTGTTTGACACCACCGTAGCGTTCCAGCGCCGCCATCACACACTCACGCCGCGTCCGTGCCCACAGCGGGAGGTCGTCCATGGTGATCTTGCTGTCGAGCAGCTGCTTAACAAACTCCCGCACGCCGCGTTCGACCTGAATCCGGCACCCACCCGAGAAGGCAGCGATGCTGCTGACAGCCTCCCCATCGCCACACGCCACACGCTGCCCGCCCACACTCAGCTCCACGTCGTCACCAAAGCCGAAGGCGTTCCCGCACTGTCGCTTCACAGCGGATAGTGTTGCATCTGCCTCGATCGTCACAGCCTCTTCCCGCCCTGCCAGCTTGTCGGCCGCAAACACCTCCATTGCTGCTGTGGTGTGCCGTGTGTGACTGCTTCTTCTTCGACACCTGGTGTCTGGTGTGTGTGTGTGTGCGTGCGTGCACAGTGGCTTGCCTTGAGTGTTCCGCGTTGCCACCATTCGGGTGGCGGGTGGTGGTGTGCCTCAGCCAGGGATAACTGTCAAATGGTGTAGAATCAACCGCCGCATCGCTCATAGGGGAAAAGAAGTGTACCTGGGACCCCCCGTGTTTCAGTCCCGGGTCCAGGTATTCTTGATACCGTAAACAGAATAAATCTGAACCGTAAAAAAGGTCCAATCCACCTCCAGACCCCCCCCGAGGTCCAGAATTTGTCCGGTCCAGACCAGTTTGGGGGACTTGGCGATACATGGCGATTTCTCACACGGTGGACTCCCACCCCCTGGAGCTGGGGTCTGGGGCGGGGTCAGAGCGACCCCCGCTATTGGGGGTCTGGACCCCCGATATCGGGAGTCTGCACTGCCTATTATTGGTGCCCATACGACCCCCGATAGTGGGGTTCAGACCCCCACTCGTGGGGGTCCAGATCAGTCAAGGGGGCTGGGGAAGTCCCGTTCACGCTTGTGAACGCTTCCCGCGGGAGCAGAAACCCGGTGATCTTGGGGGGGAACAGCAAACCACTCTGGACCGGAAAAAAGGTCCAATCGGTTTGGACCCCCGGGGTCCAGAATTTTTACGGTCCAGCATTATTACGTCCAGGACTTCTTACGGTCCAGATTTATTCTGTTTACGGTAATATTATTAAAAAGGAGCCGGCGGTACGTAATGTGTTTGTTTGTGCAACCGGGGTGTTAATCTGCAGAAGGAAGGTGAAGAGACTGATAAGGCAGGGAAGCAAATTATGCAGAGTACACGCCCACATTGCTGCCACAGCTCCTTTTTAGGCTTAACACACTTCTCGCCCGAGCGGGTGATTTGCGCGTTCTACCAAAAAATCCACACTGGCTCAGGGTGCACACCTAGGCCTCTTGTGGCACAGGGCAGCAGCACGCATCACTTCAGGGTCAGCCTTCATGGAGGGGTGTGCGTGTTTCAATGCATCTGGTTTCCTGCTCACCGCAGCGAGGACGACTTCCCGGTCAGCCTTCAGAGAGTCGCTCACAAACCCCAACACGTCTGGCTCCAGGTCTACTGCTGTGAGGATGAAGTCACGGTCAGCCTTCAGGGATTCGTGTGCGTATACGAAGGTGTAGGGTGCCTGGGTAACTGCAGCGAGAACTACTTCACGGTCAGCCTTCAGGGATTCGTGTGCGTATACGAAGGTGTAGGGTGCCTGGGTAACTGCAGCGAGAACTACTTCACGGTCAGCCTTCAGGGATTCGTGTGCGTATACAAAGGTGTAGGGTGCCTGGGTAACTGCAGCGAGAACTACTTCACGGTCAGCCTTCAGGGATTCGTGTGCATAGTCGAAGGTGTGGGACATCTTGGTGGCTGCCGCGAGGACGACCCCGTGGTCAGCCTTCAAGGAGTCGTGCACATCGACAAATTGCACGGGACACGTTCTTACGACAGCGCGGACGACTTCACGGTCAGCCTTCAGCGAGTCGTGTACGAATGACAAAGGGACGCCGCACTTGTCCGCGACTTTAATCAGAAACTCACGATCAGCCCTCAGAGAGTCATGCGCGAACTCAAGCACGGTGTCATCGATCTGCAGCGCTCTGAGAATGATCTCTCGGTCAGCCCTGAGTGACTTTGGTACTTCGTGAAGGACATAACGCACAGGCGAGTAACCACTCCTGTCAGCGTTCATGCAGCCTTGCAGAGCGCTTAAGACAACTTCACGGTCAGCCTTCAGGGAATCGTGCGCATACCGGAACTGCTTGGGGTCCAGCCTCACCGCCGTGATGACGACTTCGCGGTCAGCCTTCAGTGACTCAGATACCTCCGCAAAGACCTCCCTCACGGGTGGGATGCAGCCTGTGTCGTAGTCGCTGCAGCGGCGCAGAGCGGCTAATGCAACTTCACGGTCAGCCTTCAGGTATTCATGCGCATGTTGGAGTTGTGTGGGATCCCTTCCCACCACTGTGAGAACGACTTCACGGTCAGCCTTCAGAGACTCGGATGCCGTCGCGAGTGCCTTGGGGTTGCTCTCCATCGCTGCGAGGATGATTTGGCGGTCAGCCTTCAGCGTGTCGGGCACCTCCTTCAGGACGTTATCCACGTCGGAAGGCCTGCAGCCTTGCAGTGCCGCTAGGACAACTTCAAGGTCAGCCTTCAGGCTGTTGTGTGCAAATGCCAATGCGGTGGGGCGCATGATCACGAGTGGCAAAACAAAAGCACGATCAGACTTCAGAGACTCGTGTGCGAGACGCAGCATCCTGGGATTCTTCACCGCCGCAGCAGAGACGACTTCGGGGTCGGCCGTCAATGACTTGTGTACGTAGGACAAAATGCTGCTGGGACGCCCTGCAATCTCATCCTCATCATCCTCAGAATACGTCACACTCTCACAGAGAGACTGTGCAGCGAGGACGAAGTCACGGTCGGCCATCCAGGTTCTGTGCACATCCTGGTACCAGTAAGCATCTTGCAAGTCATCCAGAGCATCTTTCCGGTCCGCCACCCACACAGGGACCTCGTATGCCGACCTCCCCCGTGTGCGGAGTGCCTCCAGGTGCACCTGCCGCACCAGGTCCACGTCGACCCTGCACCCCGCCTCGACACCTGCAACGCTGCCCAGCGGGTCGTCCCCGCACACCTCGTCGCCCCTCACCGACAGCTGCAGGTCAGCTGCCTCCGCACCAGGCGGGTAGGGGAAGGCCTCCAGTGCAACCTCCTGCAGGCTGTCCGCCTTGTCGTCCACCCCGATGTCGGCCGAATGCTCGGCCCCCGTCCTCGCGTCCACCAGGAACACGTGCATCCCCCCGCCCTGCCGGTGCCTGCAGGTGGCTGTGTGGTGTGGTGTGGTGTGGTCCAAACAGGCACGGCAAGACGCTGCCTCCTGGCTGTGACAGCACATGCGGCACAGGCGCAAGGGTGTGTGGGGGGTGCCTGCCAGGGGTCGTCACCAGTACTCCTCCGCTCTGCCTGTTCCTTCATGCGGTGTGCCGTGCCCACACAGGACTATCCTCACCCACACTGCATTCACGGTGGCCAGGATTCTGTGGGATATGAAAACGGGATATGCCGGTGGGATATCCCACGTCTCAAAGTGACATATCCCGCGTTTTGGAAAAACCATATCCCGCCGGGTAGGGGGTCATATCCCCCCCGGGAGATGGGGGCATCTCCCGCGGGAGATGGGGTCATCTCCCGCGGGATATGGGGTCATCTCCCGTGGGATATGGGGTCATCTCCCGTGGGATATGGGGTCATCTCCCGCGGGATATGGGGTCATCTCCCGCGGGATATGGGGTCATCTCCCGTGGGATATGGGGTCATCTCCCGTGGGATATGGGGTCATCTCCCGTGGGATATGGGGTCATCTCCCGCGGGATATGGGGTCATCTCCCGTGGGATATGGGGTCATCTCCCGCGGGATATGGGGTCATCTCCCGTGGGATATGGGGTCATCTCCCGCGGGATATGGGGTCATCTCCCGTGGGATATGGGGTCATCTCCCGTGGGATATGGGGTCATCTCCCGCGGGATATGGGGTCATCTCCCGTGGGACATGGAGTCATCTCCCCCCCGGGAGATGCCCCCATCTCCCGGGGGGGAGATGACCCCCCACCCTGGCGGGATATCAAACCCGCGAGGGAGACCTCCCCCGCGGGATATCCCACCGGGATATCCCGTTTCCATATCCCACAAAATCCTGGCCACCGTGTTGTGAGCGGGAAACCCCTGTCGCTCGGTCCAATATCGACACTTCAGCGAAGAGCAACAAGCCCTACTCCAGGGGTGGAGCTTGGGGGTTTTTTCGGGTCAGCTGACCTGATTTTCTGCAGGCCCTCACAAAAAATCAGGTCAGGGGCAGGCCTGTGCCTAAATATGGCCAAAAATCGTCAAAAACGAGAGTTTACACCCAACTTTTTTCCCACTTTTTTCCTTCGGCGCTGGTCCCTTTTTTTAGCCCAGAACACGGTATTTCAGCGCGAAAACACGTTCTTTTGCTGCATTTGCACACAACCAATTCGCAGCTGGGCTGGGGGTCTCCTTTTTTTGCGTTTTGTTTTACAGGATCTCGCCTGATATGCGAGCCTCCCGCGAGGGTGCTGGAACCGATATGCCACAGCCCCGTACGCGCAAGGACTTGGCTCCAAGACCAGGCACAAGCCACAGGGGGGTCTGGGGGGCGGAGCCCCCCAGCCGCCGGAGGCCACGGTAGCGAACGTCCGTTGGCCTGGCCCCATAGTCGCATACGCTCAAGTACAACACAACTGACAGATAGCACATGTCGCATGGGGGGACGATTAATTGTCGCGCAAAGACACGCCGCAGGGGGGTCTGGGGGGCGGAGCCCCCCAGCCGCCGGAGGCCACGGTAGTGAACATCTGTTGGTTTGAGCTCGAGAGCAAGCCTCTGGTCGATGCCATCCCGTGGGAGGTCGCCCGTGGCCTCGTCTTCGTCGTCACTTCCGAGTTCTTGCACAGCCTCCGATTATTCACGGAGGCTGTACAATAACTTGGAAGTGCCCAAACAGCCACCCGCGGCCACGGGCACCGTGGTCGCGAGCAGCTGCAGGACGGCACTCAGCACAGCACCCGCGTCAGCGGGGGTGCGGAGCGTGCCCAAAAAAGGTCAGGCATATCCCCCCCAAAAAGAATCCTAAAAACCCCCCAAAAAAACCCCCACCAAAAATATGGGAAGAAAAAAGTGGGAACTTTTTTCCCCTGAGGCCGACCCTTACATCTACATCCGACTTAGGCACAGGCCTGGTCAGGGGTAAAAAGAAAAAAAAATATAGATTTTCGGGGAACCGGAAAAGTTGGCTCCTCGCCTTGGGGTCTCAAGGTGACCAGGAGGCGTTTCGTGAGCAAAGTGACCCCAGCGACATGTGCACAGGCCTCAAACAGTCACAATAGAGGACAAATGAAGCTGCCCAACCCGTACCGTGCAACAGACGTTTACTACTGTGGCCTCCGGCGGCTGGGGGGCTCCGCCCCCCAGACCCCCCTGTGGCATGTGCCTGTCTTGTACCCAAGCCCTTACATCAGGGAATGGAGTACAGACCGCCCTCAGTATCCTCAGGAGGACGCAGCCAACTCACACAGAATCCGTACGCCCGCAAGTCACAGATGTTCACTACCGTGGCCTCCGGCGGCTGGGGGCTCCGCCCCCCAGACCCCCCCTATGGCATGTGTTTGTCTTGTAACCAAGTCCTTGCGCGTCCGGGGCTGCATATCAGTTTCGGTACCCTCGCGGGAGGCTGGGCCCGAGCACTGATCTCTGAGACGAACCGGGGGGGAACCCATTCAGTGAGAAAAAATTGGCTGACCCGATCTGACCCGATCCAGCCCGCAACCCCAAATTTCAAGCTCCACCCCTGCCCTACTCCACGAAAGTGGAAAAAAGATAAGGCTGTTGTTTGTACGCCGAACCCGGGTGGCCAAAAACCTCGCGTGTTCTGCCAGGTGAAGGTTAGTGTGAATGGACGCACAGTCATAGCAACAAGGCAAGGCATTGTTGCAGTGTAGTTGTGTGTGTCACCAAAAGTGATGCCAACAATCGTTTTCACTGTGCCAGCAGTGGAACAGCGACAAGCCCTACTCCACTGTACCTTCCTGAAGCAAACAGACCACACAAGACGCAGCGAAGCTACGCACTTGTTTCTAGAGAAGGAGAGAGGGGGGGCTGTGACACTACCTTGCAGCAGTGCAGAGCACACTGAACACCTGCTCTTGATGCGGTCTGCACCACCTCAGGGATATCTAAGCCGCTGTGCCTGCACGGGCACCGTTCTATTCGGGGTTACTTAGCACCATCCGTCTTGGGTCCCGTCTCAGGGTGCACACCTGGGCCTCTTGTGGCACAGGGCAGCAGCACGCATCACTTCAGGGTCAGCCTTCATGGAGGGGTGTGCGTGTTTCAATGCATCTGGTTTCCTGCTCACCGCAGCGAGGACGACTTCCCGGTCAGCCTTCAGAGAGTCGCTCACAAACCCCAACACGTCTGGCTCCAGGTCTACTGCTGTGAGGATGAAGTCACGGTCAGCCTTCAGGGATTCGTGTGCGTATACGAAGGTGTAGGGTGCCTGGGTAACTGCAGCGAGAACTACTTCACGGTCGGCCTTCAGCGAGTCGGCCGCATCCTGCAGTATAAGGGGGACCTTCTTAACGGCTGTGAGGACAAGTTCGCGGTCAGCCTTCATGAACTCTGGAGCAAACCTCAACATAAATGGCTGCAGGTTCACCGCTGTGAGGATGAAGTCATAGTCAGTCTTCAGGGATTCGTGTGCATGTTTGAAGAGGTAGGCTCCGTGGGTAACTGCAGCAAGAACGATTTCACGGTCAGATTTCAGCGAGTCATGCACATCCATTAGGTCCCACGGAGACCTTCTCACGGCAGTGAGAACGACTTCACGGTCAGCCTTCAGCGACTTGTGCACGTACCTCAATACTTTTCCACGACTTCAAAAACAAACTCGCGGTCAGACTTCAGAGAGTCGTGTGCAAACTCAAATGCAGTGTTGTTGATCTCCAGCGCCCTGTGGATGATTTCACGGTCAGCCCTCACTGACTCGGGTGACTTCCGGAGGACATAACCCGCGGGTGGGGACACATCCGGGCTGTCTCTGGAGCCTTCCAGAGCGGCAAAGACGACTTCACGGTCGGCCTTCAGCGACTCGGATGCGTACTTGAACTGTTTGGGCCTCACCCTCACCACCGTCAGGACGACTTCACGGTCAGCCCTCACAGAGTCGTGTGCGAATGACAGTGAGGGGCAGTAACTCTCCGCAAGTGCAATGACATATTGATTTTGTTTAAAGACTGACTCATCCAGAGAATCCAGGGAGCCCAGCGCAATTGCCAGACCCCCCAGACGGCCAGAAGACGCCGGTCTTCGCCGGGGCGGACCCAGCTAAAAGCTAACAGCAAGAACAGCAATAAAAAGGGAGAGCGTGCTCCTATCTCTGTGGGCTGGCGGGAAAAGGCTAAAAGGTAGAAAGGAAGGAAGCAATGTGCAACAAAATACGATTAATGCACTCGTTTGTTAACACCGCGCCGGTCGCATAATGCTGCGGTCGGATGAACGATTGACTGATCAACTCCAACCCAGTGGGCGTAAAAAGGAGAAGACGGGAACAACGGCTGGTCTAAACAGGACGAACGGACACTCACCACCACAGGGTATTCCAGAGGCGTTCCTGGCCGCGGCTCGACTCGTCGAACAACAGGTGACGGGCAAAAGATCGTGGTGAAAAAGAACTAAAAGTAGGAAGGCGAAGGAAGGCAAATCCGGGGGATCCACGTGTGCGTGTGCGTTGAACTTGTCCCACGTGCGCGTGTGCGGTAAACTTGTCCCACGCGCCCCGGTGAAAAACACGTAACACGGTTGCCGCCCACAGTTTCTTCTGGCCACGCGGCGCGCTTCATGAGCGCCGCGTGCAGCCTGACTGGTCTTAGCGGCCTAAGCGAAACACCGGGTCTCCAGAGGGATACATCCAGCCTACACGCAATGCGCTACCTTAAGCCAAAGCGTGCAGCGTACCTTACCTCAACGGTCTGTTCGCAAAGGCCCCCAGGGTTCACCACGTGGAGGTGCCAGCCGTAGTCGCCAGGTCCGCTCCCCTGACGACCCATCACCCCTCCGCAAGTGCAATGACAAATGCACGATCACCTCCCAGGGAGTCGTCGGCGAGACTGTATGTGCGGTAGTTCACTCGCATCGCTGCGAGCATGACTTCACGGTCGGCCCTCATGGCCTTGGGTACCTTCCAAAGAATTTGCGGTGCGAGATCCGTTTCGGGTTCATCACAGGCTTCCAAGGCAGCCAGAACAATATCACGGTCCTCCAGCAGGCCACTGTACGCGAGTATCAACGCGGGATCCGCCCTCACCAGTCGTAAAACAAATTCACGATCAGTGTTCAGAGACTCGTGAGCAAAACGCAGTGCGGAGTGATCCTTTTTCACTGCAGCTGAGACGATCTCAGGGTCGGCCGTCAATGACTTGTGGACGTGTGACAGCATGATGCCATCGTCTTCAAACCCGTCCTCATCGTCGTCATCATCTGAGAATGGCTCACGGAGGGACTGTGCAGCGAGGACGAAGTCACGGTCGGCCATCCAGGTTCTGTGCACCTTCCGGTAGCGGATGCCCTGGTCAAGGGCATTGAGAGCATCATCCCGGTCCGCCACCCACACAGGGACCTCGCATGCCGACTTCGTCCGTGTGCGGAGTGCCTCCAGGTGCACCTGCCGCACCAGGTCCACGTCGACCCTGCACCCCGCCTCGACACCTGCAACGCTGCCCAGCGGGTCGTCCCCGCACACCTCGTCGCCCCTCACCGACAGCTGCAGGTCAGCCGCCTCCGCACCAGGCGGGTAGGGGAAGGCCTCCAGTGCAACCTCCTGCAGGCTGTCCGCCTTGTCGTCCACCCCGATGTCGGCCGCATGCTCGGCCCCCGTCCTCGCGTCCACCAGGAACACGTGCATCCTCCTCCCGCCCTGCCGGTGCCTGCAGGTGGCTGTGTGGTGTGGTGTGGTGTGGTCCAAACAGGCACGACAAGACGCTGCCTCCTGGCTGTGACAGCACATGCGGCACAGGCGCAAGGGTGTGTGGGGGGTGCCTGCCAGGGGTCGTCACCAGTACTCTTCCGCTCTGCCTGTTCCTTCATGCGGCATATCGAAGACGAGGGGTGGGGGGTGCGAATACTCTTGTTGCGGGGATGCCCACACTCGAAGCACCTGGGTGCGGGAGAAACTTTCTAAATAAACAGAAAAGGAGAGAGGGGGGGCAGTGACACTACCTTGCAGCAGTGCAGAGCACACTGAACACCTGCTCTTGATGCGATCCGATTACACACTGCCTCAGGGATATCTAAGCCGCTGTGCCTGCACGGGCACCGTTCTATTCGGGGTTACTGACCACCATCCGTCTTGGGTCCTGTCTCAGGGTGCACACCTGGGCCTCTTGTGGCACAGGGCAGCAGCACGCATCACTTCAGGGTCAGCCTTCATGGAGGGGTGTGCGTGTTTTAATGCATCTGGTTTCCTGCTCACCGCAGCGAGGACGACTTCCCGGTCAGCCTTCAGAGAGTCGCTCACAAACTCCAACACAGCTGGCTCCAGGCCCACCGCTGTGATGTTGAAGTCACGGTCAGCCTTCAGGGATTCGTGTGCGTATTTCAATGTCTCCGGTTCCCTCCTCACCGCTCTAAGGATGACATCACGGTCAGCCTTCAGAGAGTCGTCAGCAAACTGCAACGTGTACGGATCCTTCTCCATGGCTGTGAGGATGACGTCACGGTCCGCCTTCAGCGAGTCGTGCGCCAACCTGAGGACAGGATACACCGTGCCGAAGTTACAGCCCTGAATAGCGGTCGACACAACATGGCTGTCCGCCTTCAGCGACTCGTGCGCCAATTCGAGCTGGAGGGGATCAGCCCGCACCGCTGCGAGGATGACTTTACGGTCAGCCAACAGGGAGGCGTGTGCGAAGCGCAACGTGCCGGATCTCAGATTCACCGCTGTGAGGACGACTTCGCGATCGGCTTTCAGGGAGTCATGCGCATACTGCAATGTGTAGGGGTCCATGTTCACCGCTCTGAGGACAATGTCGCGGTCGGCCTTGAGGGAGTCATCTGCCAACTCGAGTGCATCTGCGTCATCTTCCATCGCCACGAGCATGATTTGGCGGTCAGCCCTCAGTGATTCGTGCACGTAGGGCAAGATGCTCTGGGGGACGTCATCAGATCCATCGGAATCATCGGAATCGTCGGTGGCATCGTAGTCGTAGTACATGCACTGTGCAGCGAGGACGAAGTCACGGTCGGCCATCCAGGTTCTGTGCACCTTCCGGTAGCGGATGCCCTGGTCAAGGGCATTCAGAGCATCTTTCCGGTCCGCCACCCACACAGGGACCTCGCATGCCGACTTCGTCCGTGTGCGGAGTGCCTCCAGGTGCACCTGCCGCACCAGGTCCACGTCGACCCTGCACCCCGCCTCGACACCTGCAACGCTGCCCAGCGGGTCGTCCCCGCACACCTCGTCGCCCCTCACCGACAGCTGCAGGTCAGCCGCCTCCGCACCAGGCGGGTAGGGGAAGGCCTCCAGTGCAACCTCCTGCAGGCTGTCCGCCTCGTCATCGACATCGATGTCGGCCGCATGCTCGGCCCCCGTCCTCGCGTCCACAAGGAACACGTGCATCCCCCCGCCCTGCCGGTGCCTGCAGGTGGCTGTGTGGTGTGGTGTGGTGTGGTCCAAACAGGCACGGCAAGACGCTGCCTCCTGGCTGTGACAGCACATGCGGCACAGGCGCAAGGGTGTGTGGGGGGTGCCTGCCAGGGGTCGTCACCAGTACTCTTACGCTCTCCCTGTTCCTTCATGCGGTGCAGTGCTCCAACAAACACTGGTGGGGTAATACAGTGGTCTCGTGCCAGGTCTGGCTGGTATGGCATCGGCCATACCTAATAAAATTCTAGATTTTTCTTGGTCTGGCAGCGCCATACCTGCTGCCATACCTGGATTATTTTTTTGGGGGGGTATTTTCACTGCCCAATTTCAGGGGTGTCACTAACGTGGGTGCCCAATCCCAGATTTGGGAGGAGCAACCTTTTTTTCGAACTTCCGCCACACCTTTTTTCTAGGGTTTTCTAGGTTTCGTGAGTCGAAACCTAGAAAAAAAGTTGCCTTTCCAGAAGCCCTTCCGCCCACAAGAGCTGTTCACTACCGTGGCCTGCGGCGGCTGGGGGGCTCCGCCCCCCAGACCCCCTGTGACATGTCCTTGCGCGACATTTTGTCACATCGATGGTGTCCCGGCCACACTCAAACGCGGCCCGACTCACCCGGTTCACTGTTCACTACCGTGGCCTCCGGCGGCTGGGGGGCTCCGCCCCCCAGACCCCCTGTGGCATGTGACACTCTTGCACGGTTGCACCTCTGCGATTGTGCATCTCGAGGAAGGGGTGGCGCGGAGGGCGCACCCTCCCCTTTTTTTCACAGAACCATGTGGTGTGGCAGCTGCCATACCTAATAAAGTTTGGAGGCCGAACCCAGCGAGACCGCTGGGGTAATACCGTATACGTAAATATTTTGGAACGTAAACATTATGGAACGGACCGGGAAAAAATGGGCCCGTTCCATAATATTTACGTTGGTGTGATCATATAGGGGTTCTGTGCCAGTTCTGTGCCGGTTCTGTGCCAGGTCTGTGCCAGTTCTGGGGGGTTCCATGATCACACCATACGTTCCATAATATTTACGTATACGGTAACCCATATTAGCTCCTGGAAATCCTGAAATCCACCTGAGTTTTTACCCCACCGATGTTTGTTGGACCACTGTGTATCGAAGAAGAGGGGTGGGGGGTGCGGGCAAGAGAACAGAAAAGGAGAGAGGGACACTGAGCACCTGCTCTTGATGCGATCTGATGACACACTGCCCCAGGGATATCTAAGCCGCTGTGCCTGCACGGGCACCGTTCGGCGAATGCTTGCAGGGAGAACTGCCTTGGGCTTCTATGAGAGGGCGTTGATGAGGAGCCCACCTTGCAGCTGCATCGTGTGCCAGGTGGGTATGTGGTGTCTGGCTGGGTGTGCCATTCCCTACCGACCCCTGGCCCCGCCCCTCACATGATCAACCGAGAACGCAGGGGTGCTGATACACAACGGTACCCCCCACCCCATCATCGCTACCCACCCCTGCGATACAAAGAGAAGAATGACGACAACAGGGTGCTGGAGAAGCAGGCCCAAGCCACAGGGCTCGGCTGGATGCACGTGCACTGCTGTGGGTGGTGGGGTCGCTGGTGCCATGGTGTCTCAGAAGGGCTGGGCTGTGGTTGAAGCCGCCATGACCACCGGCAGCAGCTCCTGGGCGGAGGCGGGGAGGGGCAGCGGATCGGAGTCCTGTGGCCTGGTGGGCTGCGGTGGGGTGTGGCAGGTAGAGAGGCGGCAACACACTGCGGTCACCAGCAGCACCAACCGAGGTCAGGCTCCACACCTGGGCTTCTTGTGGCACAGGGCAGCAGCACGCATCACTTCAGGGTCAGCCTTCATGGAGGGGTGTGCGTGTTTCAATGCATCTGGTTTCCTGCTCACCGCAGCGAGGACGACTTCCCGGTCAGCCTTCAGAGAGTCGCTCACAAACCCCAACACGTCTGGCTCCAGGTCTACTGCTGTGAGGATGAAGTCACGGTCAGCCTTCAGGGATTCGTGTGCGTATACGAAGGTGTAGGGTGCCTGGGTAACTGCAGCGAGAACTACTTCACGGTCGGCCTTCAGCGAGTCGGCCGCATCCTGCAGTAGGCAGGGCTCCTTCTCTACGGCTGTGAGGACAAGTTCGCGGTCAGCCTTCATGAACTCTGGAGCAAACCTCAACATAAATGGCTGCAGGTTCACCGCTGTGAGGATGAAGTCATAGTCAGCCTTCAGGGATTCGTGTGCATGTTCGAAGATCTCGGGTGACCGGGCAACTGCAGCAAGAATAATTTCACGGTCAGATTTCAGCGAGTCATGCGCATACATTAGTTCCCGCGAAAACCCTTTCACGGCAGTGAGAACGACTTCACGGTCAGCCTTCAGCGACTCGTGCACGTAACTCAATGAGACGCCGTACTTTTCCACGACTTCAAAAACAAACTCGGGGTCAGCCTTCAGAGAGTCGTGTGCAAACTCAAACGCATGGCTGTCGATCTCCAGCGCTCTGCGGATAATTTCACGGTCAGCCCTCACTGACTTGGGTGACTTCCGGAGGACATAACACGCGGGTGAGGACACCTCCAGGCTGTGCCTGGAGCCTTCCAGAGCGGCAAAGACGACTTCACGGTCAGCCTTCAGCGACTCGGATGCGTACTTGAACTGTTTGGGCCTCACCCTCACCACCGTCAGGACGACTTCACGGTCAGCCCTCACAGAGTCGTGTGCGAATGACAGTGAGGGGCAGTAACTCTCCGCAAGTGCAATGACAAATGCACGATCACCTCCCAGGGAGTCGTCGGCGAGACTGTATGTGCGGTAGTTCACTCGCATCGCTGCGAGCATGACTTCACGGTCGGCCCTCATGGCCTTGGGTACTTCCCAAATAATTTGCGGTGCGAGACCCGTTTCGGGTTCACCACAGGCTTCCAAGGCAGCCAGAACGATGTCACGATCAGCCAGCAGGGTGCTGTGTGCCAGTATCAACGCGGGATCCGCCCTCACCAGTCGTAAAACAAATTCACGGTCAGAGCTCAGAGACTCGTGCGCAAAACGCAGTGCGTAGGGATCCCTTTTCACCGCAGCCGAGACGATCTCAGGGTCGGCCGTCAATGACTTGTGGACGTGTGACAACATGATGTCAGAACAGTCATCGTCTTCAAACCCATCCTCATCGTCGTCATCTGAGAAAGACTCACGGAGGAACTGTGCAGCGAGGACGAAGTCACGGTCGGCCATCCAGGTTCTGTGCACCTTCCGGTAGCCGATGCCCTGGTCAAGGGCATTCAGAGCATCTTTCCGGTCCGCCACCCACACAGGGACCTCGCACGCCGACTTCGTCCGTGTGCGGAGTGCCTCCAGGTGCACCTGCCGCACCAGGTCCACGTCGACCCTGCACCCCGCCTCGACACCTGCAACACTGCCCAGCGGGTCGTCCCCGCACACCTCGTCGCCCCTCACCGACAGCTGCAGGTCAGCCGCCTCCGCACCAGGCGGGTAGGGGAAGGCCTCCAGTGCAACCTCCTGCAGGCTGTCCGCCTTGTCATCGACATCGATGTCGGCCACATGCTCGGCCCCCGTCCTCGCGTCCACCAGGAACACGTGCATCCCCCCGCCCTGCCGGTGCCTGCAGGTGGCTGTGTGGTGTGGTGTGGTGTGGTCCAAACAGGCACGGCAAGACGCTGCCTCCTGGCTGTGACAGCACATGCGGCACAGGCGCAAGGGTGTGTGGGGGGTGCCTGCCAGGGGTCGTCACCAGTACTCTTCCGCTCTCCCTGTTCCTTCATGCGGTACAGTGCCCCAACAAACACTGGTGGGGTAATACCGTAAACGGAAAAAGGGTGGACCGTAAAAATGTTCCAAGTTCCCAAAAAAAGGCCAAACGTTCCATCTTTTTTACGGTCCACCATTTATTGGGACTGAATATGGAAAAGACAATGCGTTTTTCGCCCGCGGGCTGGTGGGTTGCGGGGCGCGGACTGCGGCCTCCACGCCGCAGACACCCACACGTAGGCCTCCCGACCTCCCAGCTTTGGACCCTCCCTCCACCACCGCAACCAACACCAGCAAGAGAAGCAAGTCCTCCCTGCGTGTGGAAAAGGCACGATCACCACCACTCACCTCGAGACTCACCCACCACCACACCTCGAGAAGTGTAGTACCATGCAAGGAGCATTCCGGTAGAAGTAAAAGTAGAACCTGCTGCACGAGCCCACAAAAGCAGCCACAGTACGGCAGGGCGCGCAGACAGAAGCTGAGACCACCGGGCTCCCTCCAGATGTAAATTCGTGAATCAGTGCCCGGAAAATTAAGGGAAATCGTACTCCTTTAGTGTAGTACACCCTGCAGTAACTGTGGGAGAACAGTTCCCGGACGATGGTGAGCGCACACTCTGTGCTGAGGCCCAGTCGTACGATTTCCTTGGTTCCTTCGCGACGAAGTCGCGAAGGAACTCGTAAAAAAAACCGCCAAGTCCACGATCCCAACCGTAAAATAGGTGGACCGTAAAAATGTTCCAAGTTCCGGAAAAATCCCATTTGTTCCATCTTTTTTACGGTCCACCTATAGTACGGTTCACCTTTATTACGGTCCACAATATTTCCGTTTACGGTAACCCATATTAGCTCCTGGAAATCCTGAAATACACCTTAGTTTTTACCCCACCGATGTTTGTTGGACCACTGTGTATCGAAGAAGAGGGGTGGGGGGTGCGGGCAAGAGAACAGAAAAGGAGAGAGGGACACTGAGCACCTGCTCTTGATGCGATCTGATGACACTGCCTCAGGGATATCTAAGCCGCTGTGCCTGCACGGGCACCGTTCGGCGAATGCTTGCAGGGAGAACTGATTTGAGATTCTATGAGAGGGCGTTGATGAGGATCCCACCTTGCAGCTGCATCGTGTGCCAGGTGGGTATGTGGTGTCTGGCTGGGTGTGCCATTCCCTACCGGCCCCTGGCCCCGCCCCTCACATGATCAACCGAGAACGCAGGGGTGCCATGGGGTCTCAGAAGGGCTGGGCTGTGGTTGAAGCCGCCATGACCACCGGCAAGCAGCTCCTGGGCGGAGGCGGGGAGGGACAGCGGATCGGAGTCCTGTGGCCTGGTGGGCTGCGGTGGGGTGTGGCAGGTAGAGAGGCGGCAACACACTGCGGTCACCAGCAGCACCAACCGAGGTCAGGCTCCACACCTGGGCCTCTTGTGGCACAGGGCAGCAGCACGCATCACTTCAGGGTCAGCCTTCATGGAGGGGTGTGCGTGTTTCAATGCATCTGGTTTCCTGCTCACCGCAGCGAGGACGACTTCCCGGTCAGCCTTCAGAGAGTCGCTCACAAACCCCAACACGTCTGGCTCCAGGTCTACTGCTGTGAGGATGAAGTCACGGTCAGCCTTCAGGGATTCGTGTGCGTATACGAAGGTGTAGGGTGCCTGGGTAACTGCAGCGAGAACTACTTCACGGTCGGCCTTCAGCGAGTCGGCCGCATCCTGCAGTATAAGGGGGACCTTCTTAACGGCTGTGAGGACAAGTTCGCGATCAGCCTTCATGAACTCTGGAGCAAACCTCAACATAAATGGCTGCAGGTTCACCGCTGTGAGGATGAAGTCATAATCAGTCTTCAGGGATTCGTGTGCATGTTCGAAGGTGTAGGCTGCCTGGGTAACTGCAGCAAGAACAATTTCACGGTCAGCCTTCAGGGAATCGTGCGCAAACTGTAACGCCCCGCCCATCACACAGTCCTCGGAAACTGCAGCGAAGACGATTTCACGGTCAGATTTCAGCGAGTCATGCGCATACATGAGATTCTGCGGAGACCTTCTCACGGCAGTGAGAACGACTTCACGGTCAGCCTTCAGCGACTTGTGCACGTAACTCAATGAGACGCCGTACTTTTCCACGACTTCAAAAACAAATTCGCGGTCAGCCTTCAGAGAGTCGTGTGCAAACTCAAACGCAGTGCTGTCGATCTCCAGCGCCCTGTGGATGATTTCACGGTCAGCCCTCACTGACTTGGGTGAATTCCGGAGGACATAACCCGCGGGTGGGGAACCATTCAGGTCGTGTCTGGAGCCTTCCAGAGCGGCAAAGACGACTTCACGGTCGGCCTTCAGCGACTCGGATGCGTACTTGAACTGTTTGGGCATCGCCCTCACCACCGTCAGGACGACTTCACGGTCAGCCCTCACAGAGTCGTGTGCGAATGACAGTGAGGGGCAGTAACTCTCCGCAAGTGCAATGACAAATGCACGATCACCTCCCAGGGAGTCGTCGGCGAGACTGTATGTGCGGTAGTTCACTCGCATCGCTGCGAGCATGACTTCACGGTCGGCTGTCATAGCATCGGGTACTTGCCTTAGAATTTGTGGTGCGAGATCCCATTCGGGTTCATCACAGGCTTCCAAGGCAGCCAGAACGATGTCACGGTCATCCAGAAGGGTGCTGTGTTCGAGTATCAACGCGGGATCCGCCCTCACCAGTCGTAAAACAAATTCACGATCAGACCTCAGAGACTCGTGCGCAAAACGCAGTGCGTAGTGATCCCTTTTCACCGCAGCCGAGACGATCTCAGGGTCGGCCGTCAATGATTTGTGGACGTGTGACAGCATGATGTCAGAACAGTCATCGTCTCCAAACCCGTCCTCATCGTCGTCATCATCTGAGAATGGCTCACGGAGGGACTGTGCAGCGAGGACGAAGTCACGGTCGGCCATCCAGGTTCTGTGCACCTTCCGGTAGGGGATGCCCTGGTCAAGGGCATTCAGAGCAGCTTTCCGGTCCGCCACCCACACAGGGACCTCGCACGCCGACTTCGTCCCTGTGCGGAGTGCCTCCAGGTGCACCTGCCGCACCAGGTCCACGTCGACCCTGCACCCCGCCTCGACACCTGCAACGCTGCCCAGCGGGCCATCGCCACACACCTCGTCGCCCCTCACCGACAGCTGCAGGTCAGCCGCCTCCGCACCAGGCGGGCAGGGGAAGGCCTCCAGTGCAGCCGCCTGCAGGCTGTCTGCCTTGTCGTCCACCCCGATGTCGGCCACATGCTCGGCCCCCGTCCTGGCGTCCACCAGGAACACGTGCATCCCCCCGCCCTGCCGGTGCCTGCAGGTGGCTGTGTGGTGTGGTGCGGGGGAGTCTTGCTCGGTCAGAGGATACAAAGTAGGGGGGAGGGGGAGGTCAGTTCATCCAGGTCTGCTTGTAGTATCAGTTCGCGTGCGGAGGGGCTGGAGCGGGGAACAACTAGACACAAATCCTGCTGTGAGATGTGCGGTATTTCCTCTGCGCCCCCGTTGCAACCTTGCGTATTGCAAGTGGTAGTAAAAAGAAAAACACGACAGGTCCGATCGCCCGTCCTTCCTCGGCCTCGCGACTCCCCCCTACGCACCTACGGTGCTCAAACAAGTTTGTGGTGGGAGTCTTCGGTCGGGCATAAGGCACAAAACATCAATATCAACAAACGCGTCTCGTGGGAGATAGGGCAGCTCAGTCACCGCTTTTCCGTTGCATTAGGCACCGTTCAGTGGCCTGATGAAGGGTGGTGTTTGTTCCGTTCGCCCCCCTTCCAACCTTGCAAGAAAACTGTTGCTGCAAGTGGTGGAAACACAAACACGCACAGGGAAGTCGTCTTCTCTAGTCCTCCCTTGACTCCCGAGTCGCACCGAAGGTGCTTAAACAAGCCTACCGAATGGGAGTGGGTACTCTTTTGCGTCTGCGAACCAGTAAGGGGAGAGAAGAACCAGCGGGTATTCGTCGATGCGAGAACGTACCCCACCCTTTTCACCTGTTACCGTATTGCAATTTGGGTTAGCGTGCTGGCATCGCAGCCTGGCCCCGATGGACCATACCGTGGGTAACCGGGCCCGCTATCCTACTCTTGCTCTACGTGACACCACACGGTTTCGCTCTTGACCTGTTACCCTACTAGTTGATTTGTATGTTGTGACAAACGCACCGTGCTCACGGAAGGCGTTCAGAACTAAAAAGGTTGCAGTGGGAGCAATGTTTTGTTCACCTACACTCCACGCCCCAACGTGCAGGTGACCAGAAGGTTGCACACACAAAGCAAAAGAACCCCGGCAATCCTTCTGTAACAACCCGGTCCGCTGGGAAAGTATTAAATAAATATGGACCTCTGCTGACCTCTCGTTGAACTCGTCTCAAAGAAAAAAAGCATACAGGTGTCACCAGACTCACCACCGCCCACATGGTTGACGAGGCGTCTGTTCACATTTCAATGTTCAGACCGAGCGGGGTGCCTATCCATTCGTTCTTCCGAATGATATGCCGCATCTCCCACAATGTTCTGTTTCCGGGACTCACACACACTGTGGCGTTGGTCCCACCTTTTCCGCCCCACCTTCCACAAAAATCGCCACCTGCCGAAACACCTCCAGTGCTGTGACGTGGAAACACAACGGGCCCAGGACGCAAACAGAAAACCAGATCAGGCCACCGCACGCCGGCCACTTCCCTCGGCGCCACGTTGCCCTGTTGGGGCGCAGTCCACGTGCGGCATCTGACGGCATCCTGGGGCATCCAAGAACTTGGGCACCCATCCGGTACTATATGGACCTTGCCTCTGCAGGTCAAACTGCAGGCCGATCGACACAAAACAGCTGAGCCGGCCGCCCATAATCCGGGGCCTTCAGATCCACATCAACAAAATCAATTCTCTCACGCAGCGCACTGTGGCGCCGAAGGACCTGCTCCCCATTCCTCTAACACTGAAAAACTGTCCACCCATACCTCCCATCCTCCGCCGGAAAGAGGGTACGGGCAGTGTGTTGGGCGATGCAGGGAGCCAGCCCAACCCATCGGCATCACTTTCATGACCATGGTCGTCTCTCGGTAACTTGCCACGTCTGTTCCCGAGTTTCGCACCAAAAAAAAAGAAGGAAGACGAAGAAGCAAGAGGAAAGTGGTTGTGGGATGATCGAAATTCCGTTTTTGAGCGACACGGAACCTGGTTCTCGATCACCCCAGAATATGGGATTTTTTGCTTCATAGGTAAGCGGCGAATATTTCGGAAAATTTTGAGATCCACCACACCTCCAACCCCAGCGAGCCGGATAAGTCCAAATAAATCGGTGCTGGTCAGATTACTGCTCTGAACCCACCTGCACACCTGACGGGGTGGGGTGGGGTGTTTTTGGGGTGATTGAAATCCCATTTTTGAGCTACACGGAACCTACACGGAACCCGGTTCTCGATCACCAGGTTCCTAAAAAAGAATTGCCGGGTTTCTTTTGTTTTGTTTGTGCAACCTTCTGGGCACCTGCACGTTGGGCGTGGAGTGTAGGTGAACAAAACATTGCTCCCACTGCAACCCTTTTAGTTCTGAACGCCTTCGTGAGCACGGTGCGTTTGACACAAAAAAGGCAGATCCGGCTACTTTTGGTTGAGCGCACACTCCTGTGTCAAAGGCTGTGTAAGCCCCTGTGAAGTGGCATGAAGGTGATCCTTCTAAAGATCCAGTCGTACAATTTCCTTCGTTACTTCGCAACATCGCAACGCTTCGTCGCTCGTAACTGGTAAAACTCAAACGCAGTGCCGTCGATCTCGGCGCTCTGAGGATAAGTTCACGGTCAGCGGGTGACTTCCGGAGGACATAACACACGGGTGAGGACACATCCAGGCTGTGTCTGGCTGCCCAAACAGGGGGAAAATCTGGAAATCACCGGTCCCCGGGTATGGATTTAGGGAAAGCCCTGATAGTGAGGGGCAATAACTTTCCGCAAGCGCACGTATTCAGGATCAGCTCCCAGGGAGTTGTCGGCGAAATTGCATGTGCTGGGGTTCACTCGTATCACGGCGAGCATGACTTCACGGTCGGCCCTCATGGCATCCGGTGCCATCATAAGAATCTGCGGTGCGAGATCGGTTTCGCGTGCACCACAGGCTTCCAAGGCAGCCAGAACGATGTCACGGTCAGCCAGCAGGCTGTCGTCTGCGAGTACCGACGCAGGGGCCACCCTCACCAGTCGTAAAACAAAATCACGATCAGACAACAGAGACTCGTGCGCAAAACGCAGTGCGTAGGGATTCTTTCTCGCCGCAACCGAGACGATCTCAGGGTCGGCTGTCAGTGACTTGTGTACGTGTGACAACATGATGTCATCGTCTTCAAACCTGTCATCATCGTCATCGTCATCATCATCTACAGGCTCACGGAGGAACTGTGCAGCGAGGACGAAGTCACGGTCGGCCATCCAGGTTCTGTGCACCTTCCGGTAGCGGATGCCCTGGTCAAGGGCATTCAGAGCATCTTCCCGGTCCGCCACCCACACAGGGACCTCGCACGCCGACTTCGTCCGTGTGCGGAGTGCCTCCAGGTGCACCTGCCGCACCAGGTCCACGTCGACCCTGCACCCCGCCTCGACACCTGCAACGCTGCCCAGCGGGCCATCGCCACACACCTCGTCGCCCCTCACCGACAGCTGCAGGTCAGCCGCCTCCGCACCAGGCGGGTAGGGGAAGGCCTCCAGTGCAGCCTCCTGCAGGCTGTCCGCCTTGTCGTCCACCCCGATGTCGGCCACATGCTCGGCCCCCGTCCTCGCGTACACCAGGAACACGTGCATCCCCCCGCCCTGCCGGTGCCTGCAGGTGGCTGTGTGGTGTGGTGTGGTGTGGTCCAAACAGGCACGGCAAGACGCTGCCTCCTGGCTGTGACAGCACATGCGGCACAGGCGCAAGGGTGTGTGGGGGGTGCCTGCCAGGGGTCGTCACCAGTACTCCTCCGCTCTGCCTGTTCCTTCATGCGGTGTGCCGTGCCCACACAGGACTATCCTCACCCACACTGCATTGTGAGCGGGAAACCCCTGTCGCTCGGTCCAATATCGACGCTTGTTGCATTGCATGATCCCACAAAGAAGCATCTACCCCAAACAACCCTAACTCGTCAGGACCTGTCAAGTGCCAGCTGTATAATCTGAGAGAGAGAGGGGTGCCACGGAGACGGGGGGAATCATACTCCTTTCGCTACAATAAGAGAAACACCCTGCCCAGCAACTGCAAAAAGGCAGATCCGGGCTACTTTTCGTTGAGCGCACACTCCTGTGTCAAAGGCTGTGTAAGCCCCTGTGAAGTGGCATGAAGGTGATCCTGATAAAGCTTCAGTCATACGATTTCCTTCGTTACTTCGCGACTTCGCTACGCTTCGTCGCTCGTAACTGGTAAAAACCCAAAACCACTGCTGAAGGACGCTGTGGTGTCAAATCACCCTTCCAACCTTCCACCTTGATCCTTGACAAGTGGCAGAATGTGATACTCAGCAGTGAAACAGCGAACAGCGACAAGCCCTACTCCACTGTACCTTCCTGAAGCAAACAGACCACACAAGACGCAGCGAAGCTACGCACTTGTTTCTAGAAAAGGAGAGAGGGGGGGCGGTGACACTACCTTGCAGCAGCGCAGAGCACACTGAACACCTGCTCTTGATGCGATCCGAGTACACACTGCCTCAGGGATATCTAAGCCGCTGTGCCTGCACGGGCACCGTTCTATTCGGGGTTACTTAGCACCATCCGTCTTGGGTCCCGTCTCAGGGTGCACACCTGGGCCTCTTGTGGCACAGGGCAGCAGCACGCATCACTTCAGGGTCAGCCTTCATGGAGGGGTGTGCGTGTTTTAATGCATCTGGTTTCCTGCTCACCGCAGCGAGGACGACTTCCCGGTCAGCCTTCAGAGAGTCGCTCACAAACCCCAACACGTCTGGCTCCAGGTCTACTGCTGTGAGGATGAAGTCACGGTCAGCCTTCAGGGATTCGTGTGCGTATACGAAGGTGTAGGGTGCCTGGGTAACTGCAGCGAGAACTACTTCACGGTCGGCCTTCAGCGAGTCGGCCGCATCCTGCAGTAGGCAGGGCTCCTTCTCTACGGCTGTGAGGACAGTATTGATTTTGTTTAAAGACTGACTCATCCAGAGAATCCAGGGAGCCCAGCGCAATTGCCAGACCCCCCAGACGGCCAGAAGACGCCGGTCTTCGCCGGGGCGGACCCAGCTAAAAGCTAACAGTAAGAACAGCAATAAAAAGGGAGAGCGTGCTCCTATCTCTGTGGGCTGGCGGGAAAAGGCTAAAAGGTAGAAAGGAAGGAAGCAATGTGCAACAAAATACGATTAATGCACTCGTTTGTTAACACCGCGCCGGTCGCATAATGCTGCGGTCGGATGAACGATTGACTGATCAACTCCAACCCAGTGGGCGTAAAAAGGAGAAGACGGGAACAACGGCTGGTCTAAACAGGACGAACGGACACTCACCACCACAGGGTATTCCAGAGGCGTTCCTGGCCGCGGCTCGACTCGTCGAACAACAGGTGACGGGCAAAAGATCGTGGTGAAAAAGAACTAAAAGTAGGAAGGCGAAGGAAGGCAAATCCGGGGGATCCACGTGTGCGTGTGCGTTGAACTTGTCCCACGTGCGCGTGTGCGGTAAACTTGTCCCACGCGCCCCGGTGAAAAACACGTAACACGGTTGCCGCCCACAGTTTCTTCTGGCCACGCGGCGCGCTTCATGAGCGCCGCGTGCAGCCTGACTGGTCTTAGCGGCCTAAGCGAAACACCGGGTCTCCAGAGGGATACATCCAGCCTACACGCAATGCGCTACCTTAAGCCAAAGCGTGCAGCGTAGCTTACCTCAACGGTCTGTTCGCAAAGGCCCCCAGGGTTCACCACGTGGAGGTGCCAGCCGTAGTCGCCAGGTCCGCTCCCCTGACGACCCATCACCCCTCTACGGCTGTGAGGACAAGTTCGCGGTCAGCCTTCATGAACTCTGGAACAAGCCTCAACAGAAATGGCTGCAGGTTCACCGCTGTGAGGATGAAGTCATAGTCAGTCTTCAGGGATTCGTGTGCATGTTCGAAGGTGTAGGGGGCCCGGGTAACTGCAGCAAGAACAATTTCACGGTCAGCCTTCAGGGAATCGTGCGCAAACTGTAACGCCCCGCCCATCACACAGTACTCGGAAACTGCAGCAAGAACGATTTCACGGTCAGATTTCAGCGAGTCATGCGCATACATTAGATTCTGTGGAGACCTTCTCACGGTAGTGAGAACGAGTTCGCGGTCAGCCTTCAGCGACTTGTGCACGTACCTCAATGAGACACCGTACTTTTCCACGACTTCAAAAACAAACTCGCGATCGGCCTTCAGAGAGTCGTGTGCAAACTCAAACGCATGGCTGTCGATCTCCAGCGCTCTGTGAATGATTTCACGGTCAGCCCTCACTGACTTGGGTGACTTCCGGAGGACATAACACGCGGGTGAGGACACATCCGGGCTGTCTTCGCAGCCTTCCAGAGCGGCAAAGACGACTTCACGGTCGGCCTTCAGCGACTCGGATGCGTACTTGAACTGTTTGGGCCTCACCTTCACGGCCGTCAGGACGACTTCACGGTCAGCCCTCACAGAGTCGTGTGCGAATGATAGCGAGAGGTGGTACCTTTCCGCAAGTGCCATGATATACTCACGGTCACCTCCCATGGAGTCGTCGGCGAAACTGTCAAAGCGGTGGTTGACCCGGAGCGCTGCGAGCATGACTTCACGATCAGCCCTCATGGCATCTGGTGACTCCGTAACAATGCGGTATGCGATAGACGTTTCGGGTTCATCACAGGCTTCCAAGGCAGCCAGAACGGCATCACGGTCAGCCAGCAGGGTGCTGTGTGCCAGTATCAACGCGGGATCCGCCCTCACCAGTCGTAAAACAAATTCACGGTCAGAGCTCAGAGACTCGTGCGCAAAACGCAGTGCGTAGGGATCCCTTTTCACCGCAGCCGAGACGATCTCAGGGTCGGCCGTCAATGACTTGTGGACGTGTGACAGCATGATGTCAGAACAGTCATCGTCTTCAAACCCATCCTCATCGTCGTCATCTGAGAAAGACTCACGGAGGGACTGTGCAGCGAGGACGAAGTCACGGTCGGCCATCCAGGTTCTGTGCACCTTCCGGTAGCGGATGCCCTGGTCAAGGGCATTCAGAGCATCTTTCCGGTCCGCCACCCACACAGGGACCTCGCACGCCGACTTCGTCCGTGTGCGGAGTGCCTCCAGGTGCACCTGCCGCACCAGGTCCACGTCGACCCTGCACCCCGCCTCGACACCTGCAACGCTGCCCAGCGGGCCATCGCCACACACCTCGTCGCCCCTCACCGACAGCTGCAGGTCAGCTGCCTCCGCACCAGGCGGGTAGGGGAAGGCCTCCAGTGCAACCTCCTGCAGGCTGTCCGCCTTATCGTCCACCCCGATGTCGGCCACATGCTCGGCCCCCGTCCTCGCGTCCACCAGGAACACGTGCATCCCCCCGCCCTGCCGGTGCCTGCAGGTGGCTGTGTGGTGTGGTGTGGTGTGGTCCAAACAGGCACGGCAAGACGCTGCCTCCTGGCTGTGACAGCACATGCGGCACAGGCGCAAGGGTGTGTGGGGGGTGCCTGCCAGGGGTCGTCACCAGTACTCTTCCGCTCTCCCTGTTCCTTCATGCGGCATATCGAAGACGAGGGGTGGGGGGTGCGGGCAAGAGAACAGAAAAGGAGAGAGGGACACTGAGCACCTGCTCTTGATGCGATCTGATGACACACTGCCCCAGGGATATCTAAGCCGCTGTGCCTGCACGGGCACCGTTCGGCGAATGCTTGCAGGGAGAACTGCCTTGGGCTTCTATGAGAGGGCGTTGATGAGGAGCCCACCTTGCAGCTGCATCGTGTGCCAGGTGGGTATGTGGTGTCTGGCTGGGTGTGCCATTCCCTACCGACCCCTGGCCCCGCCCCTCACATGATCAACCGAGAACGCAGGGGTGCTGATACACAACGGTACCCCCCACCCCATCATCGCTACCCACCCCTGCGATACAAAGAGAAGAATGACGACAACAGGGTGATGGAGAAGCAGGCCCAAGCCACAGGGCTCGGCTGGATGCACGTGCACTGCTGTGGGTGGTGGGGTCGCTGATGCCATGGGGTCTCAGAAGGGCTGGGCTGTGGTTGAAGCCGCCATGACCACCGGCAAGCAGCTCCTGGGCGGAGGCGGAGAGGGGCAGCGGATCGGAGTCCTGTGGCCTGGTGGGCTGCGGTGGGGTGTGCCAGGTAGAGAGGCGGCAACACACTGCGGTCACCAGCAGCACCAACCGAGGTCAGGCTCCACACCTGCGCCTCTTGTGGCACCAAGCAGCACGCCGAACTTCAGGGTCAGCCCTCATGGAGGGGTGTGCGTGTCTCAAAGCCTTGCGAAACCTGCTCGCTGCGACGACGACTTCCCGGTCAGCCTTCAGAGAGTCGTGTGCAAACTCCAACATATGAGGGTCGAGGTTCACCGCCGTGAGAACGATTTCACGATCGGCCTTCAGGGATTCGTGTGCAAATCTCAACGTTTCGGGTAACTTGGTGACAGCGGTGAGGACGATTTCACGGTCAGCCTTCAGAGAGTCGGTGGCCAGATGTAATGCGAATGGTTCTATCTTCACTACTGCGAGCATGACTTCGCGCTCCTTCAGACAGTTGGGCACCGCACTCAACATGCCCCACATCTGTTTCTTGGAGCATGCTTGCACAGCAGCCAGCATGAAACCGCGATCAGCTTTCAACGAGTCGTGCGCATGTTGGAGTTGTGTGGGGTCCGTTCTCGCCGCTGTGAGGACAACTTCACCGTCAGCTTTCAGGGATTCGTGCGCATGTTGGAGTTGTGTGGGGTCACTTCTCACCGCTGTGAGGACAACTTCCCGATCAGCCTTCAGGGATTCATGCGCATGTTGGAGTTGTGCGGCATTCTTTCCCACCACTGTGAGGACGACTTCACGGTCAGCCTTCAGAGACTCGGATGCAGTCGCGAGTGCCTTGGGGTTGCTCTCCATCGCTGCGAGGATGATTTGGCGGTCAGCCTTCAGCGTGCCGGATACCTCCTTCAGGACGGTATCTACGTCGGAAGGCCTGCAGCCTTGCAGTGCCGCTAGGACAACTTCACGGTCAGCCTTCAGCGAGTCGTCCGCATGTTGTAGTTGTGCGGGATACGTTCCCACAACAGTGAGAACGAATTCACGGTCAGCCAGCAGGGAGTCGTCTGCGGATGCAACTGCGTCGCAACCCAGAGATTGGGCTTCCATAATGAACTCGCGGTCAGACAACAGAGATTCTTCCACCCACTGAAACACAGTGCAGTCGATCCCCAGCGCTGTGAGCATGAGTTCAGGGTCAGCCCCCAGGGACTCGGGTAGTTCCTGCAGGATCTCACCCACGGGTGGGTCACAATCCATGTCGCAGTCTTCGCAGCCTTCCAGAGCGGCCGAGACGACTTCACGGTCAGCCTTCAGCGAGTCGTCCGCATGCACGAATTCTATGGGATCGGTTCTCACGGCCGTCAGGACGACTTCACGGTCAGCCCTCACAGCGTCGTGTGCGTATGATAGCGAGGGGAGGCGCCACTTCGCAAGCGCAATGATGAACTCACGGTCAGCCCTCAGAGAGGCGTGTGCCAAATCGACCACGCCCTGGTCGATCGCCATCGCTGCGAGCATGACTTCTCGGTCAGCCCTGATGGCGGAGGGCGCCTGAAGAAGAGTGGTCCGCACGCTGAACCTCTGCCTGAAGTCATAGTCAAAGTCATCGGATCTGGAGTCACAGCTTCTGTCGCAGTCGGGTTCACAGGCTTGGAAGGCAGCCAGAACGACATCACGGTCAGCCAGCAGGCTGTTGTGTGCAAATGTCAACGCGATGGGGCGCTTGCTCACGAGTGGCAAAACAAAAGCACGATCGGACCTCAGAGAGTCGTGTGCGAGACACAGCGCCCTGGTATGCCTCTGAACTGCGATAGATACGATCTCACGGTCGGCCGTCAGTGACTTGTGGACGTAGGACAAGATGTTGTCGTAAGGGCCTTCAACCGCATTCTCGCCATGGCATGAAACGTAGCTCTCTTCATCGTCTGAGATAGACGGCTCACAGAGGGACTGTGCAGCGAGGACGAAGTCACGGTCGGCCATCCAGGTTTTGTGCACATTCCGGTATTCGCATTGGTAACCATATCCCACGTCATTTACAGCATCTTTCCGGTCCGCCACCCACACAGGGACCTCGCATGCCGACTTCGTCCGTGTGCGGAGTGCCTCCAGGTGCACCTGCCGCACCAGGTCCACGTCGACCCTGCACCCCGCCTCGACACCTGCAACGCTGCCCAGCGGGTCGTCCCCGCACACCTCGTCGCCCCTCACCGACAGCTGCAGGTCAGCCGCCTCCGCACCAGGCGGGTAGGGGAAGGCCTCCAGTGCAACCTCCTGCAGGCTGTCTGCCTTGTCGTCCACCCCGATGTCGGCCGCATGCTCGGCCCCCGTCCTCGCGTCCACCAGGAACACGTGCATCCCCCCGCCCTGCCGGTGCCTGCAGGTGGCTGTGTGGTGTGGTGTGGTGTGGTCCAAACAGGCACGGCAAGACGCTGCCTCCTGGCTGTGACAGCACATGCGGCACAGGCGCAAGGGTGTGTGGGGGGTGCCTGCCAGGGGTCGTCACCAGTACTCTTCCGCTCTCCCTGTTCCTTCATGCGGCATATCGAAGACGAGGGGTGGGGGGTGCGGGCAAGAGAACAGAAAAGGAGAGAGGGACACTGAGCACCTGCTCTTGATGCGATCTGATGACACACTGCCCCAGGGATATCTAAGCCGCTGTGCCTGCACGGGCACCGTTCGGCGAATGCTTGCAGGGAGAACTGCCTTGGGCTTCTATGAGAGGGCGTTGATGAGGAGCCCACCTTGCAGCTGCATCGTGTGCCAGGTGGGTATGTGGTGTCTGGCTGGGTGTGCCATTCCCTACCGACCCCTGGCCCCGCCCCTCACATGATCAACCGAGAACGCAGGGGTGCTGATACACAACGGTACCCCCCACCCCATCATCGCTACCCACCCCTGCGATACAAAGAGAAGAATGACGACAACAGGGTGATGGAGAAGCAGGCCCAAGCCACAGGGCTCGGCTGGATGCACGTGCACTGCTGTGGGTGGTGGGGTCGCTGATGCCATGGGGTCTCAGAAGGGCTGGGCTGTGGTTGAAGCCGCCATGACCACCGGCAAGCAGCTCCTGGGCGGAGGCGGAGAGGGGCAGCGGATCGGAGTCCTGTGGCCTGGTGGGCTGCGGTGGGGTGTGCCAGGTAGAGAGGCGGCAACACACTGCGGTCACCAGCAGCACCAACCGAGGTCAGGCTCCACACCTGCGCCTCTTGTGGCACCAAGCAGCACGCCGAACTTCAGGGTCAGCCCTCATGGAGGGGTGTGCGTGTCTCAAAGCCTTGCGAAACCTGCTCGCTGCGACGACGACTTCCCGGTCAGCCTTCAGAGAGTCGTGTGCAAACTCCAACATATGAGGGTCGAGGTTCACCGCCGTGAGAACGATTTCACGATCGGCCTTCAGGGATTCGTGTGCAAATCTCAACGTTTCGGGTAACTTGGTGACAGCGGTGAGGACGATTTCACGGTCAGCCTTCAGAGAGTCGGTGGCCAGATGTAATGCGAATGGTTCTATCTTCACTACTGCGAGCATGACTTCGCGCTCCTTCAGACAGTTGGGCACCGCACTCAACATGCCCCACATCTGTTTCTTGGAGCATGCTTGCACAGCAGCCAGCATGAAACCGCGATCAGCTTTCAACGAGTCGTGCGCATGTTGGAGTTGTGTGGGGTCCGTTCTCGCCGCTGTGAGGACAACTTCACCGTCAGCTTTCAGGGATTCGTGCGCATGTTGGAGTTGTGTGGGGTCACTTCTCACCGCTGTGAGGACAACTTCCCGATCAGCCTTCAGGGATTCATGCGCATGTTGGAGTTGTGCGGCATTCTTTCCCACCACTGTGAGGACGACTTCACGGTCAGCCTTCAGAGACTCGGATGCAGTCGCGAGTGCCTTGGGGTTGCTCTCCATCGCTGCGAGGATGATTTGGCGGTCAGCCTTCAGCGTGCCGGATACCTCCTTCAGGACGGTATCTACGTCGGAAGGCCTGCAGCCTTGCAGTGCCGCTAGGACAACTTCACGGTCAGCCTTCAGCGAGTCGTCCGCATGTTGTAGTTGTGCGGGATACGTTCCCACAACAGTGAGAACGAATTCACGGTCAGCCAGCAGGGAGTCGTCTGCGGATGCAACTGCGTCGCAACCCAGAGATTGGGCTTCCATAATGAACTCGCGGTCAGACAACAGAGATTCTTCCACCCACTGAAACACAGTGCAGTCGATCCCCAGCGCTGTGAGCATGAGTTCAGGGTCAGCCCCCAGGGACTCGGGTAGTTCCTGCAGGATCTCACCCACGGGTGGGTCACAATCCATGTCGCAGTCTTCGCAGCCTTCCAGAGCGGCCGAGACGACTTCACGGTCAGCCTTCAGCGAGTCGTCCGCATGCACGAATTCTATGGGATCGGTTCTCACGGCCGTCAGGACGACTTCACGGTCAGCCCTCACAGCGTCGTGTGCGTATGATAGCGAGGGGAGGCGCCACTTCGCAAGCGCAATGATGAACTCACGGTCAGCCCTCAGAGAGGCGTGTGCCAAATCGACCACGCCCTGGTCGATCGCCATCGCTGCGAGCATGACTTCTCGGTCAGCCCTGATGGCGGAGGGCGCCTGAAGAAGAGTGGTCCGCACGCTGAACCTCTGCCTGAAGTCATAGTCAAAGTCATCGGATCTGGAGTCACAGCTTCTGTCGCAGTCGGGTTCACAGGCTTGGAAGGCAGCCAGAACGACATCACGGTCAGCCAGCAGGCTGTTGTGTGCAAATGTCAACGCGATGGGGCGCTTGCTCACGAGTGGCAAAACAAAAGCACGATCGGACCTCAGAGAGTCGTGTGCGAGACACAGCGCCCTGGTATGCCTCTGAACTGCGATAGATACGATCTCACGGTCGGCCGTCAGTGACTTGTGGACGTAGGACAAGATGTTGTCGTAAGGGCCTTCAACCGCATTCTCGCCATGGCATGAAACGTAGCTCTCTTCATCGTCTGAGATAGACGGCTCACAGAGGGACTGTGCAGCGAGGACGAAGTCACGGTCGGCCATCCAGGTTTTGTGCACATTCCGGTATTCGCATTGGTAACCATATCCCACGTCATTTACAGCATCTTTCCGGTCCGCCACCCACACAGGGACCTCGCATGCCGACTTCGTCCGTGTGCGGAGTGCCTCCAGGTGCACCTGCCGCACCAGGTCCACGTCGACCCTGCACCCCGCCTCGACACCTGCAACGCTGCCCAGCGGGTCGTCCCCGCACACCTCGTCGCCCCTCACCGACAGCTGCAGGTCAGCCGCCTCCGCACCAGGCGGGTAGGGGAAGGCCTCCAGTGCAACCTCCTGCAGGCTGTCTGCCTTGTCGTCCACCCCGATGTCGGCCGCATGCTCGGCCCCCGTCCTCGCGTCCACCAGGAACACGTGCATCCCCCCGCCCTGCCGGTGCCTGCAGGTGGCTGTGTGGTGTGGTGTGGTGTGGTCCAAACAGGCACGGCAAGACGCTGCCTCCTGGCTGTGACAGCACATGCGGCACAGGCGCAAGGGTGTGTGGGGGGTGCCTGCCAGGGGTCGTCACCAGTACTCTTCCGCTCTCCCTGTTCCTTCATGCGGCATATCGAAGACGAGGGGTGGGGGGTGCGGGCAAGAGAACAGAAAAGGAGAGAGGGACACTGAGCACCTGCTCTTGATGCGATCTGATGACACACTGCCCCAGGGATATCTAAGCCGCTGTGCCTGCACGGGCACCGTTCGGCGAATGCTTGCAGGGAGAACTGCCTTGGGCTTCTATGAGAGGGCGTTGATGAGGAGCCCACCTTGCAGCTGCATCGTGTGCCAGGTGGGTATGTGGTGTCTGGCTGGGTGTGCCATTCCCTACCGACCCCTGGCCCCGCCCCTCACATGATCAACCGAGAACGCAGGGGTGCTGATACACAACGGTACCCCCCACCCCATCATCGCTACCCACCCCTGCGATACAAAGAGAAGAATGACGACAACAGGGTGATGGAGAAGCAGGCCCAAGCCACAGGGCTCGGCTGGATGCACGTGCACTGCTGTGGGTGGTGGGGTCGCTGATGCCATGGGGTCTCAGAAGGGCTGGGCTGTGGTTGAAGCCGCCATGACCACCGGCAAGCAGCTCCTGGGCGGAGGCGGAGAGGGGCAGCGGATCGGAGTCCTGTGGCCTGGTGGGCTGCGGTGGGGTGTGCCAGGTAGAGAGGCGGCAACACACTGCGGTCACCAGCAGCACCAACCGAGGTCAGGCTCCACACCTGCGCCTCTTGTGGCACCAAGCAGCACGCCGAACTTCAGGGTCAGCCCTCATGGAGGGGTGTGCGTGTCTCAAAGCCTTGCGAAACCTGCTCGCTGCGACGACGACTTCCCGGTCAGCCTTCAGAGAGTCGTGTGCAAACTCCAACATATGAGGGTCGAGGTTCACCGCCGTGAGAACGATTTCACGATCGGCCTTCAGGGATTCGTGTGCAAATCTCAACGTTTCGGGTAACTTGGTGACAGCGGTGAGGACGATTTCACGGTCAGCCTTCAGAGAGTCGGTGGCCAGATGTAATGCGAATGGTTCTATCTTCACTACTGCGAGCATGACTTCGCGCTCCTTCAGACAGTTGGGCACCGCACTCAACATGCCCCACATCTGTTTCTTGGAGCATGCTTGCACAGCAGCCAGCATGAAACCGCGATCAGCTTTCAACGAGTCGTGCGCATGTTGGAGTTGTGTGGGGTCCGTTCTCGCCGCTGTGAGGACAACTTCACCGTCAGCTTTCAGGGATTCGTGCGCATGTTGGAGTTGTGTGGGGTCACTTCTCACCGCTGTGAGGACAACTTCCCGATCAGCCTTCAGGGATTCATGCGCATGTTGGAGTTGTGCGGCATTCTTTCCCACCACTGTGAGGACGACTTCACGGTCAGCCTTCAGAGACTCGGATGCAGTCGCGAGTGCCTTGGGGTTGCTCTCCATCGCTGCGAGGATGATTTGGCGGTCAGCCTTCAGCGTGCCGGATACCTCCTTCAGGACGGTATCTACGTCGGAAGGCCTGCAGCCTTGCAGTGCCGCTAGGACAACTTCACGGTCAGCCTTCAGCGAGTCGTCCGCATGTTGTAGTTGTGCGGGATACGTTCCCACAACAGTGAGAACGAATTCACGGTCAGCCAGCAGGGAGTCGTCTGCGGATGCAACTGCGTCGCAACCCAGAGATTGGGCTTCCATAATGAACTCGCGGTCAGACAACAGAGATTCTTCCACCCACTGAAACACAGTGCAGTCGATCCCCAGCGCTGTGAGCATGAGTTCAGGGTCAGCCCCCAGGGACTCGGGTAGTTCCTGCAGGATCTCACCCACGGGTGGGTCACAATCCATGTCGCAGTCTTCGCAGCCTTCCAGAGCGGCCGAGACGACTTCACGGTCAGCCTTCAGCGAGTCGTCCGCATGCACGAATTCTATGGGATCGGTTCTCACGGCCGTCAGGACGACTTCACGGTCAGCCCTCACAGCGTCGTGTGCGTATGATAGCGAGGGGAGGCGCCACTTCGCAAGCGCAATGATGAACTCACGGTCAGCCCTCAGAGAGGCGTGTGCCAAATCGACCACGCCCTGGTCGATCGCCATCGCTGCGAGCATGACTTCTCGGTCAGCCCTGATGGCGGAGGGCGCCTGAAGAAGAGTGGTCCGCACGCTGAACCTCTGCCTGAAGTCATAGTCAAAGTCATCGGATCTGGAGTCACAGCTTCTGTCGCAGTCGGGTTCACAGGCTTGGAAGGCAGCCAGAACGACATCACGGTCAGCCAGCAGGCTGTTGTGTGCAAATGTCAACGCGATGGGGCGCTTGCTCACGAGTGGCAAAACAAAAGCACGATCGGACCTCAGAGAGTCGTGTGCGAGACACAGCGCCCTGGTATGCCTCTGAACTGCGATAGATACGATCTCACGGTCGGCCGTCAGTGACTTGTGGACGTAGGACAAGATGTTGTCGTAAGGGCCTTCAACCGCATTCTCGCCATGGCATGAAACGTAGCTCTCTTCATCGTCTGAGATAGACGGCTCACAGAGGGACTGTGCAGCGAGGACGAAGTCACGGTCGGCCATCCAGGTTTTGTGCACATTCCGGTATTCGCATTGGTAACCATATCCCACGTCATTTACAGCATCTTTCCGGTCCGCCACCCACACAGGGACCTCGCATGCCGACTTCGTCCGTGTGCGGAGTGCCTCCAGGTGCACCTGCCGCACCAGGTCCACGTCGACCCTGCACCCCGCCTCGACACCTGCAACGCTGCCCAGCGGGTCGTCCCCGCACACCTCGTCGCCCCTCACCGACAGCTGCAGGTCAGCCGCCTCCGCACCAGGCGGGTAGGGGAAGGCCTCCAGTGCAACCTCCTGCAGGCTGTCTGCCTTGTCGTCCACCCCGATGTCGGCCGCATGCTCGGCCCCCGTCCTCGCGTCCACCAGGAACACGTGCATCCCCCCGCCCTGCCGGTGCCTGCAGGTGGCTGTGTGGTGTGGTGTGGTGTGGTCCAAACAGGCACGGCAAGACGCTGCCTCCTGGCTGTGACAGCACATGCGGCACAGGCGCAAGGGTGTGTGGGGGGTGCCTGCCAGGGGTCGTCACCAGTACTCTTCCGCTCTCCCTGTTCCTTCATGCGGCATATCGAAGACGAGGGGTGGGGGGTGCGGGCAAGAGAACAGAAAAGGAGAGAGGGACACTGAGCACCTGCTCTTGATGCGATCTGATGACACACTGCCCCAGGGATATCTAAGCCGCTGTGCCTGCACGGGCACCGTTCGGCGAATGCTTGCAGGGAGAACTGCCTTGGGCTTCTATGAGAGGGCGTTGATGAGGAGCCCACCTTGCAGCTGCATCGTGTGCCAGGTGGGTATGTGGTGTCTGGCTGGGTGTGCCATTCCCTACCGACCCCTGGCCCCGCCCCTCACATGATCAACCGAGAACGCAGGGGTGCTGATACACAACGGTACCCCCCACCCCATCATCGCTACCCACCCCTGCGATACAAAGAGAAGAATGACGACAACAGGGTGATGGAGAAGCAGGCCCAAGCCACAGGGCTCGGCTGGATGCACGTGCACTGCTGTGGGTGGTGGGGTCGCTGATGCCATGGGGTCTCAGAAGGGCTGGGCTGTGGTTGAAGCCGCCATGACCACCGGCAAGCAGCTCCTGGGCGGAGGCGGAGAGGGGCAGCGGATCGGAGTCCTGTGGCCTGGTGGGCTGCGGTGGGGTGTGCCAGGTAGAGAGGCGGCAACACACTGCGGTCACCAGCAGCACCAACCGAGGTCAGGCTCCACACCTGCGCCTCTTGTGGCACCAAGCAGCACGCCGAACTTCAGGGTCAGCCCTCATGGAGGGGTGTGCGTGTCTCAAAGCCTTGCGAAACCTGCTCGCTGCGACGACGACTTCCCGGTCAGCCTTCAGAGAGTCGTGTGCAAACTCCAACATATGAGGGTCGAGGTTCACCGCCGTGAGAACGATTTCACGATCGGCCTTCAGGGATTCGTGTGCAAATCTCAACGTTTCGGGTAACTTGGTGACAGCGGTGAGGACGATTTCACGGTCAGCCTTCAGAGAGTCGGTGGCCAGATGTAATGCGAATGGTTCTATCTTCACTACTGCGAGCATGACTTCGCGCTCCTTCAGACAGTTGGGCACCGCACTCAACATGCCCCACATCTGTTTCTTGGAGCATGCTTGCACAGCAGCCAGCATGAAACCGCGATCAGCTTTCAACGAGTCGTGCGCATGTTGGAGTTGTGTGGGGTCCGTTCTCGCCGCTGTGAGGACAACTTCACCGTCAGCTTTCAGGGATTCGTGCGCATGTTGGAGTTGTGTGGGGTCACTTCTCACCGCTGTGAGGACAACTTCCCGATCAGCCTTCAGGGATTCATGCGCATGTTGGAGTTGTGCGGCATTCTTTCCCACCACTGTGAGGACGACTTCACGGTCAGCCTTCAGAGACTCGGATGCAGTCGCGAGTGCCTTGGGGTTGCTCTCCATCGCTGCGAGGATGATTTGGCGGTCAGCCTTCAGCGTGCCGGATACCTCCTTCAGGACGGTATCTACGTCGGAAGGCCTGCAGCCTTGCAGTGCCGCTAGGACAACTTCACGGTCAGCCTTCAGCGAGTCGTCCGCATGTTGTAGTTGTGCGGGATACGTTCCCACAACAGTGAGAACGAATTCACGGTCAGCCAGCAGGGAGTCGTCTGCGGATGCAACTGCGTCGCAACCCAGAGATTGGGCTTCCATAATGAACTCGCGGTCAGACAACAGAGATTCTTCCACCCACTGAAACACAGTGCAGTCGATCCCCAGCGCTGTGAGCATGAGTTCAGGGTCAGCCCCCAGGGACTCGGGTAGTTCCTGCAGGATCTCACCCACGGGTGGGTCACAATCCATGTCGCAGTCTTCGCAGCCTTCCAGAGCGGCCGAGACGACTTCACGGTCAGCCTTCAGCGAGTCGTCCGCATGCACGAATTCTATGGGATCGGTTCTCACGGCCGTCAGGACGACTTCACGGTCAGCCCTCACAGCGTCGTGTGCGTATGATAGCGAGGGGAGGCGCCACTTCGCAAGCGCAATGATGAACTCACGGTCAGCCCTCAGAGAGGCGTGTGCCAAATCGACCACGCCCTGGTCGATCGCCATCGCTGCGAGCATGACTTCTCGGTCAGCCCTGATGGCGGAGGGCGCCTGAAGAAGAGTGGTCCGCACGCTGAACCTCTGCCTGAAGTCATAGTCAAAGTCATCGGATCTGGAGTCACAGCTTCTGTCGCAGTCGGGTTCACAGGCTTGGAAGGCAGCCAGAACGACATCACGGTCAGCCAGCAGGCTGTTGTGTGCAAATGTCAACGCGATGGGGCGCTTGCTCACGAGTGGCAAAACAAAAGCACGATCGGACCTCAGAGAGTCGTGTGCGAGACACAGCGCCCTGGTATGCCTCTGAACTGCGATAGATACGATCTCACGGTCGGCCGTCAGTGACTTGTGGACGTAGGACAAGATGTTGTCGTAAGGGCCTTCAACCGCATTCTCGCCATGGCATGAAACGTAGCTCTCTTCATCGTCTGAGATAGACGGCTCACAGAGGGACTGTGCAGCGAGGACGAAGTCACGGTCGGCCATCCAGGTTTTGTGCACATTCCGGTATTCGCATTGGTAACCATATCCCACGTCATTTACAGCATCTTTCCGGTCCGCCACCCACACAGGGACCTCGCATGCCGACTTCGTCCGTGTGCGGAGTGCCTCCAGGTGCACCTGCCGCACCAGGTCCACGTCGACCCTGCACCCCGCCTCGACACCTGCAACGCTGCCCAGCGGGTCGTCCCCGCACACCTCGTCGCCCCTCACCGACAGCTGCAGGTCAGCCGCCTCCGCACCAGGCGGGTAGGGGAAGGCCTCCAGTGCAACCTCCTGCAGGCTGTCTGCCTTGTCGTCCACCCCGATGTCGGCCGCATGCTCGGCCCCCGTCCTCGCGTCCACCAGGAACACGTGCATCCCCCCGCCCTGCCGGTGCCTGCAGGTGGCTGTGTGGTGTGGTGTGGTGTGGTCCAAACAGGCACGGCAAGACGCTGCCTCCTGGCTGTGACAGCACATGCGGCACAGGCGCAAGGGTGTGTGGGGGGTGCCTGCCAGGGGTCGTCACCAGTACTCTTCCGCTCTCCCTGTTCCTTCATGCGGCATATCGAAGACGAGGGGTGGGGGGTGCGGGCAAGAGAACAGAAAAGGAGAGAGGGACACTGAGCACCTGCTCTTGATGCGATCTGATGACACACTGCCCCAGGGATATCTAAGCCGCTGTGCCTGCACGGGCACCGTTCGGCGAATGCTTGCAGGGAGAACTGCCTTGGGCTTCTATGAGAGGGCGTTGATGAGGAGCCCACCTTGCAGCTGCATCGTGTGCCAGGTGGGTATGTGGTGTCTGGCTGGGTGTGCCATTCCCTACCGACCCCTGGCCCCGCCCCTCACATGATCAACCGAGAACGCAGGGGTGCTGATACACAACGGTACCCCCCACCCCATCATCGCTACCCACCCCTGCGATACAAAGAGAAGAATGACGACAACAGGGTGATGGAGAAGCAGGCCCAAGCCACAGGGCTCGGCTGGATGCACGTGCACTGCTGTGGGTGGTGGGGTCGCTGATGCCATGGGGTCTCAGAAGGGCTGGGCTGTGGTTGAAGCCGCCATGACCACCGGCAAGCAGCTCCTGGGCGGAGGCGGAGAGGGGCAGCGGATCGGAGTCCTGTGGCCTGGTGGGCTGCGGTGGGGTGTGCCAGGTAGAGAGGCGGCAACACACTGCGGTCACCAGCAGCACCAACCGAGGTCAGGCTCCACACCTGCGCCTCTTGTGGCACCAAGCAGCACGCCGAACTTCAGGGTCAGCCCTCATGGAGGGGTGTGCGTGTCTCAAAGCCTTGCGAAACCTGCTCGCTGCGACGACGACTTCCCGGTCAGCCTTCAGAGAGTCGTGTGCAAACTCCAACATATGAGGGTCGAGGTTCACCGCCGTGAGAACGATTTCACGATCGGCCTTCAGGGATTCGTGTGCAAATCTCAACGTTTCGGGTAACTTGGTGACAGCGGTGAGGACGATTTCACGGTCAGCCTTCAGAGAGTCGGTGGCCAGATGTAATGCGAATGGTTCTATCTTCACTACTGCGAGCATGACTTCGCGCTCCTTCAGACAGTTGGGCACCGCACTCAACATGCCCCACATCTGTTTCTTGGAGCATGCTTGCACAGCAGCCAGCATGAAACCGCGATCAGCTTTCAACGAGTCGTGCGCATGTTGGAGTTGTGTGGGGTCCGTTCTCGCCGCTGTGAGGACAACTTCACGGTCAGCTTTCAGGGATTCGTGCGCATGTTGGAGTTGTGTGGGGTCACTTCTCACCGCTGTGAGGACAACTTCCCGATCAGCCTTCAGGGATTCATGCGCATGTTGGAGTTGTGCGGCATTCTTTCCCACCACTGTGAGGACGACTTCACGGTCAGCCTTCAGAGACTCGGATGCAGTCGCGAGTGCCTTGGGGTTGCTCTCCATCGCTGCGAGGATGATTTGGCGGTCAGCCTTCAGCGTGCCGGATACCTCCTTCAGGACGGTATCTACGTCGGAAGGCCTGCAGCCTTGCAGTGCCGCTAGGACAACTTCACGGTCAGCCTTCAGCGAGTCGTCCGCATGTTGTAGTTGTGCGGGATACGTTCCCACAACAGTGAGAACGAATTCACGGTCAGCCAGCAGGGAGTCGTCTGCGGATGCAACTGCGTCGCAACCCAGAGATTGGGCTTCCATAATGAACTCGCGGTCAGACAACAGAGATTCTTCCACCCACTGAAACACAGTGCAGTCGATCCCCAGCGCTGTGAGCATGAGTTCAGGGTCAGCCCCCAGGGACTCGGGTAGTTCCTGCAGGATCTCACCCACGGGTGGGTCACAATCCATGTCGCAGTCTTCGCAGCCTTCCAGAGCGGCCGAGACGACTTCACGGTCAGCCTTCAGCGAGTCGTCCGCATGCACGAATTCTATGGGATCGGTTCTCACGGCCGTCAGGACGACTTCACGGTCAGCCCTCACAGCGTCGTGTGCGTATGATAGCGAGGGGAGGCGCCACTTCGCAAGCGCAATGATGAACTCACGGTCAGCCCTCAGAGAGGCGTGTGCCAAATCGACCACGCCCTGGTCGATCGCCATCGCTGCGAGCATGACTTCTCGGTCAGCCCTGATGGCGGAGGGCGCCTGAAGAAGAGTGGTCCGCACGCTGAACCTCTGCCTGAAGTCATAGTCAAAGTCATCGGATCTGGAGTCACAGCTTCTGTCGCAGTCGGGTTCACAGGCTTGGAAGGCAGCCAGAACGACATCACGGTCAGCCAGCAGGCTGTTGTGTGCAAATGTCAACGCGATGGGGCGCTTGCTCACGAGTGGCAAAACAAAAGCACGATCGGACCTCAGAGAGTCGTGTGCGAGACACAGCGCCCTGGTATGCCTCTGAACTGCGATAGATACGATCTCACGGTCGGCCGTCAGTGACTTGTGGACGTAGGACAAGATGTTGTCGTAAGGGCCTTCAACCGCATTCTCGCCATGGCATGAAACGTAGCTCTCTTCATCGTCTGAGATAGACGGCTCACAGAGGGACTGTGCAGCGAGGACGAAGTCACGGTCGGCCATCCAGGTTTTGTGCACATTCCGGTATTCGCATTGGTAACCATATCCCACGTCATTTACAGCATCTTTCCGGTCCGCCACCCACACAGGGACCTCGCATGCCGACTTCGTCCGTGTGCGGAGTGCCTCCAGGTGCACCTGCCGCACCAGGTCCACGTCGACCCTGCACCCCGCCTCGACACCTGCAACGCTGCCCAGCGGGTCGTCCCCGCACACCTCGTCGCCCCTCACCGACAGCTGCAGGTCAGCCGCCTCCGCACCAGGCGGGTAGGGGAAGGCCTCCAGTGCAACCTCCTGCAGGCTGTCTGCCTTGTCGTCCACCCCGATGTCGGCCGCATGCTCGGCCCCCGTCCTCGCGTCCACCAGGAACACGTGCATCCCCCCGCCCTGCCGGTGCCTGCAGGTGGCTGTGTGGTGTGGTGTGGTGTGGTCCAAACAGGCACGGCAAGACGCTGCCTCCTGGCTGTGACAGCACATGCGGCACAGGCGCAAGGGTGTGTGGGGGGTGCCTGCCAGGGGTCGTCACCAGTACTCTTCCGCTCTCCCTGTTCCTTCATGCGGCATATCGAAGACGAGGGGTGGGGGGTGCGGGCAAGAGAACAGAAAAGGAGAGAGGGACACTGAGCACCTGCTCTTGATGCGATCTGATGACACACTGCCCCAGGGATATCTAAGCCGCTGTGCCTGCACGGGCACCGTTCGGCGAATGCTTGCAGGGAGAACTGCCTTGGGCTTCTATGAGAGGGCGTTGATGAGGAGCCCACCTTGCAGCTGCATCGTGTGCCAGGTGGGTATGTGGTGTCTGGCTGGGTGTGCCATTCCCTACCGACCCCTGGCCCCGCCCCTCACATGATCAACCGAGAACGCAGGGGTGCTGATACACAACGGTACCCCCCACCCCATCATCGCTACCCACCCCTGCGATACAAAGAGAAGAATGACGACAACAGGGTGATGGAGAAGCAGGCCCAAGCCACAGGGCTCGGCTGGATGCACGTGCACTGCTGTGGGTGGTGGGGTCGCTGATGCCATGGGGTCTCAGAAGGGCTGGGCTGTGGTTGAAGCCGCCATGACCACCGGCAAGCAGCTCCTGGGCGGAGGCGGAGAGGGGCAGCGGATCGGAGTCCTGTGGCCTGGTGGGCTGCGGTGGGGTGTGCCAGGTAGAGAGGCGGCAACACACTGCGGTCACCAGCAGCACCAACCGAGGTCAGGCTCCACACCTGCGCCTCTTGTGGCACCAAGCAGCACGCCGAACTTCAGGGTCAGCCCTCATGGAGGGGTGTGCGTGTCTCAAAGCCTTGCGAAACCTGCTCGCTGCGACGACGACTTCCCGGTCAGCCTTCAGAGAGTCGTGTGCAAACTCCAACATATGAGGGTCGAGGTTCACCGCCGTGAGAACGATTTCACGATCGGCCTTCAGGGATTCGTGTGCAAATCTCAACGTTTCGGGTAACTTGGTGACAGCGGTGAGGACGATTTCACGGTCAGCCTTCAGAGAGTCGGTGGCCAGATGTAATGCGAATGGTTCTATCTTCACTACTGCGAGCATGACTTCGCGCTCCTTCAGACAGTTGGGCACCGCACTCAACATGCCCCACATCTGTTTCTTGGAGCATGCTTGCACAGCAGCCAGCATGAAACCGCGATCAGCTTTCAACGAGTCGTGCGCATGTTGGAGTTGTGTGGGGTCCGTTCTCGCCGCTGTGAGGACAACTTCACGGTCAGCTTTCAGGGATTCGTGCGCATGTTGGAGTTGTGTGGGGTCACTTCTCACCGCTGTGAGGACAACTTCCCGATCAGCCTTCAGGGATTCATGCGCATGTTGGAGTTGTGCGGCATTCTTTCCCACCACTGTGAGGACGACTTCACGGTCAGCCTTCAGAGACTCGGATGCAGTCGCGAGTGCCTTGGGGTTGCTCTCCATCGCTGCGAGGATGATTTGGCGGTCAGCCTTCAGCGTGCCGGATACCTCCTTCAGGACGGTATCTACGTCGGAAGGCCTGCAGCCTTGCAGTGCCGCTAGGACAACTTCACGGTCAGCCTTCAGCGAGTCGTCCGCATGTTGTAGTTGTGCGGGATACGTTCCCACAACAGTGAGAACGAATTCACGGTCAGCCAGCAGGGAGTCGTCTGCGGATGCAACTGCGTCGCAACCCAGAGATTGGGCTTCCATAATGAACTCGCGGTCAGACAACAGAGATTCTTCCACCCACTGAAACACAGTGCAGTCGATCCCCAGCGCTGTGAGCATGAGTTCAGGGTCAGCCCCCAGGGACTCGGGTAGTTCCTGCAGGATCTCACCCACGGGTGGGTCACAATCCATGTCGCAGTCTTCGCAGCCTTCCAGAGCGGCCGAGACGACTTCACGGTCAGCCTTCAGCGAGTCGTCCGCATGCACGAATTCTATGGGATCGGTTCTCACGGCCGTCAGGACGACTTCACGGTCAGCCCTCACAGCGTCGTGTGCGTATGATAGCGAGGGGAGGCGCCACTTCGCAAGCGCAATGATGAACTCACGGTCAGCCCTCAGAGAGGCGTGTGCCAAATCGACCACGCCCTGGTCGATCGCCATCGCTGCGAGCATGACTTCTCGGTCAGCCCTGATGGCGGAGGGCGCCTGAAGAAGAGTGGTCCGCACGCTGAACCTCTGCCTGAAGTCATAGTCAAAGTCATCGGATCTGGAGTCACAGCTTCTGTCGCAGTCGGGTTCACAGGCTTGGAAGGCAGCCAGAACGACATCACGGTCAGCCAGCAGGCTGTTGTGTGCAAATGTCAACGCGATGGGGCGCTTGCTCACGAGTGGCAAAACAAAAGCACGATCGGACCTCAGAGAGTCGTGTGCGAGACACAGCGCCCTGGTATGCCTCTGAACTGCGATAGATACGATCTCACGGTCGGCCGTCAGTGACTTGTGGACGTAGGACAAGATGTTGTCGTAAGGCCTTCAACCGCATT